>WEKX01014902.1:268373-320313 GCA_013390025.1 Pitta sordida
CTCCATCCCTTCGTCCAGATCATCAATAAAGATATTGAACAGGACAGGTCCCAACACTGAGCCCTGAGGCACCCCACTAGTGACCGGCCTCCAACCGGACACAGCACCATTAACCACCACTCTCTGAGCTCTGTTATCCAACCAACTCCTGATCCAGTCCACTGTAAACCCATCCAAACCACAAGCCTCCAGCTTCACCAGGAGTTTGTTATGGGGGACAGTGTCAAAGGCTTTACTAAAATCCAGGTACACCACATCGACAGCTCTTCCCTCATCAACCAGAGGGAGGCTTAGCGAGCTCATCTGCCAGCTCTCTCAACACTCTGGGATGTAACCCATCAGGTCCCATAGACTTATGATCTAATGTACTAGTATGTCCCTTACATCTTCCTCCTCTTTTCCTCCCAGTTAGGGAGTTAGGGAAGAGGTCAGAACAAACCAAGCCAAAATTCAATTAAACTACTTATCCCAAATAAAAAAACAAATTAATAAATAATAAATACGTGATAATAAATTCATTAATAATAAATAATAGGTATTGGTGCAAATAGTCTCCAGAGTTTTTCTCTCCCAGCCCCTCAGTGGAGCTGTGGATGTTACTGGGTGATGAAACATTTTGGTTTCTCCTCCCCCCCATCAATGGTTCGTGGCTGTTAACTGAAGACAAAAGAATTGACAAAAGACAAACAAAATTGAAGACAAAAAAAGATGGATGGCAGCTGGAGCAGGAGCTGCAGCAGGAAGCACTGGGAGGATGTGGCACGACCCATCCCAGGGCAGGAATGATGCCAGGCCCCGAGCTCAGCCCTTTGGAGGCCACACCAAATAGCTGCATGGCTTCAAAAATCCCAAAATCGGATCCAAATAACCCTTAGCCCTTCTTCCTCAGCTCCACAGATGCTCCTGAGGCAAACTGGCCTGTGGAGTACAGGGCCGTGGGCTGCATCCTGCAGCGGCATGGATGGGGTCCCTTCCCAAGGGTGGCTCCCCTTCCCAAAGGTCTGGAGGAGCCAGAGGAGCCTTTGGAGCTGGAGAAGGAGCGGGACAGCGCAGACCTGCCCTCTGCCGGCTGTGCCTCGCGGGATGGATGGGATGCTGGAGGAGAGGGACCTCGGATGAGCCCGATCCAGGATGTGGGGGGACGGCTGGTGCCAGAAGGGCGACATTCTGGGCGGGACATGGGGCAGCGATGGGTGGAATGCTGTGTGGGAGGTGGGCTGGGGCCAGAAGGGCAGGATGTCTGGTGGGATGCAGGATGGCACCAGAAAAATCAGGATGATGGCAGAACAGCACTAGACAGGTGGGATGCAGGATGGAATGTAATACAAGACAGCCCTGGGTGTCCATGAGCACAAGTGCCCTGGCACCCCTCTGACGACAAGCCCGAAAGCTTCAGCTCAGGAGCCCACCCAGCTTCAGCAGGGCCCAGCCCCACCCTCACGAACTGGGCAGTGGGAAGAGGGCAGCTCACCTGCCGGTAGGTGCAGATGATGATTTCTCGGAGGTGGTAGTGCATGGGTGTCATGGTCTCGCTGACAGTGTCCAGGGCCATGTCCACCTCCTTCTTCATGCGGTGACCGTCAGGCAGGAGCTGCACCACTTTCATCACCACCTGGAAAAGCAGCAGGAGCTTCACCAGGTGCCTCCTCACCTCAACCCCACTGCTCCACTCCTGCCAGGGAGAGGATCCAGCCCCTCCAAACAAGCAGCTGTGGGTTAAGGTAGCACAGAGCAGGCTCAGAGAGGGACCCCTAAAACAGTCAGGGCCAAAGACTCACCTCAAACTCCCCTTTGGTGTACTTGGCATCAGGCACACTCACGATTTCCTCCTCACTCATCTCAGGGATGCCCTGGGGTGGTCAGAGGGGGCTGGGTCATTATGGGCTGTACAGCCCTGTCCTCACTGCTGAGCAGGAATGTAGAGCCTGAATCCAGCTCCCCCAGGCAGCCCCCACATCCAGGGAATGCCAGAATTTCACCCCAACCACCCTCTCTGCAAGGAGGGAGCCACATCTCTGGGACAGAGAACTGTTCCAGCCCCTGGCACAGGTTGCCCAGAGAAGTTGTGATTACCCCATTCCTGGAAGAGTCCAAGGCCAGGTTGAACAGGGCTTGGAGCAACCTGGGATAGTGGAAGGTGTCCCTTCCCATGACAGGGGGTTTGAATAAGATGAACTTTAAAATTCCTTCCAATCCCAACCATTCCATGATCTCTCCTGCCATTAACCCATCATCCTGCCATAGGAGCTCTTAGGAAGTGGGTAAAGGCTCACCAGGGCTGCACCCACACATCTCCTGGAGCTCATGGGGGGTTAGGCACACCAAGATATCAACATGCAGATGCCCACCCCTTCCAGCCCACCCCACCCCAGCCCTGCCCACACTCCTTTTAACCCTCCAGCCCAACCCTGAGCAAGAGCTGCAGGCCCCCGTACGCACACTGAAGTGCCAGAGGGTGAGGACGGCGATGACCATGGCCGTGGTGGTCCTGCCCCGGCCGCTGCAGCAGTTGAACACGAAGGCTGCCTGCGAGTCCTCGGCCAGGGCGCTCTTCATCACCTCCAGCAGCCGGTCAAAGTCCTGCCAGGAGCGAAGCCAGTGGGTTTTTCAGGGATGCAGCCCACCATGGCTCAGGACACGCTGCCCCCCTCTCCTTCCTCACCGTGGGATCCCACCCTGTGCCTCACAGCCTCCCCTGTGCCCTACTGGCTCCCTACCTCCTTGCTGCCAGCAACATCTCCCACACATCTCCCAGGGACTCTCCCTGCCCTGGCAAGCACCCCACACCGAGCCTGGGTGTGACATTCAGCACCCAGGCGACATTCACCTCCCCAGCAGCAGGGATGGCTTGGGGGGGAGGCAGCAGCACTGTCCCACCCACGGGGTACCTGCTCCTTGGGAGCGCAGAAGTCGGGGAGAGGGATGCGACGGTAGGTGAGCCCCTGGCAGGAATTCTTCTGCTGGCTGAATATCTCCTGAGTGGTCAGGCAGCTCTTGAACATCTTCATCTGCTTCTCTGCCTCCAGGTACACCTCCAGCCACTTCTGGCACTTCAGCAGGTCACCCTTCAGGGCAGCCTCTAGTTTCTGCAGAGGATGGAGAAACCCTCACCATAACAGCTGCTCCTCCTGATTTTTGCAGGATTTTAATTAATATTTTTACATGCAGGCTCACTGCCCTCTCAAATATCCTGTAGCCAGCTGCAAACCCCACACCATGTCCTGGCTACCACTTCTTCCCAGGGCCACAATTCCCACTGTGCTTGATGGGAGCCTCAGGAGCATCCTCTCCCACCACACTGGGCGGCTCCTCCACACAGCTGTGCTGCTACTTGGCAGCCAAACTCCTCCACTGCCCATCTCCTGTGGAAACCCAGCTGGGAACATCTGCTCCCCTCTCCCCGGGTGCCTTTTCCCCTCGCTTTCAAGACATGCTATAAATTCTTCCAGGAAGCATCTCTGTTTTGCTTCCTCATTCCCAAAGGAAAACAAACCAAACCCAGCAGCTCCAGGGAATGTGGGACTATCAAAGCCTTTGGAAATCACCCAGGAGGGCACCTAGGAGCACCCAGCATCTGGCAGCAGGCAGAGCTCACCTCCAGCTGCTGGGGCGAGGCGGTGGGCACAGGGATCAACTCCTCCAGGTGCCCGGGCTCCCGCAGCGTGTAGATCTGCTCATTGCCCTCCAGGACCACTTCTTCCCGGAGGCTGATCCAGACAATGCGGGCGTGCTTCCTCTTGGCATCCGTCAGGTACCGCAGGACACTGCCCAGGGTCTGGGGGAAGGGGTGGGCAAGGGTGATGGGAGGGCTGGGAGCCCAGCGTTGGGGTCCCTGCCCTACCTGGGGTCGTGCCCCTCACCTTGGAGCTGGGCTGGGCTGTCCCATAGACGGGCATCTTGGGCACCCGCCGGAAGTTGGCGACGCTCATCTCCTTGGCAGTGCTCAGCACATCTGGGCAGAAACGCTCATCTGCCACCTGCAACGGAGCAATGCCTGGGCAAGGGGTTTGCAGGAGCACCCCACAGCCCCTCACCCAGGGACCCCACTGAGGAAAAGTCCCCAAACCTTTCCAAGAGCAGCATCCAGGGCTCAAAGCCACACGGCTGCGTTTCGAAGGTGGGAGATGCTCTTCTGCAGCGCAACCTCGCAAGCCACCAACAGCCCCTGGCTCCCCCACCCCACCACAGCCAAGGACCACCAGAAACACTGAGCTGCTGCTTAGGATGCTCCAGACACATCCATGTGCACAGGGGGTCTCTGGCTGCACACTCACCCTCACAATACCACAGAACGGGTTTGGAAGGGACTGTAAAGACCATCTAGTCCCATCCTCACTGAGGCTGCCAGCAAGACACGGACCCAAGACCCCAAAGGGGACCTGGAGACCCCAAACACCTGCCCTACACCAGGGAAACCCGTGGCTCCTCCCACCCCACCTCCACACCCACGATGGGCACTCACCAGCACCCGCGTGCCCTTGGTGATGAGGTCCATGGTGAGGGTGAGCTCCGAGGAGTTCATGGCCGCCTGCAGCCGGTACAGCTCCGGGTGCCGGCACATCCACCTGCTGAAGCTGAGGGCAAAGCCCAGGGGGTACTGCCAGGGAGGGACGCGCCGTCAGCCTGGGCTGGCACCCCCTGCCCGCGCACAGCCCACCCAAACAACCCGCTTGGACAACTCCGAGGGGCAGGGGGGGAAACCCTGCCCTCCCACTGCACCACAGGGCTCCCCCAAAAAATAAATAAAAGGGCAAAGAAAGGGGTTTGGGGTTGTTTGGGGCTTTTTTTTTTACCTGTTCATGAAGGTAGTAGTTGAAAGCAATCAAGTAGAAATAGCGTTCAAGGCTCTGTAAAGNAAACCCTGTCCTCGCACTGCACCACCAGGCTCCCCCAAAAATAAACAAATGGGCAAAGAAAGGGGTTTGGGGTTGTCTGGGGCTTTTTTTTTTACCTGCTCATGAAGGTAGTAGTTGAAAGCAATCAAGTAGAAATAGCGTTCAAGGCTCTGTAAAGTCCTCTGGAGGAAATACTCTTTGGTGCTGCTCCCCTGAAAGCAAAGGCAGAGGGAATCCGTGATGCCCAGTGCTGACCCCGAGCGGATCGGGAGGGTGGGAAAAAGCCCTTCACGCACTCTCCATGACTTGTTTGGGTTTTTTTACGGAACATTTTGCGTTTGCCATATTAAATGATGCTCAAAGACATACGTTTGCATTTCAGCTCAAACAAAAGCTTCCCTGTAGCCCAAGGACACGCAGGGAGCAGTTCCAAGCAGACCAAAGGGCCCTGCTGTCCGCATGGATACACTGTCCAGATGCTAATGGGAGAGTCAAACCCAAAGGGAGGGGTCTGGGAAATGTCACCCCAGCCACCTCCCTGCCCTTTGGACAAGATGAGGTCCCCTTGCCAGTCACACACCCTGTAATATCCTTCCTTCCCAAGTGTCTCCTCTCTCCCTGCATGCCCAGAAGCATCCTGATGCATATGTAACTGGCTTCAGGCAAGATCTCCTCCTCCTCTGCTTCATCATCACCTCCCCAAACCAGGCGTGTGGCCCAGCACAGCCATCCCTTCCCAGGGATGGAGCTCAAACCCTCGGGATTTTCCACAAGCCAGGAACCTCAGCGTGGGGGTTTTGTACATCTGAGCATCCCATCCAACAAATTAAACTGGCACCAGTGAAGGAGCAACCAGCCTGGCTTCCACAAGGCACCTCCACGCCTGGAGAACCTCAGAGAACTTAATTCCCAGGGTATGATGGACAATCCTGTAAGATGGGGCTGTGTCCGGGGTCAGCTCAGCGAGCAGGGATTGCTCATCCCTGCTGACATTACGTGGCCAACTCATGAATATTTACTTGTTCTCTGCAAGAGAAATCCGGCCTGCAGTCATTTATCAAGAGGAAAGGCAGTGGGATTTGCTTTGGGAACTCGAAACAAAGCCTATGGGGATGGAACTGTGCCGAGCGTGCGGCAGCACTGATGGCGGAGCTGTGCTTTTCCCTGCTTGTATTCTTGGGAAAAAAACTCTCTCCAAGGTAAATCTCTTAATATTCCCAGAAATAGGCTTTGGATGGAAAGGGAGATGATCCACTCACGCTTCAGCCATGGAGAGCTGGGTATCGTGGGGGTCTGGCTGCAGCTCAGCATCCCACACCAGGATCCACCTGGTGGATGGATCCCTCCATCATCTGAGGGCTTAAATCTTCGTTTTTGTCCCCCAAATCCAGACACGGACCCACAGTCCAGCGTGACATGGATCCTCCATGACCAGAAAAGCCCTTCCTCTCCCCAAAAATCTAACAGCTCACCCAGTTCCACTTCAGCCCTTAAGTCCAGGCTGGTTTTCTGACGGACAAGCATCATTCCCTCTCCCCTCCTCATCCTCCCCTCTGCTCCCAGCACTTTTTCCTGGCCCCTCGCCACTGTTTAAACCTGCACTTGCTCCACAAAGACTTCAAATAAACACTCCTCGAGGTTTATTTACGGCAGTCCCCCAGCCATTTGTTTCCTCAGAATCCAGGATGACACGGAGCAGGGAGAAGTCAGGGAAAGGCTTCACTGCAGTAGGAAAATCCCCTGTCCTGTGCCAAATCTTCCTCTGCTATACCAGAGAGCCTGCCAGCACATGAGCATCACCAAAAGTACCCAAATCTGCCCTAAAAGGACACTGTGGTAGGGGGGAAGACACAAAATCTGGGATTTGTCACTAAAGTGCCAAAAAAGGGACTGTAAACACCTTATTTTCCCATTGTTTAGCCATTTTCATGTTGGGGTTTTTTTCCCACACAGTACCTGTTTTCAGATTGCCCTTTGCAACCAGCCCCAGCTCTTCCACCCCACATTCAGCATTTAAATGGGAAAATTAATCTCCCAAGAGATGGGAACAGCACTTCCACCTGAGCTCGCTCCCTCTCTCCATCACCCGGCAAGGAACCCCTCAGTCATTCAGGGCAGACCACGCCTTTCCATGCTGGAAAACCACCTTGAGGGCTCTTTAAAACAACGGGAAACAAAACAAATCTACAGCTTAGAAAAGCCTGATCTTGACTGACCATGTTTGCAACGATCCCTCCCAGCTCCCGAGGACTTTTACCATCCAGGCTGATATTGACTTTCCAGTTTTAGCGCTGATGAAACCAGGGCACAGGATAATATTTGCCCCCAAGGTCATCTACCAGAAGCAGTGGCGTGGCCTAAAACAGCCTGTTTCCCCTCCCCAGTCCCAGCCTGCTCTTAAAACAAATGTGGAGGGGAAAAAAAAAAACATAGAGAGACGCTCCACAACCTTCCAGGTTTCACATGGCTGGGAAATCTCCAGCTCACAGGAAGCTTTGGATTTCCAGAATTTACATTCTTCCCATCGCGGAGCAAGAACAGCTCGATAAGTTATCCTGCACCCATGGCTCGTATCCAAGCAATCCTCTAGTTACTGTACCTGGATCTGATAGTCCTCCCCAATCCCTTCCAGCTTCTTCTTGTTCTCGTAGATGGCTTCCCTCATGTCGTGCATCTCTGAGCAGGAGGCGATGGCACCGTCCACCTTGTGAGGGGCAAGGGGGGAATGGCTCCGTAAGCCTCAAATCCAGGGGGGGAAATGACATCCCTCCCTCGCAGCCACCCCGCCGGGGGTTTCCCCAGCACCCTCTTACCTCCTCGACCATCTGCTGCCCTTTGGGGACCATCTCAATGAAGGTCTGGATGACCCGGAGCCTGTCCCTGGGAGATGTTTTAGGCAGGTGGGGGAGGCTGGGGTGGGAGGAGGAGGAGGAAATCAGACCAGCTCTGAGGACACGGGCAGCTCCCCCACCCCTGCCCCAGGCACTGCCCCACTCACTCTGACTTGTGGGCAGCTCCTCGGTGGTGGTGCAGGACAAGGGTGCCCATGGCCATGGCCAGGTTGGTCCTGCCCACGCCGGTCTGGCAGCCGAAGAGCAGCGCCGGCGGGGGTCTGCCGGGGTCCCGCAGCAGCAGGCTGGGGCTCTCCTAGGAGGGAGGGACAGAGGGACAGAGGGATGGGCTCTGCAGCACCTTCCAGCAGAGCCAGTGTGCCCTGTCCACGCCTGGGGGAGAGGCGACAGCCCTGCCTGGGTGTGGAGTGGTAGGTGGCATCTCCCTGTTGCTCAGGGTACGGCATGGATTGTCCAGGACAGCACAATGGGTGGTTCACCCACTGCATTCCCAGTGCCTTCTCCAGTCACCACTAGATATTGGCCTGAGATGTTCCCACCACCCAACTCCAAGCTACTGAGATTTCATCTTTCAGAATTAAATCAAAAGGCTCTGCCAGGGAAAACCTTGGCACCAATTCCAGACCATTTCTCCCAAAGCTCTTTAGGGAACAGCCACCCATCCAGGCATGCTGGGAGGTGGCCAGGGAAGGTGTCACATCCAGCCAGGGGCAGCGACAAACAGCTGGACAACACGGACTTCTCCAGCAGGATCTTACAGCAAGCGAAATGGGAACTGCAGGCAAGGGAATCCTCTAACAAGCAGTGTACAGGAAGACCAGAGGATGTTCTCAGGGAGTTGCAGTCCCTGACGCAGCCCAAAAGTAAATCCCAACCCCGCAGAGCAGGCACCTTCCCTCGGCTCACCCTGAGGAAGCGGATGAAAGCGTCAAACTGCTCCTCCAAAGGGGCTCCCTCAGCGGGCAGGGGCAGCCGGTGGTACCTGCCAGGCACGGGAACAGCCCTCGTTAGGGAATCGTGGCACGGGATCATCCCCACCACAATGGAGGACACGTGGCTTAAGAGGGTACCAAGAACCCTGACGACACGTGAGGAGGAGGAGGAGGAAGGAAGCACCTGTAGGAGGGCTGGAGGAAGACAGGCCTGCGATAGACCTCCTCCGTCACCTGGATGTCCTCCTCGCACTGCACCCGCACCGCGTGCGGCTCGTCCCGCAGCCGCTCGATGTCGTTGTAGACGTAGTAGACGCTCTCGCTCAGCTGCGCGAAGTCGTGGATCTGGAGGAGATGGGGATCCCAGTCAATCCCCACGGGGAGCCCACCGCCCCCGACAGCCCCTCCGCTCACCTCCGAGCCCTTACGGCTCCGGGTGGCGATCCCTTCCCCTCCCGCTCACCTCCTTGCGGATGGCCAGCTCCAGGCTCTCTGCCCGCGCTCCCCGCTGCAGGCGCTGGAGGTTCTCGTGAAGGTTCTCCTTGCCCCGGGGGGTGTAGGACACAAAGTCCCCCTCCAGCCGCAGGAACACCACGGGCTCCTCGCGGACGCAGAAGAAGACACACTCCTGCAGAGAGGGGGAGAGGCTGCCTAAAAGCTCTCCTGCCTTTTCCCACCCCAATTCCCACTCTCCCACCAACCTTGTGGCCTTCTCTCTGCAGCTTCTGCAGCACGAGCTTGAAGCCGTTGAGGCTGGGCTGCCCCATCCCGAACACGGCGTAACCTCCTTTGGCTTGTCGGAAGTTGGGAGCGCCGCAGCTGCCAGTAGTGTTCAAGACATCTAATTTTCCATATACATCCCTGACCATGAAATATTTCCCCTGCAAAACAAGACAGGAAGAGATGAAGCGGGAAATCGGTGGATTTGAGGAAGCCGAGGCTTAAGTGTGGCGGGCTCAAACACAGCTGAGAACAAATGTGGCTGTTTCTTGGGGATCTTCAAAATTATCCCCCAAAGAACCGCTGAGGTCTCCAAATGCCAGGCTGAAGTGGGTTGGGTGATGGAATTGGCAGCAGCAATGCCCACCTGCACCAGATAGTGCTCCAGCGCGGCCTCAGAAATGCGTCCCACCGTGTAGTTGGCCTTCAGCAGGTCATCGTGGATCTGGAACTCCTCCCTGCAGTTGTACCTGCAAGAGCCATGTGCAGGTGAGTAAATGGAAAAAAAACCCAAACAAATCAATGGCACAGGTAGAGATTTTTTTAAAAAAAAAGGAGCAAACAACATTTAGGGAAGAAGGCGGAGGAAAACAGAATTTTGGAGTTGAGCAAGAAGCTGCCAAGGACTTACGTGATGACCACGGGCGCCACTTTGTTGGTGATGATGGACTTGGCCTTGCTGTTGTGGAGCCCCAGGGTCTGGAAGGAGTGGATGCTGAGGGAGCGCTGGTCCTCCATGCTGCCGTCTCCCGGTGCCCGGCTCTCCAGGGGCGATGCCGAAACTGCCTGCGGTGCCGCGCTGGCCGTCGTACCCATAATCCGTGGGTGGCTGCACCGGGACCGGGAGGCAGCAGCAGCCACGGGGTGGGGGGGGAAAAGAAGGAGGGGGAAAAGAGAGAGAGAAAGAGGAGGAATTTATTTTTCAGCCGCTCCTGATTGTAGAAGGGAAAATCCCGGGCGGGCACAGGGCAACCCCCCGCCGACAGCTGGCGAGGGAAGGAACGCTAAGCCTTTCCCTCCAGCTCCCACAAAAGGCTTTCTTCCTGCCTGCCATGCAGCTCCCTCCATCAGGGAGGTGAAAGTAGGGCTGAGCAGGGAGGGAGGGCNGTCGGTAAAATGTACTGAGTCAGCGCATGGCACTGCCGAGGGACAGCCCTCGCCTCATCCCCTGCCTTCCCAGCGCCCCTAAACCGCTCCAAGGTCCCTCCCCGCACGGAAAACGCTTGAGCAGAGAGTAAATGTTATGAATATTTAGCAACTCGGGATGTAGGAACGTGCCCGGAGTGCCTGGAGCGGAGCTGCGGGTGCAAATCCCACAGCTGCGGGTTATCCCCAGGCTGCAGGAGCGCCCAGGGCAGCTGGGGGACCCCGAAAGCGGCCCCCCCGCTTCATCCCCAGGGAGCTCATCCCTAAACAAGGATGGAATCAAAGGGGCCACGACTGGCGGGGGCCAGGAGCATCCCGCCACACTCGACCGGTCCAGGACAATGAGCCGACTGTCTGCGCCAGCCAGGGCCGGATCCTGGTTTCCAAATGAAGGGAGGGATGGCAAAGGGGGCAGCCTGAAAAAAAACCCAAAAAACTCTGCCCGCTCCTAACGAGCCAGTCCCCAATAAAATCTCCTTTGTGCTGATGCTGCATGGGAATCACCTCGGAAGCGTGGGGATGGTACCTGCTCAGCGCTGGGAATACTGGGATGGCTTTAACCCAGCCCCACAAATCCTCTGGCAGCTGCTCCTCCTGCCTCACAAGCAGCATGGGATCAGTCCCTTACTGCAATCCGAGGGAATGCGATGCCCCCAGCAGCTGCAAATGCTTCAAGTCGGGGAGCGGGGGGAGAAAAGCCTCTGGAAAATGTGCTATTTCGAGACGACCGTGCCCAGGCACACATTTTTCCCCTCCTCCCCACCTTCCTTCCCTGCTCCGCAGAAAACTTGTTGCTTTACTGTGAATTTTCTGCACCATTAGGCAGCCCGGTTTCTTTTACACACAAGGAGGGGAGGAGGTGGGGGGAACCAGCTGTTTCAAGCCAGTGCCATTTCTTCGAGTCCTCTTACGCGTTTCTTTCACAAAAACATTTTCGGGACAAAAATAAAGCAAAAAAAAATATATAGGGAGGTTTCAAGTGTTTCAGAGCAGGCATTTGTGGCTTTGGAGAGCTCAGGCAGCGTGCAGGAGTGGGGCATCCAGCCAGGATGCTTTTTTTCCCTGACTTTGCTCAGAATGGGTGCATCTTTTCAACAGCAAGCTGGATCGATCCCTCTGGATTCGCTCCAGCATCAACGGATGGAGAATCCACCCCCAGCTTGGAGGCAGGCAGCTTCTGTATTTCCTCCATCCTTCTCCCCTCCCCAGAGACACCCACCTTGACCCTACATCCCTCAGGGATATTTTCTTTACCCGACAAACCACACCAAGAAATAACAGGCACAAAAGACGCCGGGCAGATTTGGAAATTGCCTTTCAAACCACAAAATGAATAGAGAGAGGAAATCACATTTCAGCTTCTTCCCCCACCTCCCCTCCCCGCCTTGCTTGGGCAGGCAAGAACAAGTAAGAAAAGTACTGAAATTACCCAAAATGGGTGTTCTGGGCAGCCACGGGAACTGCTCAAAAAAGCCACGGGGAGAGGGAAGTGCTGGTGCTTTCCCTACAGGAGTAGCTGGTATCTACTGGTATTGCTGCATCCTGATGGGAGCAGGAGGGTTTACACCCTCCCAGTTCCCACCCTACAAGCTGGGACACAAACTAGGGGGGGGTAGGGAAGCAAAATCCTATCCCAGGAAAACAGATAAAATGATCATGGCTGGAAACTCTCCCAAATACCACTGGGGGCTGTGACAGGAAGAGTTGCAACGGAGCCACCAAGGCAGGCAGGAGCCCAGGGAACAGCCTGGCAGGGACCAGCCCACCAAAAGGCTCTGGATTAGCCCAAATATCAGGTTTCCCCCCCCCAGAACAGTTGGGCACAGTTAGCAACACTATGAGAAGTTCCTGCATGGGAACAGGTTGCCCAGAGAAGCTGTAGCTGCCCCATCCCTGGAATTGTTCCAGGCCAGGCTGGATGGAGCTTGGAGCAACGTGGGATAGTGAAAGGTGTCCCTGCCGTGTACAGGGAGTTGGAATGAGATGGTCATTAAAGTCCTTTCCAACCCAAGGCATTCTAGGATTCCATGATTCTAAGTTGGGAGGCTGGGATGTGGATAAATCCCACGTGGATTTTATGATGCCATCAGCCAGGGTGAGCTGGTTTTGAGCATCCCTTTCCTCACACAACACAGTATTTGGGGGTTTCTTTTCTAGGAGAGAGAGGACACAGAGACAAACTCCCCTGCACAGCATCCTGACCTCCTGTCTGCACCTTCTCCTCCTTTTCCTGGGACAAAACCCGGGAAAATTCCCCCAGCCAGCTCATCCCCTCACATCTCTAATCTGAGAGACCCCAAAGCCAGCCTGGAGATCAATCGTGGCAGTGGTTTGTTAACAAAGAGCCCATTTTCTCCCCAGCTCCCAAAAGAACCGAGACCCTGCACGAGGGCATCCCGCCGAACAGACCCACACTGTTCCTGTCCAGGTGTTCTGCCGAAATTCAAAGCTCCAGCAGCCGCTGGTTAATTATTCCCACTGCCCCCTTTCCCCTCCAAACCCTATTCCAAAACATCCAGCCCTGCCAAGCCTGGAGGGGGTCAGACACACCAGAGGAGCTGCTGGCAGCAGTGGGACGCCCCTGGAGCATCCCTAGAAATGCCATGTGGGCTCTGCAGCCTCTCCCACAGAAGTCACGATGACCCACGGTGCTCTGCCCTCAACCTTCCCACCTTGCCGAGCCGCTTCTCTCCCCCTCCACCCCGCACTGGGGTTATTCCCACACCAGGGGACCTGGCAGGGACTCAAAGCCGGAGCAAACAATGGACTAAATATAGTGGGAGGCGGCCGGGCTGCAGCTGCAGGATGCATCTGCCCCGGCCGCCACGGTGAGGAGGAAGTGTGCACTTGCCTGCTCGCCTCATTGTCAGCAGGAAATAAATCAAGTAAATCTCCTTCCGTGCATCCTCGAGATACTTTATAGCTTTTAAAGCTCTTTTAAATTAAAAGCGAAGCCCTTTGGGAAGCAGGATCCTCCCGAAGCATCCATCCCTCTCGCAGTGCTCGGCAGCCCCAGCAGCTTTCCGGCACCGAGCCGGCACGGATGCATCCACAGGGGACTGAGGGGCACCCTCGGAGCACTCCTGACCCACGCAGCCAGGCAGGAAACACTGTGGTGGCCGGCAGGAAGCTCCAGGGCTGCTGGAGGGGCATCTCCAAACCCCAGAGGAAGCGCTGGAGCCGAGCCCCCCGCCCTGGTGTGCTCTTTAACTCCCTTTATCAAAAAAAACACGGAGAATTAAATAAGGCACAAACAGCTTCACTGGGAGGGCCTGCCTGGGCCAGGAGACATCCCGGAGCAGAGGCTGCGTGGGAACCGGGCTCCTGTTGTTCCAGGTGATGCCGGAAGGAAGCAGCTCAGCTTCTTAAAAACACATCATAAAACAAAAAAGAAAGGTGAGAAATAACACATTAAGCTGTAGTCGATTTGAAACGCGTCGTCCTCCCATGGAGCTGCAGGGCTGGAATAAGGCAAAGAATCAACACGACCCAAAACGCCTCGCATTAACCCAAAAGCACTTTGTCAGGAGGAGGAAAAGGCTCTGGAAAGGCAGCTGTGCAGCAGATAGCTCTGATTTACAAGCCTTGACTGATTTATTATTATCTTTAGAGGACCAAAAGCAACCACCCACCCTCCATCCTCACGAGTTCCTCAGAGGGCCAGTGTGGATGGCCCAATGTCCAACAGCATTTCCTAGAAAGTCCAGAGGTGTTTCCCAACTGGGCCAAGACCGGTGCTGCCAATCCCTCGTGCACCCTGTGCTCCACCCGCCAATGGAGATGGGAAAGCATCACTGGGATGCTTTCCCCCAAATCCAAGGACCAGGTGTTTCACACCCCCTCCCCAACATGCTCCTGTCTTTTGGCAGAAAACCCAGTGCCACATCCCCATCCTCTGCGTGACCACCTGGCCTTTAGTGAGTTAAATTGAAACTCATTACCCTGAAGCCAGGGAAAGCTGTTTGAGATGGGGAATGGCAGAGGGAACAAAAGATACCCAGGGATTTCAGCCCAGAAATGGGGGTGTGACTGTGCTCCCCGTCACTGATGAGGAGGATACTGTCTCCACTGGGAGTGGTACCCAGGCTGCAGCCCTTCCTCCCAAACCTGGTCTCCAGTGAATTATTAATCAGCATCATTTCTCCTCCTCGCTAAGCAAAGCCCAGGAGGAATTAAGGTCCTGGAATTGATCAGGGCCAGGCTGGATGGGGTTTGGAACAACGTGCTCTAGTGGAAGGTGTCCCTACCCACAGCAGGGGGGTATAACCTCACCTTTAAGTCCTTTCCAACCCAAACCGTTCTGTGATTCCATAATTCCGCCCAGAGCTCACCTGTAACAGCCACCACACGCCCCCTCTCCCCTCCAAAAACCTCCTTTCCTGCCATTTTCAAAGCTCCCCAGCAGGTCCCCTCACACATCCCACCAGTCCCTGGGGTGCTGCTCTTTGAGCAGGCGGGGGATGCTTGGGCAGCCTGCTGTTGAGGAGAGGGGTTTTAATCAATGAGCATCAGTGGAAAGAGGAACAAAGCCCTGACTCGGAAGTGCCAGCACGGCCAGTTGTGCTGTCAGCTCACTGCCAGTGGTCTCAAGGTCTGTGAGCACGCTCGCCGAAGGGTTTCCTTTCAACATTGCAAAGAAAAAAACAACACCCACCCCCCCCCGCCAAAAAAAAAAGCCATAAAGGCTGGGAGCATCTCCAGAGAGACCAACATCTTTTCTCCAACACCAAACAGTCCCCAACTTGCCAGGAATCACCACGGCCCCACACCCAACCCAGACCCGCCAAACTCCAGAGGTTCTGCAGTGTGACCCCAGAGGAGAGCAGGGGGTCCCCAGGGGTGGGGAATTCAGGCTGGATCCACCCCCAGCCCAACAGCCGGGATGCCCAGCGCCAGGCTGAGGCGGCCAGGGCATTTCGGGAAGGCGAGGGCTATGATTTGGTGCTATTCATAGCAAACCACCGGCTCCCCTCCCAACACTGGGGGGGGGGAAGGCTGGAGGAGCTGGGGACGGCTCCATTTACACGGGGCTGCTTTTCCAGGCTCTGCTGCAGACCACACCTTTCCCAAGACAAGCAGCACCTTATCCACGCTGAGGTTTGGGATGCGGAGCTCGCGCTCCCAGGATCTCCTCTCCCCCACCCCACTCTCTTAATAAATAAAGCAAAATCAAGCAAATCCCATGGGGTTTGGGGGGTTTTTTGCTCACAACAGAGACCTGCCCGTTATTTTTAGGCTCCGTGTCATTCGTGCAAAGACATAATCACTTCCTGCCTTCCAGGAAGGAAATGTCCCACCGCCCCTGCCTGCACGCCTGCCCCCTCCTCAGGCAATGCCTGCCTGCTCCCAGCCCAGCCACCCCAAAAAAACGCTGTTTCCCCCCCATCCAAGGAGGGCAAACCACCGGGACACAGCTCGGGGTGTGACCAGTGGCACGGCCCGGAGCGCTGCGGGGAGAAGGGAGAGTGTTGGCCACCCCAGCACCAAAGGATGCACCGGGGAAAGGGCAGGGAAGGAGGTCCGGAAAAGTCCGGCAGCCATCGGAAACGCAGCCTGGATGAGGGTTCTGGAAGTTTTCAGTCTCGAAAGGCTACGGATGCTGGGCAGGAGCTGAGCAGGAGCGGGCAGCCTTCCTCCTAGGGCATCCTCCACGTCCTGGTGACACGCAGGGAAGGGTGACCCCGTCCTACACTGGGAGGGGGGGAATGGGAACACACCGGGATCTGGGCTGCATGTGCCAGCAGGAAACCCGTCCCTGCGGGATCCCAGGCTTGCCGCTCCTCTCGTGCTCCCTAAATGAGAGGCTGCAGCGCCAAACGCCAGCCCCGGAGCAGGGAAGGGACTGTGGTTACATCTGCTCCTCTTCCTCCTCCATCTTCATCCTGCACCTCCCTGCTCCAAAGCCTGCTCCCCCGGCGGCTTTTGGAGGCGTAAGGAAGGCAACCGAGGGATGCAAACCCCCAAATTCACTTTGGGGGAACTCAAGCCACAGCAGGCACAGCAGACTGCCAGGCAAAAAGAGAAAAAAAGCCCTTATCAAATAGGAAACAAGAGTGCAAAAGCAGGATTGGTGGGAGGGTGCCACGGGGCGGATGCTGGGCCTCAAAACTAGTGATCCATCTACTTTCCAGAGGTTTGAAGCACACTGTTGGCTCTGGATAAACCCTCCTCGCCACCTCATGCCCACGCTGTCTGTGTTCCTGGAGCAAAATAAACCTTCTCCACATCGCCCCCCCCCTGCTCTGGCTTGGAGGGGACACAGCCAGAGGGGACCCCTGCCCACCAAGCACCCTCGGCTCCCCATCTCCTGGCGGGGGGAGGTGGCAGCAAACCCCCCTGGGGTGGTGCCGGGAGGTGAGGGGCACCCTCGGGGGCTGAGCCTGCCCCCTCCACCCCCTTCCCCACGCACCGGGCTGGGAAACGAGCCCCTCCACCGCACTCCGGGAGGGGATGAGACGGGAAGACGGTCTCGGAGGAGGCGGATGGTCAGTCCGGGCGAGAGGGGAGGATGCCCAGTCCCGGGGACGGAGCGGGGGCAGGACGCCCGGCTCGGAGCCGAGGGGGATGCGCCGCGGTCCCGGGGATGGAGGAAGGGGAGGATGCCCGGCTCGGAGTGGGGGGGATGGCCGGTCCCGGGGGGATACAGTACCTGGGGGCGGCTCCGGGCTCAGCTCCCGCGCCGGGCTGGCCACGCCGTCGGTCGCCCCATGGGGGCGGCGGGAGCGGGTGGCGGGAGCGCNGCACACACACCCCAGCCACGGCGGCGGGACCCCCCAGCGGGCTGTACCCCCTCACCCACAGCATCCCCCAAAAACCAGCCTCTGTCGCCCTCGGACACCCCCTGGCTCGCAGCATCTCCCACACACAACCCCCGTCCTTCAGGGACCCCCAGAACACAGAACCCCCCGCACCCCCAGGCACACTGGTCCTTCCGGCCTCTCCCGGTGACAAGCCGCTGGCACAGAGTGGGGACTGGCAGATGCCACCACCCCAGGCAGATTTGCAGTTTGGGGAGTAACAAGGCACTGCCTGCACCTCTCAGAGCCCTAAAGCCCTTTTCCTCCCCAGAAATGGAGGAGCAGGGAGGGATGGGTGTGATGGGGACCAGGGGCAGGGATGCTGCTGGATCCAGGTTGGGATTGGTGTGCAGGGCCCCCCTGCCCAGCTACTTGTGTAGGGTTACAGACCCTACAAACCTGGTCTGGGTTGGAAGGGACCTTAAAGACCATCCAGTTCCAGTTCCCTGCTGTGGGCAGGGACACATCCCACCAGACCAGGTTGCTCCAAATCCTGTCCAACACTTCCAGGGATGGGGCAGCCACAGCCTCTCTGGGAAACCTTGTACCAGTGCCTCACCATCCTCACAGGGGAGGATTTTTCCCTAATAATCTAATCTAACTCTGCTCTCTGGCAGTGGGAAGCTGTTGCCCCTTGTCCTGTCACCCCAGGCCTTGTCCAAAGTCCCTCTCCAGTTCTCTTGGAGTCCCTTTAGGTGCTGGAAGGGGCTCTCAGGTCTCCCTGGAGTCTCTTCTCCTCCAAGCTGAACTCTCCCAGCTTGTCTTTGTAGAAAACGTCAGGGCAGCTCCAGACCCCCAGGCCTTGCTCAGGACATCCAAATTCCTGGGAAATAAGGTTGCTGCCCACCCAGCTGCTTCCCAGCACCTCCAGGCACCACAGTGGGCTCCTGCCTTGGCTCTGCCAGTATCAGCAGGACCAGCATCCAGGTCTGCTCATCTGCTGGTGCCCAGCATGGCACAGAGTAAAGCCACTGGGCAGCTTCAGGCTTCTCTCACTGCCATGGAAAGACGCTGTTTTGGCTAATCCATAAAACTCCAGTCCCTTCAGCTCCTACCTGCCTTCCCCCATTTCACCCGGGCTGAGCCTCCCAACCCCACCTCCCACCCACGGCTGCTGTGCTGCTCCAGATCAGTGTTTACAGGACACCAACAGGCCGAAGGAAAAGGAGAAAAATGGCATTAACACGTTCACTGGTGCTGGGAAGGAGGGCCAGGAATGTAAACGCAGCCCGGAGGCAGTCCGAAAATGGTCACGGCTGGAAAGCAGGGCTGGAAAGTTTGTTCATCAGGATCCTAGATCCTAGCCAGGCTCCCAGCCTCCAGCTCAGCCAAAGCACCCTGCCCTGAGCTGCTCCGCTGCATTTTACAGCCCTACACTGAAATTTTAAAACTTTTTAAAATTCTGTTTTATATTAGTTCTCCATTTTTAGCTCCCAAATCAGCTTGGGGAAGAGCACAACAAAATCCAGGCACACCTCGCTGCAGGGGCTCCGGAAGCTGGGATTAACAAATAAAAGACATCCCCAAATTCGGGAGGAAACCAGTTTGGCATGACATGGGCAAAGCCAGACCCAGAGGAAAAGAGGCTCCCAAATGCCTCATCAGCATTTTTCCCATCGTGTTCCTCTCTTCCGTACGCACGCTCCCAAAATCCCTGACACTGCAGAATTAAGGTGTTGCAATAAGCTCCAAATCCAGGGGAGGTCACGGCAGGACCACACTGAGTGTGACCAAACCGGGGTGTCCCCCCCAAACCAGGTCAGTGGCACCCTTGGTGTCACCCTCCTGGCTCTCTCCATGGGATCGGAGTGGTTTGGGAATGCGGCGTGCCACTGTGGTATTTCACACACGGAGCTGCATCCCCGAGTCTGCTGAAGCACCCACAAAAATTTGGGGGCATCTTCTGTAGCCAGAGGGAGAGGACACCTTGCTGCTGCCCATTCCCTAAGGGGGAAAAGGCTTTTGCTGCTCAGACCTCTCTCCAGTTAGAGTGCATGGTACACAAGAGACTGACCTGGTTTAAAAATATATTAAATTACAATATATTAACATATGCTCTGTAACACCAGGGGTTGACCCACGAGAGGGGTTTTGCTCCAAAGGGAAAATCCTCCCTGCACCTCCAGTCATGGTCAGAAGAAAACTCCAGCACCTCGATTTAATAGAACCAAGACCTTTATTGATCTCACTGTAACAGCAACCACTGGCGAGAGCTTTTCTCCTCCCAAACACCTGCTTGAAGAGACGGTAAAAAACAACCAAAATCCCAAATGGATCCCCTGACTAGCAGAGGAATGCCCCGGCGAGGCCAGGCACTCCCTCCCTGCTCTTCAGCCCCGAGCCCGCTTATAAAAGAGAACCGGGAGAAAGGCACTGGGATGGGGGATGGAGACAAAAGGAGTTGGGAAAAGGGGAAGTTGAGAAAAAAACAACAACAAAAAAAGTGGTTTCCCTCCGGCTCCTGTCCGTAAGTCACATTGTCCTCGGGTATTGTCTAATTATTTTTGGCTTGGAGAGCAGGTTTCCCAAAACGAGCAGCTGTGCCCAGGGCATCGGGTCCCTGTCTCCACGGTGGCCGTCCCCGCTCCGCCAAGGATGTCCTCACCCCCTGCCCCTCCCTCGATCCGAGGGCCTAACCGACCTCCTAGGATCTTCGCTTTAAGGAAAATATATTTCTCTATATATAATATATATATTTGTGTGTGTTTTATCCCCACCCACCCACACGCAGACACATATTTCTACTTGCACTCACTCACTCGCGCGCCTACGACGGCCGGGCTACGTGTTGGCTCGCCTCGCCTCCCCCGCAAGGGAGAAGGATGGGAAAGACATCCCAATTCCCTTGGGTTGTGCTTCTGCTTTTCCCCGCCCCAAAATGAGCGGCAGCCCTTTCCCCACTCCCCACCCCCAGGAGAAAAGGAGCTGCACTGCACTGACCCACGCCAAACACACCTAGAGAAATAAATTACGGGATGGAAAGTGCACAAAGCCTGTGGGATGTCCCTGTCCCCAGGGCTGGCTGCTGAGGTGGAGGTGACCCAGGCAGGGGAGGGAGGAAGGATGGATGGATGGAACAGGCACTCTGGTGGGGGCTGATAAAATGGCACTTGAGAAGGTCACAGAGCTGGTGATGGCTCCCAACAGGCAGGAAAAAAAATAAATCAGAGGGCTGGTGGGATTGGGGGGGGCACAGCACGGCCCTGCCGTGGCGTCCCCAGCCGCGCAGGGCCTCAGCCAGCGCTGCTCGTCAAGGTGAGAGAGGAGGAAACAGAAATCCCATCTCCGGAGGGGCAGTTCAAGATGCCAGGCACGGGATGGACACAATGTGCCAGGCTGGAAATCCCTTATCCACGACAGCATGATCCAGCTGGGGGAAGTCCCATCCCAAAAAGCAAGCGGAGGACGGCACCAATGCCAGCACCCTGAAACCAGGGCACCACATCCCTGCGGTGCCTCACCGGCGAGCCCCCGAGCCCCCAGCGATTCCTGAGACATCCAGCAGCGCCAAGGGATCTCCCTCCTGTATTATTCACATTTTAAAGGGCTGGGTACAGGGTAAAAAAATAAAAAGAGCACTACAAAGCACTTTTCCCAGAGGCTCTTTTCCCCAGCCCAGAAAAAGAGTTGTTGGGGGCAAAGTGCCCCTTTTAAGTACCAAAAATATAAAAGCAACGGGGGGTTTCTAACACATGGCTACGTCGCTGTGAGTCCTGGCCGGTGGGTCGGGGCCACGGACCTTGGTCGAAGGGTCAAGATGGAAGAAATCCAGGCAGGAGATGTGGGCACGCTGGCCGACGCCATCAGGGTCTACATCGGACCCCCGGAGCACCGAAGGGAATGGGCTGCCAGTGTTGTCCTCTGCTGAATGCCAGCACCTCCCAGGGGAACTCAGAGAGTATCCCCCCGGGTGCGAGTGGGTGCGTGGTTTTGGAAGTGATGTTTCCCCCTCCTCTCCTTCGGGAGGAGGGGGCAAAGGGGGTGACGCAGCTCCGGACTGCCAAGCTGCTGGAAATGGGAGGTTTGGGGTAACAGGAGGGGATTTTTTGGGGGGAGGGAGGGGGCAGAGAGGCAAGAGGCAGCAGAAGGGGCAATGGGATGTTTCAGAAAGAAGCCTGGTGGAGATCAGGCTGATGGAGGAGGAGGAATAGGGCCGGATGCAGAAGGGATGCTCCGTGTGGCACATGATGAGACCAGCCACCACAAAGGGTGAGAAGACAGAGCTGCACTCCCCGAGAAAAGGAGGGGAGGTGGGCAGGGAGGGGGACACTGGTGGGGGCCACTGCCTCCTCCGGGACGGATCCTGCTAAGCCGAATGGGGGGTGTACAGGTCTGGGGAGTCGCTGCCTCTCCGTGGTTCCCGCTCAGATATCCATCTCGAACTGAGCATCGTCCCCTGGCAAGAGGCAAGGAGAGACGCGTTAGGGGGGGGTCACCCTCCACCCACCCCAAATCCCCCCAGCCCACCCCGGGAGTCCCTTACCCATGGATGGCTTCCCCTCCTGGTGGTTCAGGCTGTTGGTGTCCGCTTTGGGCTCCTCGGCGGCCTCGCCGGGGCTGGTGACGCCGGGGATGTTGGGGAGGTGACAAGGCGGGGTCTGGGCCATGGGGGAGTTGCGGCGGTCCAGCAGGAACTTGCGGTCGTAAATGATCCGGGTGCCTGGAGAGGAGAGCGGAGAGGAGAGAATGAGGGAATCCGGTTCGGCAGCGCGTGTTTGCAGAAGGAGTTTCCCGGTGGGACGGGCGTCCCGGCCGAAGCTCCGCGCCAGGGAGCGACGGAGGGAGGGCAGGGCAGGGGGGAGCCGCCGCTCTGCCCGCTCTTATCTGCCCACGGCAGCCGGCACACAATTCCACGAGGGACAAACACGCCCGGCGGGCACCGGGGTCCCGGCACGAACTCGTGCATGTGGCAGCCCGGAGGAGTCGCCAGGGCAGGGACGAGGGGAATGTCCCGAGCCCGGGGCGCGGCAGGGCCGGGGAGGCACCGAGCCCCGCGTCCCAACCGGGATCCAGCCCCCGGCCCCCGGGCAAATAACAAACTCCTCGGCAGGCGTGCCGCTCTGGGGATCTCACACACACACACACACACACACNCCCATTACATAGACCACGCCCATCTACACAGGCCACGCCCACAACACAATCCCGCTATGGCTCCGCAGGCCACACCCACCAAACAGGCCACGCCCCCCGCGGCAGGGGCAGGCGCGCGGGCGCGGCGCGGTGAGGCGGCGCTCCCACGTGGTCTAGCGGTGAGGATTCCTGGTTTTCACCCAGGCGGCCCGGGTTCGACTCCCGGCGTGGGAAGGGCGGCTGGGTTTTTTTCTTTTGAGGAGGGGGATGGAGCTAGGGGAAGGTGTCTTATNGGCGGGCGCGGCGGTTTTACCTCCCGGCGTGGTGGAGAAGAGCGTGCCGCCGGGGGTGGTGCAGTAGTCGGCGGGGAGCTGCGCGGCGTCGCTGAGGGTGACGGTGCGGGTGGGGATGGCGCGGCTCTGGNAACAAGCCAAGAGGAAACAGCCCAGGAGGCATCCCTGTATCCCAGATTAGGAAAGGGGATGCATCCCTATATCCTAGACCAGGAAAGGGGATGCATCCCCATACCCCAAACAGGGAAATGGGAAGCATCCCCATATCCCAGGATGCATCCAGATACCCCAGGATGCACCCCTGTAGCCCAGACAAGGAAATGGGATGTATCCCCATATCCCAGACCAGGAAAGGGGATGTATCCCCATATCCCAGACCAGGAAAGGGGATGTATCCCCATATCCCAGACTAGGAAAGGGGATATATCCCAATCTCCCAAACTAGGAGAAGGGTGTAGATCCCCATGTCCGACGCTGGGAAAGGAGAAGCATCCCTACGTATCCCAGACCAGGTAAAGGGATACCTCCCCATTCTCCCAAACCAAGGAAGGAGATGTATGGCCATGTCCCATATCACGAAAGGCATCCCCATAGCGCAAACCAGGGAACAGGAGGCATCCCCATGTCCCATACCAGGAAAGGGGTTGCGTCCCAATGGGACCATCCCAGAAAACTGGGAATCTCACCCCTGAGGGACACGCCAGTCCCAGCACAGCCTCTCTCCCTCCCTCCCCTGGGAACACTGATCCCGCTGGTTATTTTTAGCATCCCTCCCCGGAGAGGCCGGAGTGGCTGGTTCCCTCCTCCAGCCGTGGATCCCCCCGCCCGCAGCGCGTTCCCGGCGGGACCGGGCGCCCACATGCAGAGGAGGATGGGCGAGGCGGTGGCCCGGGTGGCCAGGAAGGTGAACGACACGGTGGAGAACAAGACGGATTCCCTGGGTAAGCCCGGTGCTCCCTCTCGGGGCCCGGGGAAGGATCGGGTGTCCGGGAGCTGGGCTCTATTTTTCTCTGCCACGGTCTAAAAAAAGCTGCTGGCATTCCCGGCGGGCGCTGGACGCGCAGCTCCGGAGGAGGGAAAGGCTCCCACAAAGCGTCCCAGAGTTAGAGCAGATTCCCAGCCGTGGCACGTAATCCCACGGGATGTGCCCCAGGGATACAGTTCCTCCTCGGAAGCGATGGCAGGAGCAGAGTTTTCCCCACGGTTTTTTTTGTTGGATGTTTAACTGGAAACATTTCCAGCTAATACCCGAGAGTCGGGTGCAGTTATCAAAGGAAAGGGGATGAAAGCCGCTCATTTTCACTCCTGCAGGATTCCCAGCCCTGGGATATAAATCAGTGTAGACTGGGAGCAGGGGCTTTATCACTCAGCCTTCCCACAGCCTCCTGAGTGAAGGAAGCGTGGGAGGACCAAGCCGGTGGCTTTGGGATGGGGCCAGGAAGCCGAGCCTGGGATGAGCATCACAGGGATGGGATACAGGGTTTCCATCCCTGGCATCTCCCAGAAAGGGAAGCAGAAACAATTCAGAGCAAACCAAAAATCCCAGCCAAAATCCATTTCTCTCCCCACTGCTTGCCATGGGACAAACACCCATCACCAGGAGAAATCCTGCCAGGTGTGTGCCCATGGAAAGTCCTGCTCCACCCCCATCAGCTATAGGGACACAACCTCTGTGCTGCTGGGCCATCCCCAGGGATTTAGGGGCACAGGGAAGGGGGATGACTGAAGTCATTAGACTTGGACAGCCCTCAATGTCCTCAAATGGACATTGCAGCCTGGAAGTACGGAGTTGCAGTGTGACTTACGGTTGAACACCTAAGGCAGGACAGCCTTGGAATTCCTCGTACGATCAAACTCCTGGTGTTTGCAGAGGAGGCTGCAAATATCCCTGTAATGGAGAGGGGTAGGCAGGGGACAGCACTCAGGTGGGCAAATAGAGAATTAAGTGGCGGAAAACCAGGTGGAAAGTGTGGCTCCATCTCAGCTGGGCACATCACGAGGTGCCTGGGTCTCTCCGAGGGCAGATCTGGCCAACTGCAAGCTGATGACCTTCCCCGTTGGAATCTACAAGGCCATGAGGAGTGTCACCGAAGGGATCCATCGCATCTCCCTGGCGAACAACGAGCTCAAGTCCATCACCAGCCGATTTGTCACCACCTTCAGCCAGTTGAGAGGTAAGGACAGCCTCTTCCAAATCCCCAGTGCCCTCAGGGAGGACCCAGGTCACTGCAGAGGGGGCACAGCTCTGGAGAATCCCCACTCTGCAGTTTTTACTCCTCTGTGCTCACACCTCATTCCAAGCTCTAGTTCAGATCCCCAGAAACCCCCTTACCCTTTCCACCCCTTGCAGGAAGAGTGCACTGGTTTTTCCTACACCCACCCTCCCAAACTCGTGTCCTGACACCTTCCAGCAGTGGCCAGGCTGCTGTGGGATCATTCCTCAGCCTCCGAGGAGAGACAGCCTGGGGATAACGGGGCATGGCAGAGATGGAGCATTCCAGGAGGTGTGTTGGCTTGGCACTGGCTAATTATGAGATTATGGCTAATTATGGGCTTGGCACTGCCCATCATGAGACCTCAGTGAGAGTTAATCACTGCAGGATATGGGGATGATCATCAGTGCCACGGGCACAGGTCCCCATGGAGCCCAGAGAAAGCAGCCAGAAGCTAATCCACTAAAACACCCGCCATGGCAGCACCCAGGGCATCCAGAACCATGGTACTGAATGCTGGGGACTGCACTGGGGCTGCTCTGGCAGCTTTTAAAATCAGTTTTGGCCACACAATGTACCACACAAATGCCACTGTGGTGGGTGCTGGAGCCAGAGACGCTCTAAACTGGGGGAAGGAAGTACATCCAGCAAACGAAATCAATTTTCGTTTTCTAGACAGCATAACAAGCGCTGAAGGGCAAAAAAAAGGTCTGGTTTTCCAGCAAGGGCTTTGCTCCACCAGTGCACAAACTACTCCCGTGATGAACACACCAGGTCTCAGCGGGGCTGTTGCTGGATAGCGATGCCCCAGGGCTGGGAACAGCCTGGAGAAGGCAGGGCCTATAAATACCAGGTATTAGCAGGGGCAAGGCAGCTCCTGTGGGTATTTATAGTGCAGAAAGCCCTGTGTCACTGGAGAAGGGCGTTGGGACAGCGGGATCTGGGTTCTCTTCCCGTGGCTGACGGACTTCCGTGCAGCACTGCTGCTTCTGGCCCTGCTGGAGCTCATTTCTGAGCAAATATTACAGAAGGGCAAACTCTGCAGAGGTGTTTTTTGCATACAAATGCATTTCTTCCCCCATTCTGCTTATTCCTCAGAAAGGGTTGGGGCACATGAAGGTAGAGAACTGGCCTTAAGCCGTGACAAATGTCCATCGGGGAGGTAATTGCACTGACTTTCCCAGGAAATATTCCTTATTTCTACAGCCTCTGCTTGCACTGTGATGCACAGGTTTCATTAGCAAAGCCTGAGGAAGCCAAGAAAAACATCAGTCCTAAAAGTGGCATGTTCCCAGCAGGCAGAAGTACAATGGCATACCATGGAAAACAGTAAAAAAAAAAAATCCCATTTTTGCAGTTGGAAACCCACTGCTGGACCTGTCAGCCCACGGGGGACAGAGGCTGTAAATTAAGCTATGCATTAATTATCTTCTCTCTTCACAGAGCTCAACCTGGCAGGCAACTACCTGCACCGCCTGCCTGAGGAAATCACTTCCCTGCTGCACCTCAGGGCCATCAACCTCTCCCGAAACAGGTTCCGGCGTTTCCCCGAGCCCCTGGCCACCGTCACCTCCCTGGAAACCATTGACCTGGAGGAGAATGAGATCACAGGTGAGGAGGGCCTTTTCCCACTGGAGGTGGGGATGGGCATCACTCTCCCAGCAGGGATGCCGACCCTCATTCCTGGGAAAGGACAGATCCCGCCTTGGAGCTTTGCTTCTGGTCCACCACTCCCTGTGGATGCAGCCAGGCTTAGTGATCCTTATTAGCCATTTGCCTTATTTGCCATTTTCACTGCATCCCAGGGAAAAGCTGTCGCAGGCATCAAAGGAATGAAATCCCATTTCAAGTTTGCCCTATTCGTTCCACTGGGATGTGGCTCTTAAATGCATCACCAGATTTCCTTGAAAAAGAGACGTGATAACAGAGCCTGGCCCCAGGGACGCCAGGCTGGGATGTTTGCTGCTGGGTAGAGCCAGGGCACAAGCCCACCTGAACATTCCCCAGAGCAAGCAGGAGCTGGAACACTGCAAAATCCCCTGAAAAAGAAAACCAAAGGAACGGTAAGAGCTGCTTGTCCCTCAACCCTGCAGTGGCAGAAAAATCTTTCATGCACAAAGCTGAAGCCTTTGGAGTCTCCAAAAGCTGAGCAAATAGGGGCAGCTGTTGCATACACGTAAAAAGGGATTTATTTAGGAGGGAGCTTTCGAAGAGCCCAGGCTGGAGCTTCCCACACCCCACACAGATCCCTGGGGAGGCGAATATCGAGTCCACTAAATTTTGCTGTTTTATCTGGGATTGCCTCAGCTGCTGCTGGGAAAGCTGCTCCCTGCAACACGAGTTTTATTAACAGCATCACATCAGCAGCTCCCCGGCTGTGCCTGCAGAAACACAAGTCATCAAATACTGCTTCCATGGGAGCCAGAGGAAGATGTGGTTTTTCCTCATCCCGTTTTTTCAATCCCGCCTCCCAGAGAGACTCGTCTCACTTTCAGTTCCCTCCATCACTTTTTGGGTTTAATTGGTTGGTTTGAACCTGACCTGGGGTTTAACTGGAACCAGTTTGGGTTTTCCTTCACAGCCAAGTAGGATTTGAGACCTTCACACACAGGAATATCCATCAGCTTCTCTGGGCAGCCTCACCACCCTCACAGGGAGGAGTTTCTGCCTAATATCTCATCCACACACCCACTTTGTCAGTGTGAAGCCATTTTCCTGCCACTCCTTGCCCTTGTCCAGAGCCCCTCTCCAGGCCTCTTTCGATGGATGTTGGGGCAGGATTGTGCCTTTCTCCATCAGTGGAAGGCTGCAGAACAGCTGGCTTGTGGTGCTGTGCCAGTGCTGGTCCTGCCTGTCCTCCCAGAGGTGCTGGAGGAGCTCAGTCCAGTGCTGCAAACCCGAGTTCTGCATCTGCTGAAAAAGGGCTGAGTGACCTACTAAGGCATATTGAACCAGAGGTGGAAGGGAATGTTTTCCAGCCAAAGGAAAACAGGACTGAAGGGAGATTAATTAATGCCTGCCTGGAGCCTGTGGGTTCTGTGAAAGGAGACATTTAGTGACACAAGTTGCCCTTTTCATCTCAATAAGCTCTTAAACCTGGACTGTAATTATGTATGCATTAGTCAGTGCTTTTAACTCTTTCCCTGATAATTAGAGTTATATCAAATCAGTGTTTTAAGCTCTCAAATCCATGGGGATGTTTAGACGCCTGGAGCTTCAGCATCTCTATCCCTTATTCCTTGATTAATAGTTTAATAGAGATGATGTTGAGACTGCTGCCAAGGCTGGGGAGGTCACTGCTGGGGGCAACTGGTGTCAGTTCTGCCCTCCTGAGGACAGACAGTCATAGAACAAGGGGGAAAGAGAGTAGGTCTGGATTGGATATTAGGAAGGAATTGTTCCCTGTGAGGGTGGGGAGGCCCTGGCACAGGTTTCCCAGAGAAGCTGTGGCTGCCCCATCCCTGGAAGTGTCCCAGGCCAGGTTGGAGCAGCCTGGGATAGTGGAAGGTGTCCCTGCCCATGGCAGGGGGTGGAACCAGATGAGCTTTAAGGTCCCTTCCGACCCAAATCATTCCACGTTTTTATGATTCTGTGATCACTCTTAATTTGGGATAATGGCATGGGGAAATCATCTTTGTTAACAGCCACAGAGGTGCCGGTGAAAGGGTCTCCATCAGCGGGTTTGGAGGAGCCTGGGAGGAGCTGGTGCCACCAAAGGATGTGGGTAATGCTGGAAGGTGACAGGGGACAGCTCTGAGCTGAGCAGGGCTCTTCCTCCTTCGATTTGCTGTTAGTGTTCATCTCCAGCTCCTCAGACGCCTCCCAGCCCTTTCATATCCACATATCCACCTCCTCAGATGCCTTCCAATCCCTCAACACCCCTTTCATCCAAAGGAACTGGGTTTGTCACTCACTTACTATCATATTCTGCTTTAATTATAAAAAAAGCCTTTTCCACCCCTTTTTTGTTTAACTCGTGAAGCCAGCATGAATAAATCAGGCTCAAACACATGTGCCTGTCCCTTCATGCCAGGGCTGAGTCACCACTCCTCACCTGGAATTCAGGTGCAGAGCTGGGCTGTTTCCACCCAGGCTTGGCCTCTAAAATAATTTCCTTAACTCCCTCAAGTGTGGGGAAGCACTTTTAACTTCATTGCACTGCATAGACCTAGGAGATAATTAAACAGGAAGATCTATGAAAAAAAATCATTATTTTTGTGCCTCAAGGGGTAAAAAAGCAAAATGATACAGGGAAATGGCAGTGAGCAAATCCACCATGAAGAAGAGTTATTAAAAAAATCCACGTGAAGCTCTGCCTGATGAGAGATGCTCTGCTAAGGAATACACACATGGAAAATAACACTGTTTCCTGGAGGAGAAAGCACAAGGTCCATGGTTTAAAAATCACGTAGTCACCCAGCCAGCTATAACTGCAGCACCACAATTCTGCTGCAGAAAAAATTGGAGCTGGACTGTGAAAGGCTCTCGTCACTTCGGTGGCCAAATTAAAAAGATATTTGTTTTAGTAAATCAGGCAGGTGGGCTTGGCAAGTTCAAGAAATTGTGATTTATTACAAAAATAGATAGATTTATATCTAATGATAGATATAACAAATGATAGATTTGTAAAAAAAATCGATCCCCCTTTCAATGAGCTCAATGGTTAGATCTCATTCTTCTGCCCTCAGTGGGACCATCACAGGGATCTGCATTTCTTTTTTCTTTTAATGTTAAGTTTGTAAACATCAAGTTTTCTAAAGGAGAACACGCAAATTCATGGAATTTTCAAAGTAGGAGTGTACCTATTAATGGCCAAGGGCCATTTTGCAGCCTGTCCAAGAAGGGCAGAGAGCAAACGCTTGGAGAGGCTTCCTGGGCATTGCAACACTGGNAAATGATAGATATAACAAATGACAGATTTGTAAGAAAAATCGACCCCCTTTCATTGAGCTCAATGGTTGGATCTCATTCCTCTGCCCTCAGTGGGACCATCACAGGGATCTGCATTTCTTTTTTCTTTTAATGTTAAGTTTGTAAACATCAAGTTTTCTAAAGGAGAACACGCATATTCATGGAATTTTCAAAGTAGGAGTGTACCTATTAATGGCCAAGGGCCATTTTGCAGCCTGTCCAAGAAGGGCAGAGAGCAAACACTTGGAGAGGCTTCCTGGGCATTGCAACACTGGGAACAAAATCAGGGAATAAGCTTTGAATAAACTTTGAATACTAGCTTAGCACGCCAGCAGAGGGGTTATTAGGAGTGGGAGAACCTGAGGGCAGCGTCCACACTGAATGTTTATTCCGCCTTGCCAAGACACGGAATCACAGAACCAAAGGGTTGGGAAAGACCTCTGAGATCACTGAGTCCAACCATTCGCTTGAGTAGTCGCGTGATTTAACACTTCGCTGTGTTTCTGTTCTGCTCCAAGCCTGGGGCCCGTCAGGAGCAGGGTTTGTCCAAGGCTCTCCATCCCCAGGAGAGGCTGGGAGGGATCCCCAGCCCCATGCTCTCTTTCCAGAGGTGCCCTCGGAGATGTTGGCGTCCATGGCATCGCTGCGGAGCCTCAACCTGCGGGACAACCCCGTCGGCCCCGAGGTGCGCCTGCTGGTCCGGCCCCTCGTCCCCTTCGACCTGCTGCTGTCACCGGACAAGCCCGTCCCCGAAGCCTGAGGGGGTGTCGGGGTGCCCAAGGGGTGCCTGTGAGAGTGGTTTGGTTCAGGGCAGTCCCTGCCGTGCCCCTGTTGCTGTCCTGAACCCGCAGCCAGGCCCTCGTCTTTCCTTAATTAAAAGCAAGCGGCGAGGCTCCTCTGTGAAGGGATGGCTCTGCCAAATGGCAAATCCCGAGCCGGGGAATCTCCAGCTTTTGTGTTTTGGGGAGGCAGAGGAGCTGCAGTGCGTGTGGAGTGAGGTTTGGGTGAAGCTGAGGGGGACTTGGATGTTCAGCTATGTCCCCTCCCTCCCTGGCAGCGACGGGGAGCAGCTGGAATGGTGGGGGACATCGCTGGGGCTGTAAGGGATCCCCCTGGAATTGCTGACATGCTGGTGTGCCCAGTGCCTGATTAAACGCTTTCCTGTTACGTCAGAGGGGTTGTATCTGCTTAATACTGAATTACCGGGCTTCTCCTCTTTGCACATTCCCTCAGCTGCTCACTGCAGCTTGTGCCTGGATTCTGCCCAGACTTGAGAGGTGTTTCCCTGGCGAAATCCTTGTTTTTCCAAGGATTTTTTTTCCTTCCATTTTTTGCACAGCGACCCAGTGCCAGCGGGTTCCACACACGCTGTCCATCCCATGGGTGTCCCCAGAAAAGTGCACCCACCTCATGGGTTCTGTGGGTCCTCAATGCATCCTCTTTGCTTTTCTGGGAGCAAATGTCCTAGAGAGGGGCTCCTGGGTGGCAGGGAAGCCTCTGCCAAGCACAGCCGTGTCCCATAGCGGGTGCCTGCAAAAAACCCTGGGAGAAACCTCAGGTGTTATCTCAAAATGGCTTGTTTAAACATCTCCCTTGTTTGCTCCTTTGGGTTTTCAAGGGACAAACGCTTCCCAGTGGTGTGTGTGCTGGCTGGGGAATGGCTAATCCTGGAAATATTTGACTCCTAGACTTGCCAAACTTTGGCTAGAAGACCATGGTAAGAGGCGGGTTGATGATGTTGGGAATGATGGAGGAGCCTGAGTTGACTGGAGCAGCCTGGAGCCAGGAGAAGCATCCCTAAAGATCATGTTGCTACGGGGTGATGGATGGGGGTCCTCCCCACTCGTATGGTGGCTCCGGGCACGTTTTCCCCGCCGGGATGGACAGGAGCACTGCTGGGGACACCGGCCATCAGCCGCCAGCAGCAGCGTGGGGACCCCAGCGAGGGGGTGACATCGACTGCGACCCTCCCCAAGGGAGCGAACCTGCTCCAGCTCCCTCCTTGCCCCCGTGGGCCGCCCGCCCGCCCCCGCGCTGGCTCATCGGCGGGGGGCTGCGTGCGGGTCTCCATGGCGATGGGAGGCTGTCCCCCCGCCGCCCCCTCCCCTCCTCCGCTNACGGGGGGGCAAACTGCACCCCCCCACACCCCCGGCGGCAGCCCCCGCAGACCAGCGATGCAGCCCCCGGAGCCGGGTCGGGCCGGCGGAGGTGAGTACCAAGACCTGATTTATTTTATTTCATCCACTCGCCCCTCAAAAAAGCTGTCTGCTCCTTCCCCAGTCTCCTGTTCCATCAGCCCAGACTCCCTCTGGGGGGGTTTCCCACAGCCAGGCAGGGGGTCCATCGCCCCCCGTCCGGTTCCCCCAGCCCCTTGTCACCACTTCCGAGATGTCAGCCCCGAAAGGAGGATGCCCGCATCCATCCGTCCATTCATCCATCTGTCCATTCATCCATCTACCCATTCATCCAAGACCAAGCCGGGTGCTCAGCCACTCCTTGTTTTCCTTTCCCCGTCCCCCACCTCGCTCTTAGGACACCCACCTCCCGCTAATGCTGCACTGCAGCTCAGAAGGATTAAGTCCGGCAAAGTTTTGGTCTTAATATGTCACGTTTTGGGCGATCTCGGTACAGCCTTTCCTCTCGCTCCTGCAGGCGAAGCTGGTTCCTGTGGGTACAGCTGATACCGACTGGCTGGAGAATCTTGCCCCCCAGCCCCGCTGCTTCCTTGCCTCTCCAAGAGGCTCCTTCGCCTGTGCCACCTGCAACCCCCACACCCACCAGCACATTTTGGAAGCACCGCTGGAAACGTGTTGCCCAAATCCCGCACTCAGGACAGGGCTACAGGGGCTGGAGGGGGGGGATCTTCCTGCTGCAGGAGCCTTGGAGAAGCCGGCGGTCCCGGTGGCTGGGAAAAGAATCTTGGCTTGGCGAGCTGAGCACCGGCACGGGGATGGGGGGATGCTCCAGCTGCACATCACGCAGTGGTTTGCAGGGCTTCCTCAGAGTAGGGGTGACCTGCAGGTTGTTAGGCTGAGCTTTAAAGTTCAGATGTGCCTTTTCTTGCCTTAAAATTGCGGGCTGGGTTTTCCCCGGAGTCAGTCCCGTCACCACTGCAGGCAGCTCCTGCTCCCGGCATCCTCCCGCATCCCTGCCTGCGTAAGGCTGGGGGAATCCGAGCGGGGGGAGCTGGGCAGACCCGCTTCCCGTTAAATCCGTAGTGACAAAATTCCACCTCGCACTCCATCAGAAGCTCCTAGATAACGATCAGGATCACAATTCTTGCTTTATACACCAGGGGAGGGAAGGGCCCCCTCTGCCCCAGCCCCTCTCCCAGTGAGGATAAGATTTTAGGGAATCTCAAACTGTAAACCTTGGAAGCACAAGGAGAAGCTGCAGCAGCCAGCCGGGGCAGGGATGTTCCCCCAGACAAGCCGCGACAGGGACCCCACGGATACAGCTCCCATAAGGCCACAGCACTGAAGTGTCGGGATGTGGATTTGCCTTCCTTGCATCATCCCTAAAAAAAGCCCATGTGATCAGGATGTCTTGCAGGCTGCTTTAATCCCTCATCAAAGGAATGCTGTAAATAACAATGACGTAAAAGAATAATGATATAAAATAATAATTATGTAAAAGAATAATGATACAAAATACTAATTCAGCCAAGGTAGTGCAGTACCTTGAGCTGCATAACCTGAGGAGGAGATTTGGGGCACTGAGATGATCCCAGCAGGACACATCTCAGCCAGGCTGGGCACTGGAATTCATAGGAAAACCCACCTCTGATGGTGTTAAGAAATTAAGGGAATAACCTTTTTGCTCTCCCAGCTTCATTTTCTTGCCTTCCCTTCCCCAGGCCCTTCCAGTGGCACCTGGTGGCCCAACTCCACCACGGGCTACAGCCACCTCCTGAGGGAGAACTACACCTTCCTGGCCTACTACCAGCATTCCTCCCCCGTGGCCCTCATGTTCATCCTGGCCTACACCTTCATCTTCCTCATGTGCGTGGTCGGCAACATCCTGGTGTGCTTCGTCGTGGTGAAGAACCGCCAGATGAGGACGGTCACCAACATGTTCCTCCTCAACCTGGCCATCAGCGACCTGCTGGTGGGCATCTTCTGCATGCCCACCACGTTGGTGGACAACCTCATCACAGGTGAGAGGGCAGTGGAGGAAGGAAGGGAGAGAAAATGGCGGGGGAACATCCTCCACCTTCTGCCTCCCACCCCCCCCACGAAGCCAAGCCCTGGGTAGGAAAGATAAAGTTTCATTCAGATCTCCTGTTTTAGAGAGGAAACATCCTTTTTGGCTACTTTTTCCATATTTTTTACTATGACCTTAATGCTCCATTTGCGTATTTATTTATTTAAAGATAAGCCCTTCTTCATCAAGCAACCCTGAAAAAAGCCGTCTTCTTGAATTCATCTTCTCCTGTGCTGGCTCAGCTCTGCCCATTGACCTTCCCAAAGATAAGAGGTGACATTTGGCAGAGTTCAGCCACAACGGGAGCTGGGCCACAGAGCAGAGTTTGTATTTATTGATTATGGGGTGTGATTTATTTATTGCCTTGGCATTGGGGTTGAGAAACAAGATGAAAGTCCTTTTGATTGAGTACCTTGAGGTTGGTCCCGGTGACAAGAGTTCAAGCCCTACGTAAGGATAGGAAAAATGACAGCCACCATGTTCCCTGAGTTTCTAAGAAGTGTGATTTACATCTTTTATGACCAACTTTGGGTTCTTTCTCCAAGCATCTGTGCTGCTAAAGGCCATGTCTGTGAAAGCCCCCTCTTAGGAGCAGGATTTAGCATCCCCCAGCAAGGACACAGTGGATGGGCACATCTAAAGGGAGCTGGCCGAGCCAAAGGCACCGACAGCCTCCACGGTGTCCCCTCACAGGTTGGCCCTTTGACAACACCATGTGCAAAATGAGTGGCCTGGTGCAGGGCATGTCCGTCTCCGCCTCCGTGTTCACACTGGTGGCCATCGCCGTGGAGAGGTATGTTGGCATGGGAATGTGGGAACGTGGGAACCACGACGCCTCCAGCAGGGTCTGGTGTCCTGTGTGGTTTCTACCATGGGAAAGCTCCTGGGGACGTCAGGAGGGTGCCCCAGCTCTCCAGGAGGACCACAAAGCTGCCCATGGGGCATTCTAGCAAGGTGTCTTTCCCCACCTTGAGAACACCCCCGTCTACCTCTTCCACTGAAAGCCCCACATAAAGATCAATCCACCTCACCCTCCCTTCCCACCCCCGGGGTCCTGGTTGCCCTCCCTCCCCAGGAATGCCCCACCTGGTGACCAAAGAGACTGCTGTCTGCCCTCCCACAGGTTCCGCTGTATTGTCTACCCGTTCCGGCAGAAGCTGACGCTGAGGAAAGCCCTGCTGACCATCGTCATCATCTGGGTGCTGGCCCTGCTCATCATGTGCCCCGCTGCCATCACCCTGACTGTCACCAGGGAGGAGCACCACTTCATGGTGGACACCTACAACAACTCCTACCCTCTCTACTCCTGCTGGGAGGCTTGGCCCGAGACGGGCATGAGGAGGATCTACACCACCGTCCTCTTCTCCCATATTTATGTGGCCCCCCTCGCCCTCATCGTTGTCATGTATGCCCGCATCGCCTTCAAGCTCTTCAAGTCAGTGGCCCCTGCCCATGGCCGAGAGGAACCAGAGGGGAGGAGGATCTCTCGGAGGAAGGCCAAGGTCATCAACATGCTCATCATCGTCGCCCTCTTCTTCACCATCTCCTGGCTGCCCCTCTGGACACTGATGCTGCTGACAGACTACGGGCAGCTGAGCGAGGGCCAGCTCCGCCTGGTCACCGTCTACGTCTACCCCTTCGCCCACTGGCTGGCCTTCTTTAACAGCAGCGCCAACCCCATCATCTACGGATACTTCAACGAGAACTTCCGACGGGGCTTCCAGGAGGTCTTCAGGGCCCCGCTGTGCTCGCTGCACTGCAAACACCATCGTCACCGCGGGCCCTACACCCCCCGCAGCCAGGGCCACGGGACCCTCCTCAGCACCCGCAACCGTGTCTTCACCCAGGCCCCAACCAGCGACTCACCCCCCATGTCTGAGGCAGGGCCACTGGCCCCGCGCCATGCCGGTGCCCCGGCCTGGGACGGCTGAGCGCACCCCTGGACCAAGGGCTTGCAGGGTGGGGACAGGGATATACCATGCTATGGGTCACAGAAATAAAGGTGCATCCCACTCATGCCATGACCCTTCCTTGGCTCCTCTGCTTCCCTCCCACAGCACCAGCCGGAGGATCCTCAGTTGAGCCCCTCAGCCCTATGGGCCCCTTCAGCCAGCCCCAGTCCAGGCATGGGCCCAGGAAGCATGGGGAGCAGTGAAAGAGGATGGGCCGTCCTGTGCCATGCTTGGAGAACCATGCAGGCCTTGCTGGACCACGCCACACTGTGCTGGACCATGCCATGCCATGCTGGGCTCTGACATCCCATGCTATCGTGGCCATACTGCACCATGCCAAACCATTGTGGCCACGCTGGGCAGGCTAGACCAAACCATTTTGTGCTGGCCCAAATCATCCCGTGCTGGACCATGCCGTGCTGAGCTGGACCATGCCGTGCTGAGCTGGACCATGCCGTGCTGAGCTGCTGTGGCCACGCTGGACCAAGCCATGCTGTTATGGTCATGCTGGGCAGGACCAAGCCATGCTGTGCCAGCCCACGCCAGCCCGTGCTGTTATGGCCACGTCTGGTAGGACCATGCTGGTCCATGCCATCCTGTGATGTTACAGCTAGGCCGTGTCTCCCCATCCCAGTCTGGTCCAAGCTGTGCCGGTCCCTGTCCCTCCATGTTATCACAGCCGTGCCGTGTCGCTCCCATCACCTCATCCTGGTCCAATCCTTGCCCATCTCTGTTCTTCCATCCCATCCCAGCGCTGGTCTCTGTCCCATCCCACCCCATCCCATCAATCCCATACCCCGTATCCCGTATCCCATCCCATCCCACTATTCCCACGCCGTCCCGGCGCCGCGTGGCGGGGGCGGGTCCCTTCCCGCGTGCGGCGCGTGCGCGGCGGCGGNGTGCTGAGCTGCTGTGGCCACGCTGGACCAAGCCATGCTGTTACGGTCATGCTGGGCAGGACCAAGCCATGCTGTGCCAGCCCACGCCAGCCCGTGCTGTTATGGCCACGTCTGGTAGGACCATGCTGGTCCATGCCATCCTGTGATGTTACAGCTAGGCCGTGTCTCCCCATCCCAGTCTGGTCCAAGCTGTGCCAGTCCCTGTCCCTCCATGTTATCACAGCCGTGCCGTGTCGCTCCCATCACCTCATCCTGGTCCAATCCTTGCCCATCTCTGTTCTTCCATCCCATCCCAGCGCTGGTCTCTGTCCCATCCCACCCCATCCCATCNGTCGGGATTCACGGCGGAGGAACGAGCCGCCCCCCACAGCCTCGAGTACCGGCTCTTCTTCAGTGAGTACCTCCCGGCAGCACCCCCGGCCCTCCGCCTCCCGCCCCGCCCGGGCCGCTCCCGTCCCGCCGGGGGGATCCCGGCAGCGCCTCCCGCTCTAACCTACCTCCCCCTCTCCATCCTCCCCATCCTTCTCCCTTTGCCTTGCAGAGGATGCCGCCGGGCGCTACATCTCCCCCTTCCACGATATCCCCATCTATGCGGACGCCGGGAAGGTAAGAGGAGGGGTTCTGGAACCCCCGGGGGGGTCAGGGGGTGCTGGAACAACATGTGGCTCGGGGGGTCCTGGAACACCCAGGGGATAAAGGGATCCTGAAACACCCAGAGGATCAGAGGGTCCTCAAGCACCCATGGAAAAGGGCATCCTGAAACAGCCAGGGGGTGCCCAGGGGATCAGGGCACCCTGAAACACCCGGGGCACAGGGGGTCCCGCACCCCTGGAACTCCCGGGGGGGGTCCCATCTGCCCGGGCTGCAGCAGCAGCACCTCATGGAGGCATCGCCTGACTGTGCCAGGAACGGGTTTGTCGCCGTCCTGGCCTCGGGTGGAGCGGCCCAGGGGAAGAGAATGGATGATCTCATTTTCGGTTTTGCGTCTGAGGTGCGAGTGGTTGGCTTGAGCTTACCCATTAAGGCGTTTGGGGGTGAAAACCCCCCTATGGGCACTGCATGTCTCAGGCATGGGTTTGACTGCAGTGCAGCCGCTTTATGCCTGCAGTACAATCCAACACTGAACCCAGGGTGAGGATGTTAAATTCCTCCTGTAGCGTCTCCTGGGACCTCTTGCCTCTCAGAACTTGCAGGGCTTTCACATCCTTCCTGCAGCCAGCTGTGAGTCAAATTAGGCTGTTCTGAATCGAAAGTACCCCAGTTCTGGGAAACCCAGATGGTCACGATTCAGTTTTCACTGAATGCTTTTTCAGTGGAACCTTGAGCTTTTTGACTCTGCTCTTTGCTGTTGTGGCTTGTTTCTTTTTCCTCAGATGTATTAAAAAGCTGTGCAGCTCGAGAAATTTAGTGGCTGAACCAGTGTTCTGAAGGCAGAGGTGTAATTCAGAGGTGTAGAATGGTTCTGGGAAAGGAAAAGAATATCCAGAGCTGAGAGATGAACCTCTAAAAAGCAGCTGATTGGGCTCCAGAGGTGCAAGTGGTGGAGCTACCTGAGGCTGCAGGCGTTGTCAGAACACACTCTGGGAAGCCTGAGGAGGCTTTTGCCTGCTCAGAAGGGAAGTGATGGATTGTCATCATCAAGGGCAGGGGTGAGGCAGTTCCTGTGGCCGAGTGGGGAAGCAGTTTTCAGTGCAGGTGCCTAGCAGGTAAGCTGGACAAGGCCAATCCAGGTAATCCAGATGCTGACAGAGCAGGGGAGAGAGCACAGGGCTGAGGAGGATTTCCGTGGGCTGGTAATGCCTAACAGGGGAAACTGATGCTGCCATGGGCCCACAGTGCTGCTGCCAGCACCTCTGTGCCAAGTCATTCAGAGAAACAGCCACTGCAGGTCACAGTCCCCAAAGTTACACAATGGTGCTGATCACATCGGGCCTCTCTCCGCGGCTGCACTGGGGTCTTGCTCACCGCTCACCAGCCGGGTTGGCAGCTATGCTGTGGAGCCCAGCTCGGAGCAAAAGGTTGTCTCCCTCTGTCTGGGCTCCCTGATCTTTATCCTTAAGACGCTGAGAGGATTGCAGGGTGTGTTTTTTCCAGTCTAGAGCTGGGGTGTGCTGGCCTTATCTGTCCCTGTGCGAAGGAATGACCTTGGGCTGCTCTCTGGGTGTCTTAGGCCGAGGCAGATTTGTTGCTTGAACCATGGGGAGACTTGGGGCCTCATAAAGATGCAGCCCCGAGCCATGAGCGCCCTGCCCAGCCTGATCCCGTTGCCTCACTCCTTTCCTCGAGTGAGGAATAAAAGCAGTGTGTACCTTTTTACGTACGAAATGCAAAGGAGCAGTGACCCCTGCAATTAAAGGGGTGTTATAAACCTCTGATAGGGCAGGGTGTGGGCAATGTCAGTGACGTAACAGTGCTTGTTGCACAATATCAATCTGATTATGGTGCAATACAGGTTCGAGGGACTTTGCCATGTTAATGCTGCTTAAGGTGGGGATTAGAAACCTTGTCCAGGCTAGGGAGCAAGGTTTGACTTATTGTTAAAAAGCCATAATCTCTTAAAACAGCAGATGTTAAGGTTCAGGTGTGGAAAAGCTCATTTTCTTGAAGAGGAGGCTGGCACTGAACTCTCAAGAGGCCTCTGGGCCCAAGTGTATGGGCAGGAGGTGTTTTCAAGCATCACTTGTAAAATGGATACTGCAAGATGTGGTCCTGCGTTCCTGGCCCACACCTTTATCCTCACACCTTGCCACTGACAAGGTCTGCTTCTGTAGGAGTGCCAGCTTGGAGAGAGGGCACCCTTCCCCACATCACAGCAGGTATTTGAGAGTGATGTCATCTGTCATTCAGGCCAGTACACAGATACCCACATTGCTAAATAGATGCCTTGTTCCTGTTAGTCTTATCTTTTCTAGATGGCCAGAGTGGCTCTTGCTGGAACATTATTTAAAAAGTATGCCCCAAACCTCATTTTGTTATGTCCAGGGTTGTTTGTATGCAGCTGTCTTTGTTTCATTTAACCTGCTGTTCTGTGACTTAGGAACATGATGATATTTGTAGGTGACAGCTGATGGAGGATATGTGGATAACCCCAGTCTGGCCTTTGCTTGGGTCTTTTGTGGGATTCAGCTTCGAGCGGTGATGTGTGACTGGCTGGGCTATGGGAGTTTTATCAGCTGTGTCAAAACTGGCACTGGGGAAAAAATAAAACACAAAAAAAAACAATGGAAGAGAAATGAACAGTTTCATGTGAAGTGGCTGGTATGTCTTTTCTCGTTTAGAGTGTGTTCTTCCTTCCCACTCACTGATGTTTTGCTTTCTTCAGAATGTGTTCAACATGGTCGTGGAAGTACCTCGATGGACAAATGCTAAAATGGAGGTAACTGCATTACACTTCCTAGCAGAAGGGCTTGAGTTTACTAGTCTTAATCTTTGGCTTTGCTGATTCTCTTCTCCTCAATTCCACCTCTGGTTTCTAACTTCTGCTGTCAGAACTTGCTCAATGCCAGAGGTCCAGTGTGGAGGCTGAGATTGCAGAAGTTGGACTGGGCTTCTGATTAAAGCAGCATTCTATGGCTCTTACCCCCGTGTGATTCTGATGCTTGTCAGTCTGCTGAAAACTACATCCCAGGAGAGGGCAATGCAACAGGAAAACGGAGCTGTCCAGTATCTGCTCTTGGCTACAGGGTCAGCTCCTGGTCTCTTGGCTTGTCAGTTCCATTGAAGAAAAAATATCACTTGGTTTTTCATAGAGAGCAAAACAGAGGGATTTATGTAACTTTCCTTTCAGATTGCAACAAAGGAACCCTTAAACCCAATTAAGCAAGACGTGAAGAAGGGAAAGCTGCGCTACGTGGCCAACGTGTTTCCCCACAAGGGCTACATCTGGAATTACGGCGCTATCCCACAGGTACTGTCATTTATCCTGGTGGCTCATCTGTTCTGCTGAGGAGGAGGGAGAGTGCCTGTGACTCCCACTGCATTTATAAGCCCAAAGGTCAGTGGAGAGGCTGATCTGGAACGTGGTGTTTGCAGCTGGATGCTGCTAATGAAGGGAACCTGTCAGGAAAGCAGGACCCTTTTTTAGCAGAAATCCCCAGAGCTGGGCTTCCAGCTGATGTTATAAACAAGCTGTCAGAGGATGAGCAGCTGCTGCTGGTGAGGTACCTGCTGTGCTGCTCTTCTCCGTTGTTGGAGAGGAGCTGGGAGGTCCTTGGATGAGGGGGGCTGTCACGTTGCGTCTGGCAGTGCAGTGCCCTCAGGTCCTGCCCGGGGAAGCAAAAAGACCTGAAGTTTTATCTGAAGGGTACAGGATTTAGGCTGAATCTTTATGGAAGATTCTTCTTGCCAACCCCCACCACTGCACAGACGTGCCTCCTCAGAAGCCACTGGTGAGGTGGGACCGATGGATAGGGACATCTGGACACTGGCTGGGGACTGCTAGATAAAAGAGGGCCTTTGAGCAAGGCTGTTTGCCTCTGATGTTCTCTGAGGCTGCGGTTTCCTTCAGAGAAATAAACTGCCAGTGACAGATCACAGGGAAACACACTGAGTTTGGTGATTCCAGCCTTGATAGCATGTCAAGCATTTTCCCTGTGGGGCTTAACACAGGGTCTCAGAGTTGAATTGTTTGCTGCCCAGATGGATTCTGGAGCCTATTTCTTTGTGCAGAGTTGCTTCTTTTGAAGGCTTTGTCATGTGTTGGTAGATCAAAGTTGTTTTGTGCATCAAGAGCTTAACAGCTCCTTGTAGAGAAGTGTGATAACAGTTGTGAACCTCCCAGGTGTCCACACACCTTCCTGAACACTCTGGATCCCTCACAATTACAATACTAGTCCTGTCCTGGCACACAGAGATTTGGGGAGCACATTCCCACTTTTTATATCTCAACGACATGTTCCTTGTGCTGGAAGTGGGCATGGAGTTCTTTTGCCCCTGACCAGAAGCATGTTTTAAACAGCTCTTATTTTTGGGCTCAGATTCCTCCTGGAGTCCTGTCCTTCAGTTCACCCTCAGCACTGTGGGTGCGATGCACTGGGACCCTGGGTACCACGGGCCTCTGCATTCTTATCACTTTAATTGTTTGATTAAAAGGAAACAATACGCCCTGTCTGTCTTCCAGGTCTGCTGGGCTCCTATCTGGAGTTCAGGAAACTTCTGTTGAGAAATGAATAGGGAGAGGAACAGGCAGGCAGCCAGATCAGCGAGTGTTCTTTATAGATGTGAACTTCACCTTTAGGCAGCTGTGGAATGGAGGAGGAAGTCTGGAAAGTTGAAAAAAAAGGTTTGTCGGTGGGAGGGAGCAGCTGACCCTCGGCAGGATAAGATCTTTTAACTGGTATTCAAACTCTGCAGGCAGAAATGAAACAGTAGCCCAACCACCAGTCCTGACAGCAAGTGTGAAGTGGGCCATCACCTGTATCTTCCAGGCAACTGCATGCCTGAAATAAACCTGCTTTTTGTTCAGAGTTCTTATTCTTGCGTGTGGTTGATATTGGTGTTGTTTTGGGGTGGGTTTTTTTTTTTTTTTTTCAGACTTGGGTAGACCCAGGTCACAAGGATGAGAACACTGGCTGCTGTGGAGACAACGATCCGATCGATGTGTGCGAGATTGGAAGCAAGGTAACGCATTCTAAAGGGCAGCTGGCTTCTGAAACGTGTAATTAATGGCTCCAAAGTCAATTATCCAGAGGCAGTATTCATTTCCTACCTCCTCTGCCTTAAGGATGTGATGTTTCCCTCCGCTGCCCCTGGAGATTGTTGCTGAGATGAGCCAAGGCTTATGAGCTGCTGATAAGGGAGAGCCAATTTCGTGGTCCCTGGCTGGCTGCTGAGCTCTTGCACAGCCTCCCTTCCGTGCATTCCTTGCACACCAAGGGCTGTGTCCTTGCAGGTCTGCTCCCGAGGAGAAGTCATCCAAGTGAAGGTGCTGGGCACCCTGGCCCTGATTGATGAGGGAGAGACGGACTGGAAGATAATTGCTATCAACGTAGAAGACCCAGAAGCAGGCAGCTATAACGGTGAGTTACTGCTCAGGAGGCAGGAGCAGGATTAGTGCTTCTCTTTGCCCCACGAGGAATTTCCAAGTCAGGACACAGGGCTGTGCTCCTGTGCCAGGGTGTTAATCAGGTGTGATGCTGGAGGGACAGCAGATCACAGCGTTACCAGTCCTACAGCAAAACACCCCACTGCTGTTTGCCACACCTGGTCAGTCCCCTGCACACCCCCCGGGCATTTTGAACCAGAGTGGGGCTGTCTCCAGGTCTCTGATCAAACTAAACGTGTCCCTGCTCCTGGGGACAGTCGGGATACACCCTGAGGATGAAACACTGACCTCCCAGTGCAGATACTCGCTGTGTCTGTGTCACACACTGTGTCTGAAACCTTGCTGAGGAGGGGCCGGAAGGGGAAGGGCTCAGAACATCTGAATAAATACTGTTACTGTTTCTGGCTAAAAGCCCTCTTCTCCCCACCTAGATATCAACGATGTCAGGAGGATGAAGCCTGGATACTTAGAAGCCACGGTGGACTGGTTCAGAAGATACAAAGTACCTGATGGAAAGCCAGAAAACCAGTTTGCTTTTAATGGGGAATTTAAAGACAAGGTAGGATGGCCTTTCTTCGTGCAAAGGCACGCTCTCCAAAAACTGAGCTCAGGCTGTGTGGGGACACGAGTGAGTAGTTGCTGAGAGTGGATTTTTCCAGCTTGTAGGAATACCAGGAGAAAAGGCGTGGGGTTATCACCCTGGTGCTGTCATTCATGTGGGATCACCTCAGGGCTGGGAGTCTCCGTGTCAGAACCAGGGTGGGAAACACCAGGTTTTATTTGCTGCTGCTCTGGAGCAAAGGCAGCTTGGCATCACCTTTTGCCCCCCTTGCTGTTTGGCTTTGTTCCACTGCAGCCTGGTGCAAGTTAAACTTAACTCAGGAGTTGAAACACTTCTTCCTTCAGGCATGAAGTGTTCCCTCATGCCCTTGGAGTAAGGCTCTGCCTTGGCTGCACCGTTCTCTGGGTTGGATCAGATCGTTTGCTGCTCTTGAGTGGATGAAATCCCACTTCTGTGCCCTCCCTCCTTCCTGTCCCGGTGTGCTGTGAAGGGGTTAGTGAGGCAACTCAACTCCCAGAGCTCCAGACTTGGTGCAGAGGAGGGGAATTCCTCCAAAGCCCTGCCTGGGAAAGAAACTGGAAGTCACAAAGCACTTTGTCCCCTTTGGCTGTAGCACAGCACTGGGCTGGTTGGGCTGGGACATCTCGCTGCCCCTCAGGATGTGTGAAAACAAAGTCAAGACAACTGGAAAATCAGGATGAAGCGCCTCACACATGCTCTGCAGTGTTTTACTTGGCTCTGTGTGGTATCAAACCAGGATATTTATTGCTGATGGTCACCTAAGAAAGAACTGTGTGTGCTTCCTTCTCTGGCTGGCAGGTTAATGCTTGAGCATGCACTACTCAGTTTGAAGGGGAGAAGCTGATATGCTTGGAAACAAAATCAGTTTTAAATAGCTGCAAAGCTTGATTAGCTGCGTGTCTCTTCCTGTTCGTCTGAATTATTTGCCTGGAGTGGAAGAGAGCTCATGGGTAGGTCTGGATCAGCAGCTGCTGCAGACAAACTCGACTGGGAGCAGCAGCATGGTGGAGGTGCTTTTATAATGGAGCACGGGCCCGAGACTGGAATATCTGTGCTCAGTTTCTTTTGGCCTCCAGCTCGCTTGGTGACCATCTGTGATCCCATGATCTTGTGATATTGAAAGCAAAACAGTTCTTGAAGAACACTGGTTGTTTCAGCTGTTGTGCGCTGGGTGGTTGCTGCTTTTCCTGAACAGCCCCGTGACTGAAGTTCTGGGTTCTTTCAGTCCCTCCCACAGCCAGAACTACCCAAAACCAGCCTACAAATACTGATACTTGCACTTTCATATAACTGACAGTGTGGGGAAGATGGTCTAGTGCCGCCACTAGACTGCAACATGATGTTTGTCCTCATCTTCACCCTTAGGATTTTGCTGTGAATGTCATCAAGAGCACCCATGAACACTGGAAAGCTTTGATAGCCAAGAAAACTGACGGCGGGGAGATCTGCTGGTAGGTCAATGCTTGTGGTGCTGTGCACCTTCCTTTTCCCTAAACAAATGGAAAGGAACTCCCTTTCCTGAGTGGTGCCACGCTCTCTGCTAGCTGCTGGCTGTCTCCCCAGGCCTCCCCCCATCAGCTTGGCAGCTCCAACAATGTCCTTAATATCCCATTCTTTGATATTCCTGGGGAGGGGAGAGGCTTGGCTTGCACGTACTCACAAGCCCTTTCTCTTCCAGCACAAACCTGACGGTGTCTGACAGCCCTTTCTGCTGTAGCCAAGACTGTGCAAAAGCTACTGTGGATGCAGTAAGTACAAATTAGAGTGTCCAAGCCCTGGCATTCGAATCAGGAAAAACTGTGTGGTACCGTGAACTGCCCTCTCCATGGGAATGGCACATTGCACACTCAGAATTTTTGGGGTGGCTGAACACAGCACCTGTTTCTGGACAAACAGGGTGGCTGGTGGAGCAAGCCGGACATTCCTCCTGAGGCTTCTCCTTCCCCTTAGCCATCCCAGAGATGGAATCCCAATCAAGGCTAAACTTCTGAACCATAGCCTGGCTGTCAGCTGTTCAGAGAGAGGATAAATATTTGGCCTTCCAAGAGCTTCACAGCACAGGTCTGTCCTTGAGAAAAGAGAATCTAATTCCCCAGAGCCTTTGAAAGGAAAAGCTGGATGTTCCCAGTGTAGTAAGCCCTATCCAGCCTCGGGAATTAATCACGTCTCCCTAGGCTTGGGAAGTGCTGTTGGCAACCTGGAAGGTGTTAGAGGAGTGGGACAGGAAAATCGAAATGCAAATCTTGCCTCAGTGTGTGGAAACATGTCTGGAAACCTGAGTCTCTCTGTAGCACTGGAGAGACTTTTAAAACCGCTATGTTTGTTTTTACAGTGCTGGTGTCCTCTGGTGGTATCCAAATTAATTTGCATTTTGTTGAGAGCACAGCAGGGTGTGTCACCAGCCAGGGACCCTTCACTGCCTTTGCTTGTTTAAACACCAGTGAAAGCTCTTCAGAGGAGTTCTCCACGAGGCCTTTGTGCTTCTCTTCCACCATCACATTGCAGTTTACAGAAAAGCAGCCGCCTGCACCAACATCTGCCCAGATGCTGGAGTGGTGACTGCTGGTGGTGGGAAGCAGGTGGCACTGCAGCCTGTGCTCGGAGCAGAGCAGCTCTGGCACGATGGGGATGGCAGGATGCTGCTGCTCAGTTATTGCCTCACAGCTGAGCAGCGCTGGCTGCCACAGGACACTGGGTGGTGCTCAGCAAAGACTGTGTGCAGCCCTGAGTGCTGGTGGGGGGCTTTGCGTGGGAGGACACCCCCTGTGAGCAGCTGCTCTCTGGTAACACCCTTCTTGTTTCAGGCACCGCCGTGTAAAGCTGCCAACCCCATCCCACCCGAAGGTGAGTCCCAAACCCCACTTTTACATCCCAGTACGGAGCGGGGACTTCCTCAGAGGAATGGTCAGTAAGAAAATGAGGGCCTGACGTGAAATCTGGCTGTTCCTGTAGCCAGCGCCAAGCTAAGGACGGTGTGTTGGGAGCCCACAGCCGTGTGGCTGGAAGAGGAGCCAGGCTGTCGCTTCCAATCCCTTCCTGGGGAATAAACCTGTGGAGAAATGGATGTCTGCCATGCAGGCATGGGAGTTGGAGGTGAAGTGGCTCTGCCTCTCTGAGTCAGCTGAGCCAGAGGGAGGCCTGGCTTGCTGTCCTTGCCTGAACCCAGTCGAGGATGCTCCTGATGGCAGCCTGAGCAGGGTGGCTCCTTTGGGAAAGCAATTCCACCTAAACAGGGCTATGGCAGAACCTGTTTGCTGTGGAGCGGGCAGGAAGCCCCTGAGCTGGACAGTGCCATACTTAATAACTGGGTGGCTCACAGAGGACTAACCTGCTGCTTTTTTTTCTGCCCCACACAGTTGACAAATGGTTCTACTACCAGAAGAACTAAGTTCTGAGGACGGTGGCGAGACAGCCGTGTCCCTCCCAGCGGGGAGTTGCCACACGCAGGAGTAGACCAGAACAAAAAAAAACCAAAATAGCTTCAGTGTCAACACGAAGACCTTGCCTGTACCTTTGCTGATTAGAATTCCGTACCTAGCGGTGACGTGTCTGCTGCGCTGAGGTCTGGCGGAGGCTGGGCAGTGTAATTTATGGAACCCCCCCCCACCCTTGGCTGTGCAGGGGAGCTCGCTCGCCTGGTACCTCTGCGGATTGCTACAAATAAAAACTACTGAAACCCAGCGCTCTGGGGGTCCCTCTGCTTTCCCCCCTCCCCCTGCAGCCACCGCGGGATCCTGCGGAAAGCCCTCCCGGCCCACCGAGTCCCACCTGTGCCCGGCCCCCACCTTGTCCCCGGGCGCCACGTCCAGTCCTTCCCTGGACACCTCCCTTCCAATGCCCGACCACCTTTTCCAGGAGGAAATTCCCCCAGGTGTCCGCCCTGCCCCGGCGCAGTTTAACCCCAGGCCCGGTCCCGCCGGGGGAGTTGCGATTTTTGGGGGGAGTTGTTTATTTTTCGGGNCCCCCACCCCCGGCCTCCCTCCCTCCCTCCAGGCGCTTCATCTCCAGCGATGTCTTTCATCTTCGAATGGCTCTACAACGGCTTCAGCAGCGTCCTGCAGTTCCTAGGTAATGCCCCTGGGGCCCGTCCGCCTCCTCCCGGTGCTGATACCCCGGAAAATCCCGGGTTGAGGGGTGCCGAGGCTGCTGGGGGAGCTGCTCCTCGGGGAAGGGGTTTCCACGCTGGCCTGGGGAGGCTTTGGCTCCCTCTCGGTGTTTCCCTCGCCGTTTGGAATCCTGAGAGCAGCTGGGCTGGTGCCAAGGGTCTGCTCAGCCCCGGGCAGAGGTGCTGCCTCGCCAGGGAGGGGACTCCATCCTCCTCCTCATCGTCATCCTCCTCCTATTGCCGGGGTTGTGGGTTCCAGTGGAACTCGGGAGCACCTCTTGAAAAGGGAGGATGAGAAAAAGCCCAAATTTTCACATCCAAATACCCCCTCTGAGGCAGCGGGCTGATCCACAATGCGTTGCTGTACACTGGGGAAAGGAATGGAATACTGAGGGAAACAGGAGCTTAGGAAATGCCCAAATGCCCACTGCTGCCAACATGACCGTGCTCTGCCTCGGTGCCTGTTTTCCCTGCTGGAATTCTGCACAGGTGGCAGCATTGCTCTGGGAAAAGGGCTTCCCCAAAAACAGCGGCCGGAGTCGCGGCGTTCCGGCCCCGGATGAGCCCGCTGGAGTTTCCCTCTCGCTTTCTTCCTTTTCCTCGCAGGTTTGTACAAGAAGTCTGGAAAACTGGTGTTCCTGGGCTTGGATAACGCAGGGAAAACCACTCTGCTGCACATGCTCAAAGATGACAGGCTGGGCCAGCACGTCCCCACGCTACATCCCAGTAAGTCCCTCTGGGAAAAGCCTCTCTGAAGTTCTGGGGACACTGTGTTGAAAGACTCTGCCCTGGGGCTTTGAGGGTCTCAAAATCTCAGCTACCCAAGCTGGAGTGGGTTTGTGTTTCCCTTTCCCATATAAAAAACCCAGGAGCTGCTGTGGTTTGATTAATCCGAGTTTTTCTCACAGGAAGGGAGAATTTTTCCCAGCGAAAAGTGTAATAAATGAAAATAGTTGGAGATTAAAACTCTTCCAGTGGGAGTCAGGAGAGATTTTTCTCCTGCTTGTGATTTCGTGAAACACCTCCGTTTCAGTCACTGAATTTTGCAGGAAATCCAACACGAGTCCCCAAGAAATTCTGTGACAGCTCCTTGATTTTCCTGAATCCCCGTGTTTTCACTTTGCAGCATCAGAGGAGCTGACGATTGCTGGAATGACCTTCACGACTTTTGATCTGGGTGGACATGAGCAAGGTAAGGACAGCGCGCCAACAACCGATACCGACAAGCGTCAGCAATTAGCAGTGCCTAATTATTTGTTGCTTGGACTTATTTATGGAGCAACACGTGGAAATAACCTCCTGGCTGTGGGATGGTTGGGAAGGAAACGCTTCCAGTTGGTTCTCTGCTGCCCGAAGTATTTTTGGCCGTGGAAGAGTCCAACATAATGTATTTTGGATAATTGCTGACTTCTAAGTTTTGGCTTTCTGTGCCCGTTTCCCTTTCTTTATGCTCAGAAATACTGGCGGGAAGGACACCCTGGCTCAGCAGGCAGCCGTGGTTGCTGAGGTCAGGGGGAGTTTTCCTTGGGTGGGGTTGTCACAAGGGTTGTGTTTGTCCCTTCTGTGTCCCAGCTCGACGGGTCTGGAAGAACTACCTGCCTGCCATCAATGGGATCGTCTTCCTCGTGGACTGTGCAGATCACTCACGGCTTTTGGAATCCAAAGTGGAGCTTAATGTAATTATAATTCTGTTTTTTCCCTTCCCCCAAGACCTCTGATTAGCTAAATTATAAATAATAGTATTTCTTTTTATTCTTTCCATATGAACTTGTGCAAAGTGTGTTTTGAGAGTCTTGTGGGATTTGCACTTCCAGTGCACCTCTTGAGGTCGGGGGAGGCTCAGGTTGGGTATCAGTGGGAATTTGTTCCTGGAAAGGGTGGTCAGACATTGGAAGGGGCTGCCCAGGGAGGTTTGGAGTCTCCACCCCTGGAGGTGTCCAAGGAAGGACTGGACGTGGCACTCAGGGGACAAGGTGGGCATCGGGCACAGCTTGGACTCGATAGTCTTGGAGAGCTTTTCCAGCCTAAATGGTTCCATGAGTCTCCCACAGGAGTGTGGAAGCCACAAAAACCAGCCCCTGTTGGTCACGGAGCTTAAACAAAACCACTTTCCCCCGATGACGACCCTGTTCTGCCTCCACTCAGCCCTTGCTCCCTTTCACTCGCAGGCGCTCATGACAGACGAGACAATATCCAACGTGCCAATCCTTATCCTGGGGAACAAAATCGACAGACCCGAGGCCATCAGCGAGGAGAAACTGCGGGAGATCTTTGGGCTCTACGGACAGACCACGGGGAAGGTAGGGAGGCATCCAGAGCCTGGATCACTGGCAGGCAGGGCAGGGCTCACCCCTTCCCTTGCGGAGGGACATCCATCCAGGGAGTCATTCAGCTCTTTCTGGGCATTTGTCCACAGGGTTGGCCTGATAATAATGATGGTGGTGGTTCCTTCCTGTGCCTGAAGGGAGCCCACAGGGAACATGGAGAGAGGCTATTTACGAGGGCCTGGAGTGACAGGACAAGGGGGAATGGCTTCCCACTGCCAGAGGGCAGGGTGAGATGGGATTTCTTCATAGGGAAGAAATTCTTCCCTATGAGAGTGGTGAGGCCCTGTCACAGGGTGCCCAGAGAAGCTGTGGCTGCCCCATCCCTGGAAGTGGCCAAGGCCAGGTTGGACAGGGCAGCCTGGGGTAGCCTGAGGTGTCCCTACCCATGGTGGAGGGTTGGAACAGGGTGATCTTTGAGGTCCCTTCCATCCCAAACCATTCCAGGGTCCTCTGACCACGATGGCCTCACTGACCACTTCCTGAGGGCTCCAGGGGGGCACGGGTGTGACTCCTGTTTGGATTTCCCCAGGGAAACGTGCCACTGAAGGAGCTGAACGCGCGCCCCATGGAGGTGTTCATGTGCAGTGTGCTCAAGAGGCAAGGCTACGGCGAGGGCTTCCGCTGGCTATCGCAGTACATCGACTGACACGAGAGCCTCCCCGCTCTGGACTGCTCCCCTTCACAGCTTCCTATGGACTTTTCTATTAGAACACGGAAGGCTTTCCGACCGCATTGACCAAGAGACTCCTGGTTTTCCGGCTGCCCTTATGGCACAGTGGTGACACCGCTCTTTTCCGCGCGCCGCTCCGCAGGAGTTGTCCCTGTCAGCTCGGTGGCAGCTTCCGGGGGCTGCTCCGGCCCGGGAAGTCCAAACTCTGCACGCTGCACTGTAACAGCTGAAAAAAAAAAGAGAGCACGTCTCACCACTGTGGTTTAATTGACTTCAAAAACAAAACAGAAAAGGAAAAAGCAATTATATTTTTTAAAAGAAAGTGTTAATGTAAACGGCGTCCCTCCTAACTTTTTAGTTTAACGTTCATCCTGTTTAGTCCAGAGTCTGGTTTAGGGTTGGTTTTTTAAAAATATATTTAACGATATTTAGGTATTTCACAAATTACTGAACCAAGGTATCACGATATTAGAAGTCCTCAATAAACATAGCATTTGGGCTTAACTGAGCTGTAGGGTGGCTGTGCTGTGTCACGCTGACCGACCACGAGGTGCCCTTGGGGCTCAGGTGTGCGATCCCAGCTTCTTTAGGTCACAGGGAATGTTTTGGTTCCTGGCTGGAGAGGAGCACCTGGCGTAGTTTTGGGGGTGGGAAGGGGCTGCCTGGTTCCCCTCTCCCCACTGAGGGTGTTGTGCCCTCGCAGCGAGAACCACGAACCTGTTCTGGTGGTTGTGGCATGGAAGTGCTTGACATTTGCATATCATGAGGTTATTAATGTAGACTAAACCGGTTTCTTTTATACTCTCGATGGACTTCTTCTTTGTCTGAAGTTTCATTACTGTCTGGCACTCGTTTCCAGTTCAATAAAACGTGTCTTTCTCCTCCAGAGGGGCAGCGAGCCTCGGGCTGGCCTGGCAGTGGCTGTGGGGACATGGGCCACACCATTCCAGACGTGCGTGGGCAGCGCTCTCAGGGACAGGGTGGGATTGTTGGGGCGGTCTGTGCTGGGCCAGGGGATGGACTCGAGGATCCTCAGGTTGTTCCAGTTATCCCATACATCCTATGGCCTGCGTGGTGCAGGGAAACTGAGGCAGGATGAAGGAGTCTGTAACGACCCCACACCACCGGGAAGGGGCTGTGGGGGAGCTGCACCTCCCGCACCCGCGGGTTAGAGGGATTTCAGTCTCCCAGAGGCGTTCTGCCGCTCCTGGGGCCGCTGTTTGGGATGGAGATCGAGGGTTGGTGCTCGTCCCTGCTGCGGCCCAGGAGAGGCGGCCTCTGGCAAGAGGGAAAGCGAGGGGGCCGTGGGGGAACCCGGGCCGGTGTTCCCGGTGTTCCCGGGGCAGTCCCAGACCGGTGTTCCCGGTGTTCCCGGGGCAGTCCCAG
>WEKX01014902.1:328351-376337 GCA_013390025.1 Pitta sordida
GCTCTGTCCTCATCCCGCAGCCCCGGTCCCTGCCCAGTCTCCATCCCGCACCCCCCGCCACACCTCCGTCTCCTTCCTGCACCCCTCATCGCTATCCCTGGTCCCTACCATGTCCCCCTCTTGCATCCTCCATCCCCATCACATCATCCTGCATCCCCCATCCTGGATCTGTGGTCCCTGCCGTGTCCCCGTCCCGTACCCTGCACCCCNTTCCCATCCCTTGGCCATCCCAGCACAGCATTTTGGAGCAAAACCTCTATGCCAGGGCTTTGCTTTTGGATTTTCCTCCCCTCTCAGTGTGGGCAAAGCAGGGGGAGCAACAAGTGACAACTCACACCGGCTACAGCTCCTTCACAGCTGCAGCTGGGGGTGTCCCAGCACATACCTAGCTTCTCTTCTTCCTGCCAGGACCCTCGAGATGGAGAGAAATCTTAAGATTCTCCATGGGGACGAGGCAAGGTGTCAATTTTTAGAGGCACACACAATTTGCTGGATCATCACCTGACCTCAGACACCGTGGGCGACAGGGAAAAGCTCAGAATCCTTAATTCTGCCTGGAAGTGGACGTGTAAAATGATAAATGAGCAGGATAAGCCACTGACCACCAAAATACAACCAAGTTCCCAAACAGCCGTCACTAGAATATGCTGACACAAGCAGGAAGAGGAGGACACTCCAACTGGCCCCTCTGTGTCAAAAATCTGTGTTTGCCTCAACTTCTTGGCGGGGGCTGTTAAAAACTCTCCCGGGCAGGAGCTTCCCGAGGTGCAGATCCAGGGTCTGTCCCGAGGAGATTTGCCAAGCACATCTTCAGGCTGGTGGAAAGATGTGCGAAGTGCTCTCAGCTCCTCCCTGCCGAGGGAACAGCAGCTTTTGGAGAGCACAAGGAAAAGGAGACAAAAAAGCCTGACGGGTAATTGGGTGCAACCAAGGGCACCCGGCAAAAGTACAGAGGATTTGATTTCCTGGCAGGCAGGCTTGAAAGGAGACAGGCAGCTTGGTCTTGGAAACACAACTGGAGACGTGTCTGCGGGGGGGAAAAGGAAAGCCATCCCAAATCCCACAGCTGTTTGTGCAAGGCCACGCAGCCTGCTCACTCTGGAGGGAGGAAATGAGATGAAGATGTCTCAAAAAATTTAAAATTAGTACAGGTGGGTTTCCCCAGAGCAGCTCTATCCCTGAGACACTCTCCACCTTGATGACAACGTGATTCCACATCCATGGAAGCAACTAGGAACGGGCAGCAGCACCTGTTTTGTTACAAACCAACCAACCAGCAGCATCTGCCATTTTTCAAAGGGTTCATCCTCGGGCAAGTTGAAAGCCTGTGTCGCTATTTTTACCAAATGTGGCGATTTCCAGGAAAAAAAACGACGTAAAACGACGTCGCCTTGAGATGTCTGAAGGATTCACAATGGAATCAAAGAGCCTGGCACTGCTTTTAACGGAGAAAGCACCTACAAGGTTTATGTTAATTTTGACATGCTCCAAAACGGCCACTGGAAAGAGCTCTTACCATCGATGGGTTTTTTTATTATCATAGTTGTGTGCTGGAATTTTAATTACAGAAGCTACCCATGCAACAGGAGATAAACACTTAGCTTTTGAAGGGAATTAATTTATTTGGAGATCTACATCACACAGGCATCACGCTGCTGGAGATCCAAGCAATGCCTGACCTCAATATCGTTAAATCGTGCCCCGGGAAGCTCTCCTGGATTTTAAATACTTATTTTAAGAACAAACTTCCTTCTTCTGTGCTAAAGCCATGCTTAAACATCAGCGATGCCCCAAAAGCCACAGTTCTAGCTGTTTTCTTGGAAAACAAACAGGCAACAGGCATCAAACAGGCAACTTTGTGACATTTTGGTTACCCAGGGGGAAAGGAGGAGGAAGGACCTTGGCACCTCCCAAAGGGAGGGTGGGCAATTGTAGGAAAAGCTGCAGGGGAATGCCACGGCTCCCAGGCTTTCCAGGAGTCACAAGGCATCCCTGCTTGGAGTTCCCAGGTTCCCATCCAGGATTCACATCCCCTAAAAACACGTCGTGGAGGAATTGTGTGCCTCTGAGCACGGGGAGGGCCCGCTCCAGCCGTGGTGGCACTTCAGGAGAAGGACAGCTGCCCAGACGTGGCGTAGTAGCCAGAGGCATCCGAGGAGAACCTCTGGGAGAGACGCACCGAGTCCAGCTGCACCTCCCCGAACCAGAAGTTCTCAAAGAGCTGAAAGAGAGGAGAAAAACCATTGGAGGGGCACCTACAGAAACAGAGCGTGCAGCTGGCCCAGGCTCTCTCTCAGGGGCTGGCGCTGCCAAAAGCTTCTGCTCACAGATTTGTTTTGCCTTTGATGGAACTATTCTTTACAGTGTTTTTCCCCCCTAAAGACTGCGCGTTAACTCTTTCTTATCTACAGCAGCAGCTGCTCAGAGCTCCCTTCCTTTGCTGCCTGCGTGTCACTGAAGGCGCCTGGGGAGGCACCGGGTGGCTCTCGAGGTCGCAGGAGCAAGGATTGAGGCCAGGAGGTTTTCGCCAACCCGGGCCACAGGACGTACAACTTAACAGTCACAGCTCAGTCCTAATTCAAACTAGCAGGCTGGAGGCACAAGGCTCCTCATCCCAGCACTGACCCCGCTTTGTTCAACAAATCCGTCTTTGTTCGGCAAAGACTTGAGTGCAAATTAAGGAAAGCAAGCCAACTCCGGCACCCGGGGGGCGTGTGTCTGCCCATTAATCCAATCTATGAAGCAGACCAAAAAAATGACATCAGAATTCTTTACACCAAGTTATTGCTGGAAAGGCATCGTGTCCAAGCGTAAAGTGCCCCTCCCGTTCCATTAAGATGCAGGAAATTGCTCTACCTGGAAACATCAGCTGCGCCTGAGGAAAAGCTGCTCAGTGGAGATGCTAATTCTGAAGCTCCGCTGAACTGGAGCGCTGTGAGTTACCGAGGGCCTGAGCAGTGACATCTCCCCACCTTGGAGATCTCCCAAATGTCCATTCCATCTGTCTCCTATTGAATTTTCTATCCGTCCCTGCAGGTGTGGGCTCCAGACAGCCCCACTCTGCCATTTCAGAGGAAAGCCAACACGTTAATCCCAGAGCCAATGGTGCATCAATTCCTCCATACAGGGAATGACTGAAATCCCAAATACCTACTTAGCATCTGAAAGGCTGCCACTTCACCTCCTCCAAAGAGGCATTTGGCTCTGCCTGGCACAGATTTGGGCACAACTGCTCTTTTGTTGGTTCTCGCAAGGGTATTCGATCTTGCAAATACCGGTTTGGGGTTTTTTTCTGCAAGGAGACCGGTTAGATTTCCTTCGGGACAAATCCTGGGTTTCCACAAAGAAAAAAAGCCGTAGGTGGCTCGGGGCAGAGCAACAGACCCCCATGGCAGCAGCCTGGCTTCGAGGGACACTGTGTGTGTGGCGGGTGGCTCCCGAAAGCAGAGCACTCAGCTGAAAAGGAGTCGAGCTAAGGAAGCACCTCAAACAGGGAGAGGAGGAAAAAGGAGAAGAGAAATGACTACAGCCACACAAACTCCATTTTATACAATTAAAGATTTATACAATTAAAGATTAATTATGTTCCCAAAAGCCAGCGTCGTTCATGTTGGAGGACTTCGGATAAAATGTCTCATTAATAAGAGATGGCAGTAAAAAGGGGTTGGTCACCTTTCTCTTTTTGTTTTGGCTGGCCTCAGAAGGAAGGATGGTTTCCTGCTCTCCAGGGCTGGCTGTGGGTTGGAACAGGGCCCCTTCCAGTGCCTAAAGAGGGAACTTTGGGATAAGGGAAATGGCTTCACCCTGACAGAGGGTGATTTAGATTAGACATAAGGAAAAAACTCCTTCCCTGTGAGGGTGGGCAGGCCCTGGCACAGGTTGCCCAGAGAAGCTGTGGCTGCCCCATCCCTGGGAGTGTCCAAGGCCAGGATGGAGCAACCTGGGATAGTGGGAGGTGTCCCTGCCCATGGCAGGGGGTGGGACTGGACGATCTTTAAGGTCCCTTTCCAACCTAAACCATTCTGGGATTCTATGAAGGAAACAAATGATACACTGGGATGTGTCAGGAAGTCAGACCTTTACACAGGACAGCCAAAGGAAGAGTCTTTCAAATACTTGCTTATATTATTGCTGCACACCACAAACTGCTTTTATTACAAAATACACACATGCACTTCAAAGTAAAAATTAATGAGACAAACTCTCCCCACAACCCCTCCTGCCTCACACAGGCTCAGGNATTCCCCTTCCTGCATCCCCTGCCACATCCCTATCAGCCACCAGTCACCCAACATCCCTGCCTTGTCCCCATCCCTCCCACATCCCCATCTTGTATCCCTCATCCTGCATTCCCACTGCTACTGCACCCCTCTCCCACACCCTCTGTCCCTGCCTTGTCCCCACCCCACCTCCCCCATCCTCCAACCCCTCTCCCTGCAAAACCCACCCTGCGATTCCCATCCCTTGGCCATCCCAGCACAGCATTTTGGAGCAAAACCTCTATGCCAGGGCTTTGCTTTTGGATTTTCCTCCCCTCTCAGTGTGGGCAAAGCAGGGGGAGCAACAAGTGACAACTCACACCGGCTACAGCTCCTTCACAGCTGCAGCTGGGGGTGTCCCAGCACATACCTAGCTTCTCTTCTTCCTGCCAGGACCCTCGAGATGGAGAGAAATCTTAAGATTCTCCATGGGGACGAGGCAAGGTGTCAATTTTTAGAGGCACACACAATTTGCTGGATCATCACCTGACCTCAGACACCGTGGGCGACAGGGAAAAGCTCAGAATCCTTAATTCTGCCTGGAAGTGGACGTGTAAAATGATAAATGAGCAGGATAAGCCACTGACCACCAAAATACAACCAAGTTCCCAAACAGCCGTCACTAGAATATGCTGACACAAGCAGGAAGAGGAGGACACTCCAACTGGCCCCTCTGTGTCAAAAATCTGTGTTTGCCTCAACTTCTTGGCGGGGGCTGTTAAAAACTCTCCCGGGCAGGAGCTTCCCGAGGTGCAGATCCAGGGTCTGTCCCGAGGAGATTTGCCAAGCACATCTTCAGGCTGGTGGAAAGATGTGCGAAGTGTTCTCAGCTCCTCCCTGCCGAGGGAACAGCAGCTTTTGGAGAGCACAAGGAAAAGGAGACAAAAAAGCCTGACGGGTAATTGGGTGCAACCAAGGGCACCCGGCAAAAGTACAGAGGATTTGATTTCCTGGCAGGCAGGCTTGAAAGGAGACAGGCAGCTTGGTCTTGGAAACACAACTGGAGACGTGTCTGCGGGGGGGAAAAGGAAAGCCATCCCAAATCCCACAGCTGTTTGTGCAAGGCCACGCAGCCTGCTCACTCTGGAGGGAGGAAATGAGATGAAGATGTCTCAAAAAATTTAAAATTAGTACAGGTGGGTTTCCCCAGAGCAGCTCTATCCCTGAGACACTCTCCACCTTGATGACAACGTGATTCCACATCCATGGAAGCAACTAGGAACGGGCAGCAGCACCTGTTTTGTTACAAACCAACCAACCAGCAGCATCTGCCATTTTTCAAAGGGTTCATCCTCGGGCAAGTTGAAAGCCTGTGTCGCTATTTTTACCAAATGTGGCGATTTCCAGGAAAAAAAACGACGTAAAACGACGTCGCCTTGAGATGTCTGAAGGATTCACAATGGAATCAAAGAGCCTGGCACTGCTTTTAACGGAGAAAGCACCTACAAGGTTTATGTTAATTTTGACATGCTCCAAAACGGCCACTGGAAAGAGCTCTTACCATCGATGGGTTTTTTTATTATCATAGTTGTGTGCTGGAATTTTAATTACAGAAGCTACCCATGCAACAGGAGATAAACACTTAGCTTTTGAAGGGAATTAATTTATTTGGAGATCTACATCACACAGGCATCACGCTGCTGGAGATCCAAGCAATGCCTGACCTCAATATCGTTAAATCGTGCCCCGGGAAGCTCTCCTGGATTTTAAATACTTATTTTAAGAACAAACTTCCTTCTTCTGTGCTAAAGCCATGCTTAAACATCAGCGATGCCCCAAAAGCCACAGTTCTAGCTGTTTTCTTGGAAAACAAACAGGCAACAGGCATCAAACAGGCAACTTTGTGACATTTTGGTTACCCAGGGGGAAAGGAGGAGGAAGGACCTTGGCACCTCCCAAAGGGAGGGTGGGCAATTGTAGGAAAAGCTGCAGGGGAATGCCACGGCTCCCAGGCTTTCCAGGAGTCACAAGGCATCCCTGCTTGGAGTTCCCAGGTTCCCATCCAGGATTCACATCCCCTAAAAACACGTCGTGGAGGAATTGTGTGCCTCTGAGCACGGGGAGGGCCCGCTCCAGCCGTGGTGGCACTTCAGGAGAAGGACAGCTGCCCAGACGTGGCGTAGTAGCCAGAGGCATCCGAGGAGAACCTCTGGGAGAGACGCACCGAGTCCAGCTGCACCTCCCCGAACCAGAAGTTCTCAAAGAGCTGAAAGAGAGGAGAAAAACCATTGGAGGGGCACCTACAGAAACAGAGCGTGCAGCTGGCCCAGGCTCTCTCTCAGGGGCTGGCGCTGCCAAAAGCTTCTGCTCACAGATTTGTTTTGCCTTTGATGGAACTATTCTTTACAGTGTTTTTCCCCCCTAAAGACTGCGCGTTAACTCTTTCTTATCTACAGCAGCAGCTGCTCAGAGCTCCCTTCCTTTGCTGCCTGCGTGTCACTGAAGGCGCCTGGGGAGGCACCGGGTGGCTCTCGAGGTCGCAGGAGCAAGGATTGAGGCCAGGAGGTTTTCGCCAACCCGGGCCACAGGACGTACAACTTAACAGTCACAGCTCAGTCCTAATTCAAACTAGCAGGCTGGAGGCACAAGGCTCCTCATCCCAGCACTGACCCCGCTTTGTTCAACAAATCCGTCTTTGTTCGGCAAAGACTTGAGTGCAAATTAAGGAAAGCAAGCCAACTCCGGCACCCGGGGGGCGTGTGTCTGCCCATTAATCCAATCTATGAAGCAGACCAAAAAAATGACATCAGAATTCTTTACACCAAGTTATTGCTGGAAAGGCATCGTGTCCAAGCGTAAAGTGCCCCTCCCGTTCCATTAAGATGCAGGAAATTGCTCTACCTGGAAACATCAGCTGCGCCTGAGGAAAAGCTGCTCAGTGGAGATGCTAATTCTGAAGCTCCGCTGAACTGGAGCGCTGTGAGTTACCGAGGGCCTGAGCAGTGACATCTCCCCACCTTGGAGATCTCCCAAATGTCCATTCCATCTGTCTCCTATTGAATTTTCTATCCGTCCCTGCAGGTGTGGGCTCCAGACAGCCCCACTCTGCCATTTCAGAGGAAAGCCAACACGTTAATCCCAGAGCCAATGGTGCATCAATTCCTCCATACAGGGAATGACTGAAATCCCAAATACCTACTTAGCATCTGAAAGGCTGCCACTTCACCTCCTCCAAAGAGGCATTTGGCTCTGCCTGGCACAGATTTGGGCACAACTGCTCTTTTGTTGGTTCTCGCAAGGGTATTCGATCTTGCAAATACCGGTTTGGGGTTTTTTTCTGCAAGGAGACCGGTTAGATTTCCTTCGGGACAAATCCTGGGTTTCCACAAAGAAAAAAAGCCGTAGGTGGCTCGGGGCAGAGCAACAGACCCCCATGGCAGCAGCCTGGCTTCGAGGGACACTGTGTGTGTGGCGGGTGGCTCCCGAAAGCAGAGCACTCAGCTGAAAAGGAGTCGAGCTAAGGAAGCACCTCAAACAGGGAGAGGAGGAAAAAGGAGAAGAGAAATGACTACAGCCACACAAACTCCATTTTATACAATTAAAGATTTATACAATTAAAGATTAATTATGTTCCCAAAAGCCAGCGTCGTTCATGTTGGAGGACTTCGGATAAAATGTCTCATTAATAAGAGATGGCAGTAAAAAGGGGTTGGTCACCTTTCTCTTTTTGTTTTGGCTGGCCTCAGAAGGAAGGATGGTTTCCTGCTCTCCAGGGCTGGCTGTGGGTTGGAACAGGGCCCCTTCCAGTGCCTAAAGAGGGAACTTTGGGATAAGGGAAATGGCTTCACCCTGACAGAGGGTGATTTAGATTAGACATAAGGAAAAAACTCCTTCCCTGTGAGGGTGGCGAGGTCCTGGCACAGCTTTCCCAGAGAAGCTGTGGCTGCCCCATCCCTGGAAGTGTCCAAGGCCAGGATGGAGCAACCTGGGACAGTGGGAGGTGTCCCTGCCCATGGCAGGGGGTGGGACTGGACGATCTTTAAGGTCCCTTTCCAACCTAAACCATTCTGGGATTCTGTGAAGGAAACAAATGATACACTGGGATGTGTCAGGAAGTCAGACCTTTACACAGGACAGCCAAAGGAAGAGTCTTTCAAATACTTGCTTATATTATTGCTGCACACCACAAACTGCTTTTATTACAAAATACACACATGCACTTCAAAGTAAAAATTAATGAGACAAACTCTCCCCACAACCCCTCCTGCCTCACACAGGCTCAGGCACATCAGAGTAGGAGGATCAGGAAGCCCCGTAAGACACTGCCCAGGTCAAGGGCCCTCCATTTGTACTCTGGTAAGAGCCCTTGTTCCAAAGCACTTTGTATTCCCTTGGCTTTTGTAAGACTCCCCACCTCCTGCCTGTCCGAGCATCTGTGTGTTTCCCAGGGAGAACGCTGTTAGAACTATTGATTTTTGGTAATGTGGCTGTACTTTCTGAGAGTAAACATGCTACAAGATTTAGAGGACAAGCACAGACATTTGATTTTTTTTTTTGCTCTTGTTTCAGGCTGGCTTCTCACCCACGCTCCTGCGCTCCCGGAGGCTTCCCACGACACAAGGCACCAGGCAGGGGGATCACTGGGGACTGCCTCGGGCAGTGCCCCTCCAACATCATCCTCCAAGACCCCTGAAACACCAGGAATTGGCTTCCTGTCGCAAAAGCATCCTATGCTCTGGTCCTCGGGAAGAGATTTCAGGAGGCCAAGCCTCTGCTTTTGACTTTCACTTCTATTTATCTTGGGGAGAAGCCAAGCAGAGCCCAGAAAGATATTTATAACTCCCCCCTCTCCCCAGCCACCACGGAAACGCTCTGTTTTGGGAGGAGGCCTGTGGCACAGCTGATGAAATGCCTCCTGGAAAAGCATCTCAGCATTTGTTATTCCGCACCAGGGAAAAAGGTACCTGGAGGTTGTTGGATTTCGCGCCCCAACGGTGCCAACCCTCAGGCTGAGTCCCCCTCCTGCCCCCTTGCCAGGCCTGCCAAGAGCCCACCTTTCCCTGGGAAGGCACTGAGGAGGTGTGGATCAGGAGCAGCGAGGAGGAGGAGGAGGAGAAACACCACCAGGGTTCCGCAAAGCCGCGTCGTTTGATTGGAGCGGCACACGAGGCTCAGCAAAAGCGCAGCGTAATTCTGTAAATCCAGACATGCCGAAGGATTTACCTCCTCGACGCCCAAGGAATAAATAAGAGGTTGTGGGTTGGGATTTTTTTTTTTTTTTAGAGTAGTATTATAAATGAGAATGAACCTGATGGAGGTAAAGGTCAGCTCACAAAATCAACACCGCGCATGCCCTGCGAGCTGCTAACTCCCACCCAGGGAATAGCACTTAGAGGACCAAGTGCCCTCTGTCTCCCTGCTGCCTTCCCAAATTGAATTAGAACGGAATAAGGAAAGAGCACTGTTAACTTTTAACCCCAGACCCAGCACCTCCAGGGATGTGCCCTGCCTTTCAAACCAGAGCCAAAGGCTCAGATACAACTCAGCAAGGATGCCTAGAAGAACACGGGTGTCTCCCACTGGGGATCTTGTGGGGGGGGGCAGAGGTTACGGCCACACTGCCCTCCCTAAAAGCCCCGTCCCTTGGAGAGGGAGAGAACTGGAGGGTGGATAACCCGTATTTCACAGGTCAGCCTCCAAACTGACCGGGTGTGCAAGCGCTCCTCCCTCTCTCTCCCTCTCCCTCTCCCTTTCCCTTTTGGGATCCTGCAGGTACTGATGAAAGGCAGCCAGCCCTGCAGCAGCTCCCGGAGAGCAAGCTTTCCTCCACCTCTTCTCCGAAGTCATTTATCCTGAGCCAGGAAAAGCCAGCAGCACACCTGTAATTTCCAACACCCCAATTTCTCCCATTTAAGACAATTCCCTTCAGATGCTGGAAATTGTTCTCCCTCCGAGGTCCGTTCCCCTCGATTACCCACAAATTACACAGCAGGGCTCCCCTGGGGCAAGACAACCGTTTTCTGAAGGAAGACAAGAGGCTGAAGACTTGTTTTGGGAGAGACAGAATCACACATCAAACCACTTGCTCCTCGCGAACCTGAGCCAAAACTTCTTGTACAAACTTCAGCCCCCAAACCACAACAACTTCCTCATCAAAGGCAGAGCAACAAATCAAACCCGGGATGCCTCTTTTCCGCATTTTTCTCCCCCTTTCAAGCCTGCGAAGTAGGTTCTGCAGTGGAAACAAAAGCAAAGGGGGATGACTCCTCCCCAGCGAAGCAGTTAAAACGGGCGCCTAAATGATGTCGTGTTTGTCCAGCTGCCCTCCCTGGGGGGCTCTCGCTTCCCACAGACAACCCTCCAGGAATGAGGCAGCACCTTTGTGTTCCAACCTGGGAACAACGGCAATAAATCACAGCGCTAAGCCACGGAAGGACAGCAGCGACTTGTTTCAGCTCCTGTTGTAAGAGAGGAGACGCCAACGCAAACCAGGGCTTTAAAATCACCTGTCACGGGCTCAACAAGCGTGAGAAAAATTAATGGATTCAGCTGGAGAGGCACTGGGCAGCGGGAGGACAAAATAAGTCCAGGGAAGGGAAGGGAGGCAGAGGTATTTAAAACTTCCTTCACGTAATCTCTGGCTCACACTCAGGCTGCCTGGCCTGGATTTTGCTGCGACCATCAGGATTATTGATCAGTTTTTAAAGCCTTATGTCGTTTAGGGTACTCAGCCAAAAAGAAAGACCCGTCCTGAATTAATAAAAAGCCCAAGCAGCTCTGCCCAGAGCATCGGGTGCTCAGAAACGCCGAGGGAGCGACGACTCGCTGCAATGCCCGGCAATTAAAAATTCCCACCGACGAGCAGCATTACCGTGGGATGAAATGGATCCGTGCACACACAAACACACCTCCCCGGAATGCGAGGAGCTCTGCTGTGAACTCCAGCCATGGAGAGCAGCGCCTTAGGGCCGGGCTATTATAGATCAACAGCACAGAGCTGCCCCCGGTGCATCAGCGCTGTGGGTGAGCAGAGCCATGTAATGCCATTATCCTGTGACCAATCCGCCTCACAAACCCGGCTGCTCCCGGCAGGGAGCTGAGGTGGGGCGGGAGGGGGGGGGTGTCTCGTTTTCCATATCTGGAACAAACACAGAAATTAGCAACTTCTGAGAGGCAGGAAGGAAGAGGCTCACAGCTCCGGGAGCCTGTGGCTGTGGGTGAGCTCGCTGTCATTGCTGCTGCACGGTCCATGGGGAGGACGGGATGGCAGCAATCCCATCTCCTCTGTTTCGCCCACCCATCCAGGAAGGCGGCGGGAACACGCTGGGCACCACCGGGCTCTGTCTCCATGGGAGAACACGTGCAGGAGGAAACTCAGCGCTGGGAATCGGGGTCCAGGAGCTGCCACAGCGCACAGAGAGCTCCAAGCGGGAGATTAAAGTGGAGCTTCAGAGGAGCCGGAGGCTTTACAGCATCATCTGCCCTGCACACACACTGACAACACTCCCCAGCTCGCCCGCCGGCAGCTGCCACCCCGGTGTGTCCCCAAGGAAGCAGCCAGGAGGGACAGGCGGCTCCTTTCCGTGGGAAATCAGCATGTTCCAGTGCTGGGAAGGAACAAATAAAAACCCCGGCACCCGCTGATGAGCGTGGAGAAAAATTAAGAGGCGCTTCCGAAGAGGTGCCTCACCAGGGAGCAACGAAACTTGTTTGTTTGCAGGCTCTCTGCACCCTCCCCTGGATATTTTTTCCATCTCATAAGGGATGATACATCTGAATTAAAGCTCGTCATCAACAGCTTGGGATGGAAAACATTGCAGAAGAGCAGAGAACAGTCGCCCTTCCAAATCCTCTGGCTGAAGCACAGCTGTGGTTCCCTCCCATGCCACGGATGCAGCGGGAAGGCGCTGACTTCTCGGCAAAGTGCTGAGTTACGGAGCTGATCCCAGCACCAGGCAACCAGGATTGATAGAGGAAATGGCAAAAAACAGGCATGGATTAAAAATCTTTAAACATTTTGAAATGTGAAAGTAACACTGTGAGACACTGGTGGAGAGTCCATGGAACTCCGGGGAACTCTCTCCATGGGAGCTCTTGTGATTAACCTCCTTTGGTGCACAAACCACAGCCTCCAACCCTGCTTTTGGGATCCCACCCACCTGCCTCACTCCTGCAGCCTCCCACACAGACCTGCCAGAGCCTCTGCCACAGCTGCTCCAGTTCCCAGGCTGCAGTACGTGCTGGCAGAGCTCCTTCTTATTCCCAAAAATGCACCAAACTCCTTTCCATTTGTGACCTAAACTCCCCCAAAACTACAACAGATGAACCACAAACCATAGGCCCTGGTGGCTCCCAGATGAGACACAACCACACAAGGTGTCAAGATCTGGGGAGTTGGTTCAATGAACATGTTCTTTCTTCTATTTTTGACTTTCAAAATACATTTTCTGAAGCAATTTGGTGCCAAAAAAAAAAGGAAATAGTACCTGATTCCTGTATTATTCACTCTGGACATCACTCTGCCAACGATTATCTGTCAGAGGTTTACTTGTGCCTGGAAGCTTGCCAGGGATAATGCACGAGAAGCGTAGGAAAAGCAGGTAGGCAGGAGCTCATCCAGAGAGGCAGGCGGCTCTTCCCAGCATTCCCAACCTCCCCTACAAATCAGCAGCTGCTTCCTTTTCGTGGCTCCTTGAAGGGCTCCTGGCTGAGCATCCAGCATTTTCCAACGCTGCTCAGGATGCAGACACTGTGGGGAGTCTTCAGGATGGAAGGGAGGGTTAGGAAGGACAGAGAAGGGGGTTGTCACCAGGGCCATCACCTCGAGCACCAGACACAAAGCTGTGGATCATCTGTTTAGTTCTGCAAGTGTGCAGCTGGCTCTGGAGAGTCCCTCCATGCCCAGTGCAGCACCCAGTCCTTCCACACGGATAATGTGAGGAACAGCCCTTCCCTCCTCCTGTTCTTTCAGCCTCTGGCAGCAGCAGAGACCCTTTCAGCTCATCTCCCCTGGGAGGAATAAAGTGTCCAGACTTCAGGAGAGAGAAAATCTTGGCCATTAAAGTCCCCACAGCCTACCTCTTGGGAGAGACCCCAAGTCAGGAGCATCTCCTCAATGACACAGGAAAATCCTTTCCCATTAAATCACTGGTGCCATCCCTTGGGAAGCAGGAACAATATAACCATCTCTCTCCGGAAAAGTACCACCAACACAAGAAGATGCAGCAGGTGCAGAGTTCAGGGAGGTTTCTTTTTTATATTTTTATTTTCCTGAGCCAAAGTAAATGTCAGGTAAATGCCAAGAAGCTCTCGGTACGTCCACAGACACTGTCTCATGGGTGCTCCACACACAATCCATGCAGGAATCACAAAGTGACAAGCTGAAGAAAGGACCAGCAAAGGCCTCACTGTCCTCTCCTCCCCCAAGAGAGGAGGAGCTCACTGGTGGCAGCTCCTGGATTAACATCCCTGCTCCCTCAAAACAACCGGGACCCCATTTCCCAGCTCCTCTTGAGCAGTGCTTCATTATCCTTCCCTTTACAAGGATTTTCCTAATCTCCTGCTGCAATTTGAGCCCATTATTTATCACTCTACCCTCAGAGGATGGAGACCAGAGTACCCACCCCTGGCAAATAACTCCCACATGCTTCCAGAGCTTTTCCTGTGTGCTGCCCTCCTTCCCTTTATCAGCCTCCAAACAAGTCCTTCAGCCCCAGCTTTGCAGACATTCCCTACCACTCCAATTATCTTATTGTTGCCCCCTGGGCTCTTTGCATCCATCCACAGTGACCAAAACCGGACAAACCCTTCAGCTATCATAGTCAGAGGTTCACTTTACAGACATTTGCTTCTTTTTTTTTTTTTTTTTTTTTAAATTTCCAGAGGCTGACTCATATCCCAAACCCCAGCTGATGGAGTTGGTATCAAGGGACTCCTTCATCCTGCACCAGTGCTCCCTCCTGGACCTGCCCTTGCTCACAGCAGCCTGGTTGTTTCCACCCGATTCCCCCGCATCATTTGGAGCTCTGTTTCCTCCTGGTCACACAATATTCCTGCCTCTCCCCAGCTGGGTTTCACCTGCACACCAAAGAGGAGCGTGCTTCCTGCTGCCCATAAAACCCTTCTGACCCCCACAGGTGGGAAGGGGATGAGGTTTCTGGCTCTGTGAACATGGAAGCAGCGAATCCTTCCCTGACTGCTGCCATGTGAAACCTCAGCTCTTGATAAAACTGGAGCAAAGCCACCTCAGCTGCCAGAGGGTGATGCAGCAGTGGGGAGGGTGACATTCAGCAATAGTCTAAATTAATCTGTCAGGCTGGGGTTTTGGGGTTTTTTTTTTTGCAGATAGAACTGTTCGGGGCCAGGTGCAGGCCTTTGTTCAGCTGAGATCCTCTCCCTCCTTCACCAGCCAAACCTACCAGTGCTCCTGCCACTGCCATGCTGCAAAACCTTTGCTTTAGCTCAGGGTTTTGGGTCTGTTCCCCCTGCCACAAATCCATGAAAATTCATGTGCTTGAGGAAATCAAACCCTAGTTGCTATGGTGAAAAGGCATTCTGCAAACTAAGAAACAAATACAAGTGGGACATTTGGAGGTTACCAGATTTTTGCACGTCTTTCAGACAAGAATAAAGAACCCTCCAGCATATTAAAGGCCCTGATAACTTCCCAGGCCACGCCACACCCCAAACATGAGGGATTTATGGTACAACTTAAGGAAATTAATAATCGAGCGCTGCATTTCTCCAAAGAAGCCTCAGCCCCGTGGCTCCTATTACAGCAAATGCAGCAACAGTTTTTAAAAGCAGGGCTTTGGCTTTGCTGCAGAGATGCCAGGAGTGCTGAGACGCATCCGGGGATACGAGGACAAGGAGCTCCCATCAATGTGACCTACTGGCTACACTCCCCGAACCACCAGGAGGAGGAGTCTGGCTACAGAGCCAGTAAATTAATTCACACAGACTTGGAAAATTATCCAGCAGAAGGGTCATGGCACCTTTGGGATGAACTGCGTACATTTGCTAATCAGTGGGTTGGGTTTTTTTGCATTTAATGTGTTGGGTCCCTGCCTTCTATTAAGGCGCTGCTGTAATTCAATCCCTGCCAGCTCCACGGAGAAAAACTGTCCTCTTAAGATCAAAGAGGTGATGCTGCCTTGGCTGGCTGGTGGCAGAACAGAGGTCTCAGGGAAATGAGGAGGTGGGATGCCCACTGGGGTGGGAGGCAGAGGCACCCACAGCACCTCTGAAGTGTCTCAGCCACTGGGACTGCAGCAGTGCCGGGGCAGGAGGATTCAGAAACTTTATAACCCTCTCAACAAATCCTCCCTCTTTCACCACCCGCAGTACCTGCTGAAATTAGTCAGAGGGGTGTGGAGCACCTCTGAAAGGAAAGCAAAGAGGTAGGGCACCTTCCTGGTAAGGGCACCACACAGATCCCTGTGCACAGAGGTGGCACAAACCTTCTGCACCTCCTGCCCCGTGTTTTCCCGAGCGCGGCGGCTCAGCCTCCCCTCAGTACCTCCAGCGCCCAAACCCTCCAACAAAGATATTTCTCCTCTATTGTCTAGTCTGATTTTTCAAATGCCACTTCAGATTCCTGTTTCACCAAATGAAAATAACACGAATATGCCTTTTTTCCCCCCTGAAGAATATAATTCGTAGGCAAGCGTTTTCACGGCAGCCTCAGTTTAATCTGCCCCTTTTTCCCCCGTGAACACACAAACTATGATCTCCAGTCTCATCTGCTCAACTGTCACATCCTGCCATCCCACTGCTGTTCTGATTGCACACTGCTGAGCCCCCTCCATCGCTCTGTATCTCTGGATAATGGCAGGATCAGAACTGAAGGCAGGAATTCTCCCCTCTGCAAAGCGGCGTCGCAGCCTTTCATTTCTGCCTTTCATTCTGCTGTAAAACCGAGGCGAGGAAAGATTTCTAAGGCACTGATGCTGCACCACAACCTCTTACTCACTCTTCTCACCCCAGTGGATTTCTTGTTTGGTATTTTTAACTCTAAACTTTCCAAGCAGGACACCTCCCATTAGGTATTTGTTCCAGCTGCCAGTCCTACTTTAGATCTGCACTTTCACCACCTCGTGGAGGATAACAACATGTTCTTCTCCTCTCCAAGCATCAGGCGGTTTTGATCCTCACTTAACGCTGGTTCTTGGCCTCTTTGACTTCATCTCAGCTAAAAAATACATCAGGAAAAGACTCAGCCTCCTTAAATGCACAAACTAAAGTTACACAAAAGGCCTGGGTGCAGAACACGGGATGCTTCTCATCCGACAGTGGAATTGGCTCTGCACAGGGGCAGATGTCAATTTGTTTAGTGCTTGAAGGGTTTGGGGTATTTTGAGGGGTTAAGAGGTTTATCCAGACCAAGATTTTTCTTTTTCACTGTATCTCTCCATATGGCAGTGCACCAAATGCCTTAAAGTGCATGTCACTGCTCTTACCCAGCAGGGCAGACGTGATGACAGGGAATGCTACCACATTCCTCTGCTGCATCAGCTCTCCAGTACATCAGCCTGGAAATGCACTTTCCCCCGGCTCCAAGCGAAAGCAGATACAGTCCCATAATTTAATACCCTAATGCAGGTCTCAAAAGAGAAGGAGCCTCATCAAATTGTGTCTTGTCTGACCCCCCAGCACTCCTGCAGCCCCGCTGCTGGAGCAGGGCACAGCACCGTATCACCATCTCAGCTGATCCAGCCTTCCATCCCAGCTTAAAGTCTCCCCTAATGCCCTAAGACATAAGATGTGCAGCTTTCTGCTGCTGTACCTCAGTAGCTGCTCCCTCAATATTTAATCTTGTAAGCTGTTAATGCACAGATCTGTGCTAAGCAGCGGAGTTCAGCTTCTTCTGTACTCGAAATTCGCTTCCCTCATGTTTTCAATGTGGCAACATTTTACCCCTCAAACCTCAACTCGAGCCAAAAAATCCCTCCACTTTAACCCAGTGAGACTCCAGGTGGTTTTCCTCCTCCTGCAAGCCTTTCTTGCCCTTAAACCCATCACAGAAATTTTTGGCCAGGCAGTCCCTTTGCATCTCTTTTCGTTTTTATTTATCCCCTGCAGCCCCAGTTGTTTGTTGGTTAGGGGTTTTTTCAGTAAGCAAAATAAATAAAAGCCCGGAGGCAGCGCAGCCTCGTCTCCGGAGCTGCCGGCAGCTGCCTCCGTGCCAGCGCTGTGCCAGCTGCCACCCAGGGCACACGGCCACCGCCTGGGACACACGGCTGGCCGGGGGCAGGGCAGGGCAGGGGGCTCTCCCAGGCCCTGCCCGCACCCTGGGGAGGAGCTGCCCATGTCCTTCTGCCGTGAATTGCTGCCTCCTCCCTCCTCTCTCCATGAGACTTCGCTCCCATCCAGAGAACGACTCCAGTACGTGACTGGGATGTTCAAAGCCACCAGCCGGCCTAGAAGGAATCCATCCTGCCCTGCAGAAATGGTCCATGAGGCATCCCCAGCTTTTTGGGGCCAGACTAGACAAGCACGGAGCCAAAGCTTTGCGAGACACAAACCTGTTGGGTCACACAATCCCCTGGGCTCTCAGCTCCACCTATGCCAGGAAGCCCTTCTCATGGATATTCTTCAAGACAGAAGTAATTTAAACTCCTGAATGCAACTCATCCTACAGAATCTATTTTCTGAGCAGTGTGGGAAGGCACCGACCTGCACAACCATTTATTAGCACAAATAGGAGTGTATGTTTAACTCTGAGGAACAGGGAGAACAAAGGATTATTAAATAAAATTCCGATTAGTTCAGCTGAAAGCAAAATACCAGCTGGAGCCTGGGGTAACGCAGGCATGGTATCAGCAAACATGTGCTGCCAGCGCATCTGCACATCCCCAGCTCAGGCCACGGGGAGCCTCAGCCTGGATCAGCAGAACCACGGCGGCGTCTCCGTGGGGTCCTGCCCTGCCCTCGGCAAAGCCTTTGGCTGCACAACGGGAGCCAGGGGGATGAAACCCGAGTTTTCCTCCTCCGTGCCCTCCTGCCAGTAGCCAGGCTTTTCGCTAGCTTTGAACGCGGCCATCAGTCCCACCACCTGGATTCACAGGCTGTCCCTCCCACCATCCTGCCCTAACTGCAGCCATCGTCATTAGCAGCCCAGTGCAGAAGTTAATGAAGCCACTTTGGAAGAGGGCAGCCTCCCCGAGCACGAGATAAATAATGGATATAAAAGCAGGCTGGGAGGGAACCGGCGCATCCTTGCAAGGTCATGCTGGAATGCATCAGTGGCTCACTGAGGCTTGGGCTCCTCCGGTAAGGAGCCTGGAGCTATTTATGACTCATGTAATTAATTAATGCCAACGGGCGTTCTGCTGCAGGCACGTGGGAGACCAAAGGGAAATACGAAGCGAGCAGGTTAGGAAATGTGGTGGAGGTGGGAGAGAAGGATGACATTTCTCACGGCAAGACATGCTTTGAAGTAATTACCAACAGTCCAAACAGCCAGCAGCTCCTTGGGCTACGTCAGTACAAAATCAATTAGGAGCTTCAAAAACGCACCGGCTCGCGTTTCTGAGAGCATCGGGAACAAGGAGGGCGGCGGCATTTCTAAGCGCTACAAGAACCCCCTTCCCGATCTTCAGATCCTCGGGCCCCACAAAAGGCGAGACCAGCAGAGGGAGCATCGTTAGTGCCTTCCCGACCACAGATGTTTTTTTGGGGAGGAGGAGCACTGAGGAAGACCCACGGTTTGATCCGATGTGTCTCCGAAGCCCGAGGACGATTTTGGCCGTGAAAGCCGGGTCCGAGCAGGCACTCGGGGCGCTCCCACACCGGGAGCTCAGCAAAGCTCGCAGCCCCCGCCAGGGAAGGGCCGGTGTCCGCGGCTCTCCTGCTCCAGCTGGCGATGCTGCAGCCTCACACCGCACACCCAACATGTGGCCACGCTGAGTCATGACACCGCGCTGGCACAGACCGTCTGAGGACAATGAGAGCTTAACCTAATTTTGTCCCTTTGTTTGTCCTCTGCGCAGAGGAGATCAATCAGTTCCACTCCCTGCCCTCACATCCCCCTCCATCCAGTGCCTAATACATTATTAAACCTGGAAATACAAACAAAGCTCACCCTTTTCCCCCTCCTCTGGGAGGGCTCTAAAGTCCTTCTGGACTGTCCAGCTCCCACCCACGGTGCATCCTTCTCTCGGGTCTCTTTGTTGCCAGAGTACCTCCTAACCGTTCCCAAACCCATCCATGCATTGTCCTCGCTCCCCCTTATCAGAGCCGCCTGCAACAAATCCTCTGGCACAATGAGGACTGCAAATTTGCTTACAAGCCGGTGTTGTTTCCCAGTTCTGCTCCCCTGTGCATCTCTTTTCTCTCTGGACACTTGCAGGGGTCAAGCACCATGGCATCGCTCTGCCACAGCCATCTGGATGAGCACCAGGGGCTGTCCGCACCCCAGTCCCGGCTGGCAAAACCAGGAAGGCTGCAAGATGCTCCCCTTTGAGCCTTACCCACTTCCACGGTCCGTGGGATCGTGTTTTCCACGCTCTGATCACCAGCCCTCAGATCCTGGCTGGTGGGACTCCCTATATAACCTGCTGTTATTTTTCTGGAGCAAACCCATGTAAAGCAATAGCAGAGATTAAAAACAGGAAGAACAGAGTAAGTGAAATGAGAGTCGGGTTTAGTTTCATAAATACATATATATGAGTAGAACAAGAGCAACAAAGTGCTTCTTTCTGGTGGGTTGAGAATCAACACGAGCCTGAGTCTCCAGGGTAAAACAGGAGCCAAGTAAACGACAACATGAACACCCACTTAGCATTCCTGCTCTGAGCCTCAGCAGCTCCAGGAACACTCCAGCTAAATACTGTAATGCTCCCAATTACGAGTGATCCGGATTGTTTATTTTCTAAACAGATTTCCACCCCCTTCCCCCCACTCTCCCCCCTCAACAAGGGGAGATCCCATAAGCCTAAAACAAAAGCAGTCTTGAAGAGGTGTTTCAACCTCTTCTGGCTACACAGAATCCACAGCTGGCTCCATTTCCCTAACTGTCCCATACTGACCTTGAGGATATTTCGGCCATTAAAGGACTCCCGCTCCTTGAAGGACGATTTACCAGCCATTGTGTTGTTTCGCTCTTCAGCTGGAGAGAGAAAAGTCACCACCAGAATGAGCTTCAGATGGGAGAACTCTGTGTGCCGTACTTCACCCCCCACTCTCTCCCTCCCCAGGGAGTGAGCTAATAAACCTACTTCTTAGTGCCAAAAACCCGCTTTCACTGGGGTTTTGAAGGGAATAAGGCAGGAATTGGTGCCTCTGTTGGGATCACCTTCACTAGCTGGAGGAGAAACCCTCAGTCACAGTCAGAGTGTTTCTGTAGGGCTGACGGCTCAGTGCAACACACCTGCTTCTCTCTGGCTCTCCTGCCACGCCAAGGTGAGAGTCAGCACCACATTCCAGGCTGAGCATGCTAGCACAGTGCCAGGGGGGCACCTGGACAGCACCAACACAACCCCTGCACATCCGTGTGGTGTGGTGTGGGCACACAGCCACACACTCAGACGTTCAGAGAAGCAACCTGGGCCTACGGCAGCTGCCAAATGCCTACGTCTGAGATCCACTTCTCCAGAGCACGTCTGGATTTTTATATAATCCCTAAGTACATGATCTGTTCTTTCCACGGGACCTGTGCCTCGCTCGGTGAATATATTCAGTATTTCCTTTTCATCTCCAGCATTAGCTGCGAAGTCCCCCTCACATCCAGCTCGCTATTCAAATCCTGTGTGGAATATAAAGCGACTCCCATGGCTGCCTGCAGAAGGCTCTCCCCATTGTGTCTGAATGCCTCACATGCCTCATGGGGTTGTGCAGAATATAGACTCAGAATGCCAGACATGGCTGCCCGAGTGCCTCCCCTCACACACAGCCACACCAGCACTCTGGGCTCACGTTTTTGGGGCTCCATTTGAGCACCAAGCCTCATCTTTTCAGGGTTTCTCCCACCTGAGTGTGACCCTCTGACTCCAGAAGCAGGCAGCCCCAAAGCCTGCCCAGGAAACCATGACACAAACCACCTGCTGTTATCACTGTTCACGCAGACACTCAGAGAGGGAGGCAGCAGCTCCAGAATTCCCAACACAACCTCTCGCCCTGCACGGATGCCACTGTGCCAGAGCACACACATGTTTGCACGTGGAGAACCAGGCTGTAAGAGACTGCCCCTCCCCAAACACGAGTGCTTTGGAGGCTGCTTTATAAAGTAATGTGATAAGAACAGACTGCCAGAGCAGACAATCCCTTGGCAGGGACGGCAGACGCCATACCCTCCAGAATAGCTCATACTCAGCCTCCGTCTGCATCTGAGTGAAGGAGAAAGGCACTGCAATCATGGCCCTAAACCAACGGGCAATCTTTAACTTGAACAAAGAGGATTATGTTTTCATCTGGTTTAAAGGTCAGCACACCACACGGAGTAGTTACCCAATTTCAATTTAACACTGGGGCACGCGGAGCCCAAGACCCCACACGGTACTTGAACATTCCTCCCTGGCCCAGACCCTGTGAGTGCTTCTGGGCTACAGAGTTTTTGAACCTGTGATTGGTTTTTAATTTTCTTCTGGGTTTTATCTCCTGACGTGCCCCTACAGCCCTCTGGGTACCCCTGAGATTAAGGAAAAGCACAACGTCCAGAAAGCAAACAACAAAAGCGTTTGCTGAGCAGCAGGACCACGTTACATGCATTTCTCAGTAAGGATGAAGGACCTGTACATACTTGGATCTTTCCTGAAGAGGGTGTTCATGACTGTAGCATGGAGCTTCACCCTATCCCATTCTTTGAGCATCAGGCCAGAGGCCACAAACCGCTCCACCAGCTGATCCGCGATCACCTGCAATCTGGGAAGGCAAAAGGAGAAAGAACAGGGCCGTGAAAACCGAGGAGAAACCCCTGCATCATGAGCCCTTCAGCCACGAGGGCAGCAAGTGTGAAATGAAGTCTCTGCAGGCACAGAGGAAAGGGAGCAGAGCCATCAGGATTCGGTTCCAACACAAAAAGTTCTGGCTGTTGCACAGAGCTTCCTCCACGATCACTTCTGCTGCAAATATTCCAGGAAGAAGGGCAGATTTAGCACAGCAGAGAGCTCGTTCACAGTGACAGATGTTACTGGGAGCTGAAGGATGCATCTTTCTCCTGCCAGGAAACACAATGTGACTCTCCTTGCAAACGCTACAATCTGCAGACCCGCAGGGGCTCAGGCACCTTGGCTCCCGCAGGAGCTGCTCAGGGACTGCTGCAGCCCGGGCACTCTCTGTCCCAAATAACCAAACCAGCCACTGGGCGCAGTTCCTGGGAGAGCCCAGAATGTGCTGACAGAGGGCACAAACCCAGACAGTTCACCCTGGTGCTTTGGAGCTCCTGAGCAAGCAGAACCCAAAGACATTCCCCACCTTCGTGTCAGGGATGAAAGCAGCTCTGGCTGCTGGGATCCATGGGCAGACCCATCCTAGGACAGGCAAGGAATTAGAGCAATACACTCACAGGCCCCATGTCCAAAGAGCTGGAGGAACTTCCAGGCTGCTGCTGTCCCCAAAAAATTTCCACAGCGCCTGAGCCTGAGCAGAAGCAGCGAGGATGTGCTAGAACAAGAGCTCCCCGTCCCTGCAAACAAGGCCAGAGGGCTTTAAGCCTCTGCAGAAGAATCTGGGCTTCTCTCAGCACGTCCCAGGGATTAGGCAGCTCTCCCGCTCCGTGAGGTCCCACCACTTTGGTGTCTCAGCTGTAGCACAGCGTGGCTGCTCTGAGGCTGGTCCCCAGAGCCCAGATGCCAACATCACCCTACCCCTGGGTTGGGACTGCCCCTCACAGCCCCCACGTGACAACTTCAGGGCTCTCTAACCACCAATTGTCACGGCTTTCCACCGTTTTCTGGCTTTACTTCAGTGATTTTTGAAATTAGCAATGACAAAGATTAAATGAATATCATTACAGACAATACTAAAACAAATTAACGGAGAATAGCTCAAGTGAAAATGGTGCTTTATTACGTTATAAAGTTAATCAAGGAAATAAAACAAATTAGAATGAATTATAATGGAAATTATTTGCCATGTGGGAGGCATCAGAGCATGATCCCTCTTTCAGCCTGAGCCATTTTATGTGCAGAAGGGCCTGCCAACCCCTAATTCTGTCTGCAGTTATGCAAGCTAAGTCAGGATAAATCAAATCTCCTGCTTTACAGCTTAAGCTGATCGAGATCATCCAAAGATCAGGACGGAACTCCACCCCTCAGCCATGCCAGGAGCTACACAGAGCTCACAGGACACCTCACATGAGACAGGAAGGCACACGCCTCTCTCCAACCAGGGCTCCAGCACAGAAGCCACGTGGCTGCCACTCTCCTCTAGTGCTGGCCTTGCAGCTCAGGAACTGCTTTCTGCCTGCTGTTCCCATTCCCCTGAGCAAGGCACAGCAGGTTTCAGCAGGCATGAGGTGCAAGGAGCTGCTCAGCAACAGGCCAGGAAACTGAAGCAAGGTTTTCTGCAGAGATCACCCTCTTTATAACCATTGGTTTCCCAACACAGTGCCTGCTGGAATCTCTAAGGAAGCAAAAGAAGCTTTGCCTGCTCTCCATCAACATCAAAATACCTTCTTTTCCCTCTGCAAAGCTAAATGCTCTTCTGGATGCTTGGTAACAGTTAAGGAACTGCATCAGAGGAGAAGTGGCAGATGAATGCATTTGCAGGTGAGGGCAGGACCAGCCTGGGCCAAGGGTTAAAACCTCAGTTCTTCGGCTCTCTCTGAGCCTACTGCTATGGAGAAAAGCAAAACAGGTGTCGTGGAAGAGAAGCCTGACAACCTCCACGTGCCAAGCAAAGCACAAGGTCTGGGTTTGGTGAAAACCTCAGCCAGCAGATCTCTGTGAAGGCCAGTGGAGACACCAGCCCTTTCCTGGTGGGGGCAGATGATGTCTGCAGTTTCAAAGCAAGGCGGATTTGAAGCCCTCTCTTCTCTCCCTTGCCCAAAGCAGCTCTGCCACCCCTGATGCACATCAGCACATTCTCTAGCATCAGGACTAAGTGGGTTCCAGCTGGCAATCTGGAACAGACCACAGTGCCAGCACCAACAACTCCAGCTGTCCCCAGAGGCAGGCAGACATCGCAGTCAGTGCAGGCCCTGCTTTCACTCTGCAGGATCCTCCACCAGCTCTTCAGGCCGCAGACTTGTTTTCAGATGCAGACAGGCCCAGAGAGCCCCAGAGCTTGGTGACTCAGGAGAACAGGCACATACCTCAGCTCTCAGAGCTGGTATTTCGGGTGCTCTCTACAGCAAGTCCACTGTAGGGCATTTGGGGCATCCAGTGTCTGCCTCTGTCTCATCTTTCCCAGTGCTCCTGCCTTCCTTCTCCCTGTGCTCTCTCTTCTGGGTGATCTCCAGCTTGCCCTGGTTCTCCACCCGCCCTGTTTGTTTTATCTCACCTCTTTCAGGGTAGGACAGACTTCAAAGTGGAGGAGCCAAGAAGAGGAAACGATTTCAGCTCCTACTGCCTCCCAGCAACTCTTGTATTCTTCACTTTCCCACCCATTTCCTTATCCCACGTCCGATCTCTTACTTCAACACAGCCTCCAAAGCATGGTTTTAAGCAGGTGCTCCCTCCTCCATCTCCTCAGCCCTCGAGGAAAGGAGATGCCAGAACATGTCCCTTCTTCTTCCCTGAGCTAGTGCCTGCTCCCAGCCTCCTTCCTGCAGCTGCACTGCTCCACGCTCCTCTGCTGGCTCCTGCTGCCCTCTGGCAATGGGAACACACAACAAAAGGGCAGCACTGCCAGGAAAAGAGAAGGCTGAGGCTCAGACAGAGGAGGATGAAGTTATTTTGGCTACTGCCCCCTTCCCTCCTCGTTAATCACAGAATCCTAGAATGGTTTGGGTTGCAAGGGACATTCAGGGTGATCCAGTTAAAACTAGGGACACCTTCCCCTAAACCAGGTTGTTCCAAGCCCCATCCATGTGTCTTCAGTCTTCCAGAAATCACCAAAAGAAAAAGCTGGTGCTGCCACACACGACGTACATGTCAAAAACGAGGTGGAGGAAGGTTGTCCAGTCACTGCCACATTCTTGGCAGAGCTGCTTGTAGAGCTGAAGCCATCAGAGCCACAGTGGAGAACAGCACAAGCACTGGCCCTGACACCACCCAGGCTTCACCATTTCACAGCTCCAAAAGACATTTCACACCCTGTGCCTGTTCCAGGCTGCCACACACACACACAAACCAACTCTGTAATCAAGTCATGCTCTCCTGAGGACCTTCTGGGGTAACTGGGTTTCAGGAGTAATTCAGTGCTGCAGAACAGGCCGGGCTGTCCAGATTAATCTGGATTGCAGGTTGGGAATGAGACAGCAGAGGCCAAGTCCTCTCAGGAGGAGTATCTCCCTGGCCATCTTATCCCCACACGAGCTGTGACTCCATTATTCAACCTGACAGGCTGCTGCACAAACAAATGACATCTTTCAGCTGCAGCACCAGTGACTGATTTACAGAGCAAACACATCACTGCCTTAACCGGTTTAGGAAGCCGGGATGACTTCATCTTCCTGACTGCTGGCCCGAGGACTGCCAGCAGTGCCCACCAGCTCCAGAGGGTTTCCCTGGCACACCCAGGAGGAATGAAAGAGTGGAGCAGGGGGGGACAGGTGATAGGTTGGAGTTGATGATCTCTATGGTCTTTTCCAACCTTACTGATTCTGTGATTTTGTGATTCTGTGACTCACCTGTCTGAGCCATCCTTCATGCGGACCTTGGCGTACAGGACGTCGGTCATGGCGGGGTCATCGTTCATGTACTCCACTCCTGCCACCTCCACGGTCAGGGCCTTGCCTCCAGTGATTTGGCTAAAACCCAAGAAACCCCTCACGTTAGAAAGCAAAACCACACACAATGAAACACATGCACACACTGAGTATTTGGGTTTGCTAAGGGAATGCTATTAGATACCTTATTGCCATAGGTAGATATAAATTTGAGGTTAAAAAGGACTCATGTGCACTATGTGGAGCTTTGAACTCCACTGAGGAGTTCTTCACTTTCTGGGTGGAAAAAAACCCAAACACAAAAAGGCTCCCTAATTCCTAAAGCTCAAAAGGCTACAGCTGTTACTGTCTTATCACCCCGAGCAGTAAAATAATTTAAATCCATACGTTCAGCTTTCTGACACACATTGAGTCAACTTCTCAGTACACAGGCCACCTCAATCTCCATCGACACGTCGGAAAAGCCAACAGCAGTAAATGGTACAAATTCTCATTCCAGAGAGAATGAGAATTCATTCACTCCTGCCTTCCCTGTGAAAAGAGCAATTGTGACAGAGCCTCCAGCTCGCTGATTTTTGCTGGGACATGTATTGAGACAGAGCACAGCTCCCTGTGAGCCAGGGATGTGTCCTTTCGCACCGGGAAAGAACAGGCAGGTGTAACAAAAGGTGAGCACGACTTTGCTCCCACCTTGCTCACTTCTCTTTGGCTCATCCACACCTCTGAGGCTTCCAGCAGAGATTCCCAAGTGGGATAAGGAGAGCAGAGTTTCCCTTCCCAGTAGGGTTACTGGGAGGAAAGCAGCACCAATGTGCTACTACACACATCACACCCACAGCACTAAAGGTCATGTGTTCTAAAAAAAGGGTCAAAAAGCGTCACATCGACCTTCACAGGGCACTGTCTGCACTCAGGAAAGGAAATGAGGGCTAAGGAAGGTTTATGTGGGTGGAAGGGAGCCTAAATTAATTTTCTAAGAACTATATTTGTTTGGGTGGGGCAGAGGAAATGACCTAAAGGTTTACCTTCAAGTGTTGAGCCCCCCTCCACTAAAGGAAACGGGGCATAAAGATTTTCTCTGCCTCGGTTCAATCCACTTATGAGGAAGCTGGCACTTTCCAAATGTTGCAGGCAGAGCCTCCCCCTGGAAACGCACTTGCATTTCTGTCCAACAGCTGAACAACCAGAGCCGTCATTTTAAAGGCAGAGGTATGAATTTCGGCCATGCACTAATTCCCACAGATATTACCTGGCACAGCAGGGCCAATTCCTCCTGCTCCGAGCCAGCTAATAAATGAATACGAAGGATCCGTGCTCTGTGTGCAAAGGCTTGGCAGAAATAAATACGTAAAGCACTCCCTCAGGCCATCTCCAATTCCTGAGCCGAACAGAGATAAGCTAATTACGGTGTCACCGGACCACGTTTGCAGTTAAAGCACCAACATCTGCAGCTCCGTGTTAACAGGCAGCAGGGAAGCCAGAGTGTTTAACGCTGACTGCTCACACAGCTCCCAGAGCACAGGAATGTGTGTCAAGGACACCTCGGCATCTGCTGGGAGGCAGGAGGGGAGCACTGCACAGGTGAGGGAGCTCGGCCCTGCCCCTGCAGCAGGGAGGGCAACCACCCCGGGACATGAGGAAGAGAAACAAGTCGAGCATTTCCAGGGGGTGCTGAGGGCTTGGAGCTGAGCTGAAAGGTGCTCTTGGGCTCTCTGTGGCTGCTCAGTGATTTTTCTCCTTCTCCCATTTGAAACGTTTCAGCCTTCCCCCAAATTTCTGGAGTTGAGGGAGACTGCAGAGCTGCTTTTCTCCTTGTCGAAGACAAGGTGCTGCTTTCCCTCGGCTCAAGGCCTTGGTGATGACACCCCTTTTCCACCACTTACTCCACAAAGTCCTCTTTGCATCGCTGCAGGAGGTCACACGCTTTCTGGATCTCGTGTTCGTTCAGGAGCACCAGTGTCCCCAGAGTCAGGTGGAGCTTGGCCGGGTTCTGGAACAGGCTGCTGCTGACCCCATGGTCCTACAAACCAGGGAATCCGTCACAGACAGGTGTCCTGCCTCATCCACGCCCACCCCACTCCATCAGAGGGATAAACACCACAGGGAACAGGGACCAAGCCTCTGCCATCAGCCCTTTTCTCTCTGGTCAGGTTGGTATTGACTCAGAGCTGAAAAGAGAGGAGACTCCCACCGCTGTCAGAGCAGCAGCTGCCATCAGCAATGAGCTCAACACAAGCCACAACAGATTTAAAACTCGAGTTAAGTCCATTTCTTGTGCAATAAAGCTGGAACCAGCTGTAGTGACAAGCTCTAAACGGTCTCTAAATCCTGTCTAAACACTGGTTGCACCTCACAACACAAGCAGAGGTAATACCAGCCCTGATAATTACATTTTTCTTCTTCCCATGTGCCCTATAGTTTGCCGAGATGAATTAAGTTTAAATTCCCTTTTTAAGAGGAGCTGCGTGCTGTTACAGGGGAAGAACCGTTCCCAGGTGGAGCAGTGGTTACACTCAGCTTTAAGAAACACGCTCTTTTGTTCTAGGGTACTTATAAAAATACCTCGAGGATGGTTAACACACCCATATTAGAACAATTATTTCCACTCAGTGGCCATTTCCCACCAGCGCATTAAATAACCTCCAATTTGAACTCCAGAAGCAGCCAACCTGCCAGGCCATGGAAGCCTTTCTCCACCAACCCAGAACGACAGCTTTGAAGCTTCTAGCTGTGCTCCAGACTTTGAAATAAAACCTTTCAGATGTTTAAGCACCGCAGCATCGCAGCCCATCAAGAGTTTAATGCCCCACATCTCACGGCCACATCCAGACCCCTCTTTACAGTACAGCTTAAGGGACAAGCCAGGCTGCAACACAGAAGCTGGGGGCTCCCTCCAGCAAAAAACCAGGGATTGGCCCCATCTCACTTCTCCCCATTTTCCCATCCCTGCAGGAAAAGCTTCACGGATCCCTGTAATTCATCCTGCTGTTAACGTGCAGGACGGGACATGATTTCTCTCTCCATCCATAGCCAGAGAACATTTGGCCCCTCACACAACAACAGCTCGGGTAACAGAAGCTGGGAGAAGGTTTGATTTACCCTAGTCAGGGACAGCCAGCCGGTGTCACTCCCAGACGAGGGACAGTGACAAAGCAATCTCTGCAGGTTGGAAAGCCAAAGCCTCATTTTCTGCCCCGGTGGGATTTGTGCTGTAAACACCAACCTGCCCCAAAGGCAGCGTTTTCCCTGGAGCTTTCCCACCCCTGAGCCATGGCACTGTCACCTCAACAAGCCACACTACTGCTGCTGGGGAGATAAGCTCGGGAGAGCAGTGCACAGAGAGCAGGCCAGGACCTACATAATCCTCCTGGTTTACTCCCTAGTATTTCAGACAGCTCCTAAAAACCCTGCTTACACTCCTCACTCTTTCACAGGCCGGCAGATCCCACTTCTCCCACACATGAAATAGATGCTGCGTCAGAGGGAGCTCTCCCTGGAGCAGCCAACATTCCTGCGGGTGCCTCAGCAGCCCTTCATGGCTGGGTAACTACTCACGGGGGTGCAGAAAGGCTGGAAGCCACTCCTTCTAATCCCTGATGATGATGATACGCCACCAGCAACCGCTGTGTTGCCTCACAGGAAGCCTACAAAGGTCTCCAAAAATTTACTGTTCAAACTTGGGCTCTCTGAGGATGTACTGAGGGGCAGGAACAATAATCCCTTCATTCACCTCCCTGACACTGCCCTGTCATGGTCAAAAAACCCCAACTCATTTCCACTCAGACACAGAAATTGCCATTTTTCCTCCCTCCTGCTACTTAAGACTTCTCCCTGTGCTCTCTTCCTTTAGAATAAAGGCAGAAAGGGTTTCATTTGGAGTCTTCCCCTCTCCATGCAAAGGTTGTTCCTTCAAATCTCTGACCCTGCAGTGGGAAACCATAAACCACAACATACTTCAGGCCTCCCACATAACAAGGGAAAGGATCAGCTCCTGGCTGTGTCCTCTCCACTGCCTTAAAAGCTTCCAGTGTTTGCAGACAGCTTTATGTTTTTGGAGGTTTTTTTTTTTCCTTAACAGCAGAACACTGCATGCCAGTTATGTGCCCTGTGCCACCCTGATCCACAAACAAAGGAGCGAGCCAGGAAAACAGCATTTCCTCAGGATTGACTGAAGAGCTGCTGCCTCAAAAACCCCTCCCATTTTCTGTCCCTTCCACTCTGAGATATTATATCTCCTTATCAATGTTTGATATTTACAGGTTGCCACCACATCACCTTTCCCTGCCAGCTCTGCAGCCTGTTCCTCCCGCAGACGCTGCATCTGCACAGCCCTCAAAGACCCAACTGTGATTTCTCACAGCAATATTACTGCAAAGTCTCTCCCCTTTTCCACCTGCACGCCCAGACAGACATTTCATTCCCCTCACTCTGACACCTATGTGACTGTGTGAGGAGACTTCCAAGGTCACCCAGTCATCCCCACCTCCCACTGCACCACAGCCTGTCCAGGTGAGCCACCTCCCTGTGTTTATATATCAAATTAACCTCCACAGAGCCTCCCCTCAGCCCTGCCCAGGCCTGGCAGCCCGGACTGTACAGCACCAACAACACCTGAAGCCTTCTGTGCTTCCATCCACACAAGGTTTATCTTCCAAAAGGTTTTAAAACACACACACGCAAAAACTTAGAAAGCACATACCCACCGACATAATGCTATAAAATATAAATGAATGGTTGTCATGACAACTGCTTTAGCAAGAAATAGAGTCCCTCATAAATGCTCAAGGGCCAGAAGAAATCTTCACACACACACCCTTGGTCCTTTCCCTCCCTTACCCTTCATCCAAAGGCTGGGCCTGTTTTGCTCCCCTTCTGTCACTGAACCCTGTTCAGATTTCTCCAAGTGCCCTGAGAAATCCCATTGCTCTGGGCAAATCCATGAGCTCTCTTACTGCTCTGCGAGGCACAGTTTTGAATTACTGTTTCTCATTACTGATGTGCTTTGCAGCAGACCCTGCTGTGAGATAAAGTGGTATTAGAGTGGCATTACCGGCTGGAGCCGTGATTGAGAGAGGACGGGGCTGCAACACACTCCTCCAACTAACAGGCAGCAATAAATACATCAAGAAACCCTCCTGCTAATACCAGGAGAGGGAAGGGCAGAAAAACAAAGCACGATATATTCCTAGGCTGCGCATATGCAACCCCCCAAATACCTGTTAGTGACTGAATTCTACACTTCAAACTGAAAACAGGAACTCTAGAGCTGATGTAAGCAGTGCCAGGAACACTTCAGGCCTCAGAGCTGTCCAGGCACAGAACAAAAAATGCAGGAGAGGCACAAGGCCAGGCAAGAGGAGACAAAATGAACATGGCCAGGCTGGTCTCAGCACTTCTCTGGGTAGCTGCAGCTTTATGGGACAAGGAGCAGGGGAAGGTTTACCGATGTTCCCAGGCAGCTCCTTCTCTATGTGACTGACAACAGCGGGGCAATAAATTCGTGAACATGCTTCTCAGTGGATGGCAGACCCTCCCTGTCTCCCCAGAGGCACAAACTGACACTTAAGAGTGAGCAAGAGAGGAACATCATGACAGAGAGAAGATCAGGAGGGGTTTGGAGAGGAAGTGGCATCACCATCCGAGGGCTGCAGGGGCGCAACCCAACCAGGAGGCAGGAAAAACGAGTTCTCTGCAGGGAAAAGGGCCGGTCCTGGGACTAGAAACCAACAGAGGGAGCCAGGCCACCACTGACACCAGCCCCAGGGCCAGCACTCTGTCCAGCCAACACCTCCCCAGGCTAATGTTTCCATCCCTCTGCCTGCAGAGCTTTCCTTTAATCAAGGTGAGCTTTAATAAAGGTAGTGCCCCTGGCTAATGGGCAGAGATGATCCTCCTGGCCCAAGGAAAAGGTTCCTGTGGCACTGCACTTGCTAATCCCGGGATCTGTTGGCCAATTCCAGTTGTATGTAACTGTCAGTGGAAAACCGAGTGACAGAAAGCTCCTAAAATGCCACAGAAATAAGGAGCTGGGAGGAGAAGAGCGGATTATTTATATCCAAACTGCCAGGAAAGACAAGACTGCAAAGCCAGCTCAGGTCAGCTCTTGGAGATGAGACAACTGACGTGTAAGTGACCATGAGAACTTGAGCAAGAACTCTTATCTCCCCAGATATCAGATAATTCACACCCACGGCAAGAAGACATAGGAAACTCCACTCCTTGAGCTGTGCTATCTGCACCCTTGTATTTTCCCCTTTGCAAGGCACAAACAGAAGTGAGAGACACGAAGGTAGAGATTATCAGCCCACAGAGCCCTGCAGCGTGTGTGCAACGGAACCTGCAGCAGCCACAGAGGGAACAGAAGCCCTCTCTCCTGCCCAGAGATGTCCTCCAGCACACTCAGAGGACACCCAGCAGTTTAACAGCACCACTCCCTCCCCTCAGCCCAGCCTTGTGCGCTGACACACCACCCCTGCCAATCTGGAGGCACACTGAGCTAAACCAGGGAACACAGAGCTTTTCTTTCATCCTGCTCCTCATTTCCCTGTGCCTAACTATTTCCTGCTGCTCCCAACACATGATCTGAAGGCAAGTAGGAGGGACTGTCAGCACAAAGTCTCCTGGGGAAGAAGGGAAGCGACGAGATTTGCAGCATGGCATGTGCTACCAAGTAATTTCTCACTCAGCTTCAGCAGTGACACCCATCTTCCCCCACTGCCAGGAGCTGAAGGAAAAGTGAAACAGAAGCAGCAGCAAACTCGTGAATTCCTACCTGGTTTCACGGCTGTGTAGAAACCATATAAAATGCAGAAAGGTCCACTACATTATTTAGTGGCTTTCCTATTAAAAACAACCCCCCCCGATCCTCTTTTGAACGTTAGATACCCTCCCATCTAAGAAAATCCCTGAGGAGAACACAATACTTTTCAAACAATTGACTCAGTGAGCCATTCCACTTTTCAGAAGACTTCACAGCAGCACCCAACAAGCCCACAGCAGACCCACCAACTCAAGTAAACGCCCTGTTCAAAATGCACTCCCAGGAAGCAGAACAGGGTGAGGCCTTCAAGAGCTCTCCCGGCAGATGAAACAGCACCCTGTGGATCCTCACCTGTGAGCAGTTCTCCAACACCTCCTCCTTGAACTGCAGGAACTTCTCCTGGATGGCAGGCTGGTTGAGAGCAATGGACAGGAAGTGTGTGAAGGGCTGTTTCTTTCGGAAGCTGTCCAGGAGCACCTCAATCCGTGTCCGGGCCGAGACCACACCGCTCCGGTGCTGTCCTGTGATCACTGTGAGGAAACAAAGCAACACCTGTCTGCTTCTCCTCAACAAAAAGTAGCTAAATGGATGGTGATATTGTGTCGTACTTGCCTGTGCATTTCAAAGTATCAGAGTGTGAGGATACTGTGAAGGTAAGAACAGCTCACCCAGGAGATGCTGGGAGGGGAATTAGCAAAACCTGTATGACAGCACCTCTCTGCTGCTGGACACAGGCTCCTGAGGGAGTTTTAGGAATCAAACCCCTGCCAGACTCCCTGCTTGACTTAAAATGCCTGGCACGACTGTGTTTTCCTCTGCAAAGACAGGATGATGCCATCAAAAGTATCCCTCTGCTCTTAGAGCCTAAAAAAACAATAGCTGAGAGTCCATCAATTCAGCAGCCCTTCAGATTTCTAGGGCATTATTTCAAGTTTTCATAAAGGCAGTCAGAGTGAAGAAGCAAAGAAAATCTATCAAGGATCAAGATGGCCTGGATCGTTTGTTCACGCTCTTCAGGGCACCAAACGGAGAACACTTGAGCTTGAAAGGGAAGAACCACAAGGAGCAAATTTTCTTGGCTTCCTATTATTGAGTGCTTTCAACACCTCTCAACCTTCCTAATAGTCCTTCACAGTCCTTGGGAAGAAGTCAAGACCCACTCCTTGAGAAGTGCCACAGTGGGATCCCCCCGGCACTTCCTCCTCCTGTCACAAACACAAGTGTGCACTGTGCCAATAATCCCTGGGGCGTGCCCTGAGGAGCCCCCCAGACATCCACTCCGGCAGATCCTGCACAGGTCAGCCCTGACAGGCAATACCTCCTCTCTTTTCCAGTCCCTGGGAGCGATGAGAAGGAACACGTGGCACAGGAAAGGCTGCCCTCACTGTGGGGATCAAGTGACGGCACCAGCACGGCAGCAGTGGCATTGGAACACTTCTCATAGGAAAGCACATGCTGATGTTTATTCTGTGCACAAATATAGGAGCTAACTTTCTCTGAATGTTCCATTAACAGAAAAGGTTCTATTTTAAAAACAAAGCAAACAAACAAACAAACAAGCAAAAGCCCCCAACACCTTCAGGCACAAAGTTCCCAATCCAGCCACTTAAGGCCCAGAAGTGACTTCAGAAAAACTATTTATCGAATTAAAATAAGACTTTTTATGCCTAAAAAACCTCACACTGCTTCAAAAGGATTTACAGTCAGAAAAAATAAACTTGGCAGAACGGTGATGTGATTTTCCCAGGCCCATAAAATGAGTCAGTGCCGTGTCAGAAGCAGGAATTAAAGGGAAAACACCTCCTGTACCCCCTCCCTGCTTCAACTGTGTTTGTGCAAGAGTCAAAGAAAGTATGTGCATGTTCAACTCACCAACTTCTCCTTCCACCCCAGGCTTGGGAATGCTGATGGAGGTCCGAGTCTCTGTTTCCAGCCTCTTCTTGGTTTCCCCCTTCTTCCCAATGATGTACCTGGAGCATGAAGTGCAAGAGTTTCACTCACAGGGTGATGCTGGGCCACTCTCCACCAGGGGTGCGCAGCCAGATGAAGCAGGGACCCCCAAACTCAGTCCCTCTGTGCTGGAGGGATGCACACACAGCTCCATGTGCAGGATCCCATCCAGGCACGGAGGTGATTACCAAGATTCCACACATGTCCAGCCCAGGACCACGGGATGATGTTGGGCTGTGGGTCACAACTGGCTTATGCTAAAATGAGTCCATTGGCTCATGACAGCTCTGCCCACCACGTCCTGCCACAGCTTATTTGTCACCTGGGTTATCCCTCTTTCCCATTAGCCCGGGCGAGGAAGAACTAAGGGCTCCTTTCCTGCTTTTTGCTTTGCTCGAGGTAGTCATTTGTCAGCATCCAAATACACAACGGACCACTTTTCCTTCACTGTATTTCAGCAAAGATTATTCAACTAATAAAACTGTCAAAAATAACTAGACAGAGCTTTGAACACTTCCCAGCAAACACGGGATTGGAGTTAACAGCCAATTCCAGGCGTGTGTGCTTGCACCGAACGCTTTCACAAACTCACCCAGTTCTTCCTCCCCATTCCTTCTCCCACCCTCCCTGAGGCTTTCTAAGTTCCAGGCAAGAGATGCCTGAAGCCTGCCCTGGCAGCCAGCAAGCACCACCTGCTGTCCTTGCCACAGGGATGGCCGAGGAGTCAAGGCAGGAGGCACAACTGCAGTGCCAGTTCTCCCTTCCCAAACGCTCCAACCCCCACAGACCCTGGTGTCAAAAAAAAGAAATTAAAATATTCTGTGCCCGACTGCTTCCTCAGCTGGCAGCAAGTCAAAGCCAAGGCACACACAGGCTCACTTGTAGAAGGGGCTGGGAACGTCCACCCTGCACTGGAAGCCTCGCTCAGTCTCCTCCACGGCAGCGGCATCGCACGGATCGTCGGCACAGTCACCGGGGCCTGCCAGGAAAACCACACCAGACCTTGTACAGCCTCTGCAAAGCCTGGCAGCCCTTCCTGCAGGACAAGAGCCTCCTCCCAGCCTTCTCCCAAGGTTAAGTGAAGGAAGGAACGGGCTCCCCTGAGCTGAGGGTAACTGCTTTTTATTTATCACCAGCTCCGGAACACATAATGACTGCTTCTAAATCCGGAGGGCTGGGAGCAGCAGGGGAGAGGGAGTTACAGCCCAAGTTTTCTCTCAGCTGGAATTTCTGCAATTCCCACACAGTGGGAATGGTGTCTTCTCTCCCAGGCAGGGTGGAAGACACCAGCCCGCTCAGAAATGTGAAATGGCAGAAGAATACAAATAAAAGGTGAGGATAAATGGTCCAAAGGTTCAGCGACTGGGAAAATCGAAACTCTCACAGCCCGAGGGGAGCTGGATGCACCTCTCATCCATGAGCCATTCAGCCGTGCATGGATCAAACAGAACATCCAGAAAAAAAGCCACGGTTCCTTTCTCCTCCCCAGCACAAACAGGGATGAATTCGGGTGGAAATTCATCCTTTTGTTCAATCCACTGAAAGGGATTGAGAAACTCGACACAACAGCCACAACCATCTGAAACTACCACCAGGGCTTTTCTGTGCCAGCAACAACTCACACACAGCTACAGAAACAGGCAGAATGACAAGGTAAAATAAACCAGGACAGGAATAATTTCCCCCCCCAAAACAGGTGACACCTTCCCAAAGCTGCATTGTAGGAGGCTGGCTTTTAAAGGCAGCAGCACTGCAAGGACAGAGTGTCCTCAGCAGCTTCCACTGCTGCCATTCCTGCAAATAATCACGCTCTGGAAAAGAAAGGCCCTTCAGGAAGCTGGGAAAAACAAGAAATCCACAGAGAGAATTTGTTTTCCCGTTTTCCTGGAGATCTGTCGCAGCCAGCAAGCAAACTGACAGCCAGCCAAACCCACTCGGGGTAGCTGGGATTACTCCCACTCCTTGGGCAGCAGGATCATCAGGGATCAGCACAAAGAAGGTTTTCCCCTCTTGGACACTTCACTCCACCACATGGACAGGTCTCTGTGTTTGTAAAGACGTCAGAGATGACACTGGGAGCTCCCTGGGACCGCAGTGCTCGTGTTTTCACCTCTTCAGCATCACTCCTCACCTGCACAGAAATCCTCCTCCTCCTCCTCCTGTGGGAAGGGCTGCTCTTGGATGAGATTCTTCCTGTACACTCGCCCCCCGATCCTTACCAAGGTGGGCCTCAGGACATCCATCCTGCTCCTCCTCCCACTGCAAAAAACAAGGACAGCTCTGCTAACTTAGGCCGAGGAAGTTTCAATCTTTCCGTCTTTCCTTGTGGATTGGGTTGGAAGGGACCTTAAAGCTCATCCAGCTCATTCGATGCTCACCCAGATGGTCAACTGAATATTGGGTGCCTCAAGTTTGCCTCGGGGTTTAAAACAGAAATCTCTGCTACTCAGAAAACAAAGTCTCCATCCAAAAATTCACGTGTTTACCTGTCCAATGCAACGCAACAGGAAAAATTAAGAGCTTGGCTTTGAAGGTGAGTTTATCCTGAACAAGATTTATTACACACTGCCACCAGGTTCAGAAGGTTAATGCTGCTCCCCTCAGCTCTGAAATGACTCTGAACCACCGCAATTCGCACTGAAAATAAAAAACTTGCACTTAAAAAAGTAACAATTCCCGTAGGCCAAGGGAAGCAGTGCAGAGGGGAAGTGTGCACAGAGTGAATTCATGGCGAAATAAACCATGAGAAACCACACAGCCGCTGGGGTGGAGGGGTTTTCTGATGTTTAATGGCACCGCCATCACTTGACACGGGGCTCCTGGAGCCGAACAGCGACAGGGGCTGCAGGGGGAGGCAGGACAAGGTTCCCAAGGGCAGGATGAGGCTCCTGAGGGCACCGCCCGGAGGGGCTGCGGGCGGCTCCCGAGGAACCAGCCCGGCCAGGGGCACGGCACCCTCACAGCCCAGAGCCCTGCGGGATGTCGATGTTGATGTCGATGTCCCCGTCCCCATCCCTGTCCCCGTCCCNACCCCCCAGCCAAGATGGCGGCGGCTGAGGCGGCGGTCGCGGGTTCGAGTGCACCCACCGACATCACCCTGGCCTGTGGCCGCCTCTCCTCTGTCGTTGTTTAAAATAAACCCCCCTGCAGCTGCCCTTAGGGATCTGTCGGGTCTGTGAGCCCCGCTCGTCGTGGTTTCAATACGAAGTGTCATTCTCCACCCTCTGAGCCTGAGGGTTCGCTGAGGAAGGTGTTGGTGAAACAGTCACCTCCACGGCCCGCCAGCCCCCGGCCTCTTGTGAGCCGCTGTTCTGTGTTACACACAGGCAACAGAACAACCCTGAGCGCTCTTGGAGAGACTTTACAAGGAGTGACAGGACAAGGGGGAATGGACAGGCAGGGGGCAGGTTTAGATTGGGTACTGGGAAAAAAATCCTCACCATGAGGGCAGTGAGACCCTGGCACAGGTTTCCCAGAGAAACTCCGGCTTCCCCATCCCTGGAAGTGTCCAAGGCCAGGTTGGAGCAACCTTGGGTAGGGGAAAGTGTCCCTGCAGTGGTTGGAACGAGATGGACTAAAGCCCATCCCATCAACCTGAGCCCTTCTGGGATTCTGTGATTAACAGTGGCAGAACACAATTCCTAGTTGCGACAGCCTCTTAAAACCCCATTTTCTCCACAAAATACCCGAGTGCTTTCCAAAGGCGCTGTCTGTGTACCCTGCAGAGCCTGCGGAAACGCACTAAATAGGATAACAGAAACTAAATAAATGGTCACGGTAATTGGGAAGCGCTTTAAGCGTTTGGAGGGGCAGCAAGTGACTGTGACACCCGGTAAGTGCCAAGTGACAGCTCTTTTTACTATCAGAGAGGTAAACAGTGAGTTTGAAGCATTGTCATGACAAACATACAGTGAGTACCTCTAAAAAAGGAGGGTGTGCAAGAGGCGACCAGCCTTGTGCTGGTACAGGCAGATGAGGCCTCAGTCATCGCCAGCTGAGGTCAAATACAGTGTTTTAAAGGCAAAACCACATCTGGAATGATGCAGAAAGCAGCTGCTGCAAGTTAGGGACGGCGTGGCTTCCTGCAGGATCCAGCCCTGGAACTGGCAGTCCTGCAGCCTTCCAGGTTTTATGAGGCAGCAGTGTTTGTGCTCCTGGGAATAAGGCAAAAAAAGGGGGTGGGGGAAAGCATTTTTATGACCCCGGAGAGCAGAACAAGTGCCAGGGCAGCTAAAGGCCAGTGAATTCAGGTTATTTTCGTGCACACTCCAATCGTCTGGGTGAGTTCCTGGGGTGCAAGGGGTCGGAGCAGGGGGTTACCTGCACATTTGGGGTCTCTCAGTGCCTGTCCCCAAGCTGTGCAGGCAGCTCTCCCACGTACACAGGGCAGCCATGAAGCTCTGAGGCAGCGGAGGCGGCACCTTCCTGCCCCTCGCCGCCTTCATCCGACCTCAGAGACGCGTGTGGCCTCTGGCTTTGTGCCCTGGGAAACTCCGAGGCGCCCTTCCTAACTCAGCTCTGCTGCCTTTGTGCTCTTCCAGGCCGGGACGGGGTGAAATGGCAGCCTCCTCCTCATCCTCCTCGGCCGGCGGAGTCAGCGGCAGCTCTGTGACGGGATCGGGGTTCAGCGTCTCGGACCTGGCACCACCTCGGAAAGCCCTTTTCACTTATCCCAAAGGAGCCGGGGAGATGCTGGAAGGTGATTGCTCCCACCCTTCTCCTTCCCTGCTCTTCCTCCGAGTTGCTGAGCTTGGCACCCCACCTTTTTGGGACTTCAGCTGGCAAAAGCTGGAGGGAGAAAGGAAGCACCAGGGTCTCTCGAGCAGCCTCGCCTTACCCACCAGCTGTTCATGAGGAAGTGATTTTTCTGGCAGTCACCTATTTTTTTAGCTCCATGACAACACTTCAGATGAGGAAGCATCTACCTGAAAGGGAACATGACTCTGTTAAGTGCTCATTGTTAGCTAATCCTTTGATGTCAGGCAGGGATTTATTGTGAAGATAGCTGAGGCAGGAGTATTTTTTTTGGCAGAAGCAGTGTTTTTCTTGGTTTGGGTTGGATTTGACTGGGCTAGTACAGAAGGCAGCTTGTATCCCTGCCAGCTTGCGTCTGGGTGCCTGAGCCCTTCCACCCACTCTGTAATCCCGGAAGGAGGAGCCAGGCACGTCGCTGGGTGAAGGAGGAAGGGCAGGTCCTCCAGATGACGGGGTTAAACCAGGGCCTGTCTGTCTCTCTGTCTGTCTGCTCCCCTTGAACTTCCCGTGTCACCACGGGACACTTTGCATGCGCCCAAAGTCCATGGGGGTGGCTGGGACTGAGCCCGGGGTGTCCCTGTGGCAGCACAGGGCTGCTGGGAGCTGGTGGCTGTGCCGTTGAAAGGCTGTTTTTATTACACATTAGAGCCCATATGCCAGGCTATTGAAGTAATTATGACTAAAGGCTTGCTCATAGAACTTAACGAGCCCTCAAAACAAATTAAAGTAATGAAGCACTTCGTGTTACCAAATAGGCAGCTGCTGTTCCTCCTGAGAGACACTCGGCAGGACAGACAAGGAGTCAGAGGAGAGAATCACAGAATTGTTAAGGTTGGAAAAGCCCTCCAAGTCCATCAAGTCCAGCCTGTGCCCAGTCCCCACCTTGTCATCCAGCCCGGAACACTGGGTGCCATGTCCAGTCCTTCCTTGGACACCTCCAGGGATGGGCACTCCAAACCTCCCTGGGCACCCCCTTCCAATGATTAACAACCCTCTTCACAAAGAAATTCCCACTGATGTCCAAGCTGAACCTCCCCTGGCACAGCTTGAGGCCATTTCCTCTCGTCCTGTCCCTTGTTCCCTTGGAGCAGAGCCCACCAGGCTTCCACTCTTGTCAGGGAGTTGCCGAGAGCCAGAAGGTCCCTCCTGAGGCTCTTTTTCTCCAGGTTGAGCCCCCCCCCCCAGCTCCCTCAGCTGCTCTTGGTGCTCCAGCCCCTTCCCCAGCTCTGTTCCCTTCCCTGGACACGCTCCAGCCCCTCAATGTTGCTATGAAGGGCCCAGAGCTGGACACGGCCCTCGAGGCCTCAGCAGTGCCAGCACAGGGGACAGTCACTGCCTTGCCCCTGGAGAGGGAAGGACATGTTTGGGGCAGCACCAACACAGCATTTCAGCACTTGCAGGAGGAAGCTCTGAGCACAGCAAAACTCCAGCCTTTCCCTGGGGTTCAGCTTTGGATTAGATTTTTCCGGAGTTCTGTCCTACCCTTAGCCTTTGAAATTGCTTCTCTCCATGTTGTTATATTGCACAGGGCTTTTAATTGATTGTGCTTTGGGCTGACCTCTTTCCCAGGAACGCAGCAGTTCATCTGCCCTGGGTGGCAGCAACAACCAGACACTGTCCCTGATTCAGGAAGCTTTAGGTTGGCTTTTTAATTTCTGACACAAAAGGTGGTACACCCATTCTTTGGTCAGGCAGGTCCCAGTGGGGGAGCTGCATACCAGTTTCCTCTTCAAAAACCCCACCAACTGTCTGATTCTTATTGTTACTTTAACCATCTCGCTTGTTTTTAAATAAAGCTTTAGGTATTTGGGTTTTTTTTAGAAGGAAGCAGTATAAACTGTGTCAGTGCTGGGCACACAATTAGCTGTGTTTTCCAGATTGTTTTATTTCTGAGTCACTTGTGTGATCAATTACTGACTTGGATGGCAAGATACACATTATTTCATGTTCCTTATGCAGGGTTATGGTCTGAGCCTGTGAGAAATCCTAAAGCATTCTAAGGACACGCGCGTCTGAGCCCTGAGGGAATCCGAGACTGCCATGACATTACCTGGCTTCTCCTTAGCTTACCTTCCAAGGGGATGCAGTGACAGAATTCCATCCAGGATATCCCTCAGGGGGCACCAGGAGCCAGGCAAAGCCCCGTGCAAGGTGACAGGGGCTGGAAACCACTCAGCACAGGGGAAAGTGTCGGGACGAGGCAAGGGGGAAACCCACATCTCAAACATAAAATACACTCAGTGAGGGCTGCTCGCCCTGAAACTCTGGGGTTCAACCACCTCTTTTTTCTGCTTACAGATGGCTCTGAGAGATTCCTCTGTGAGTCTGTCTTCAGTTTCCAGGTGGCATCGACGCTGAAGCAGGTGAAGCATGGTAAGCTCCTCGTTTGGGAAAGGGGGGCAGGGGGAAAAAACCTGACGTGCTCTCGGGTGCCAACCACAAAAAAGCACCACGAACGCCAAGTCAGGCCACCACCGAGTCCTTCTGCAAGCCCCATGCAAAGCACTGGGAGCCCGCAGAGGCTGGGTGGGAACAGAACGTGCCTTCCGAAGCCTGTTTTTCCATGGCTGCGCTGCCTGCGCGGGAGGTGAGGCCAGAGGAGGAGGTTGTGGGCAGGAAACGCCCACGCTCTGATCTCTCAGCCCAGCGCTGACTGTCTCTCTGGCCTGGGGCGAAGAGACGCTCCTTTCCACCTTTGTTTCTCTGCTGAGCCCTGGTGGCACCGGCAGGGTCAAGCGAGGTTTGCAGAGGTGCCTGGCGTGGCGTGGTGTGGCGTGACGGGGCTGACTCCACTCCCTGCCTACCCAGGGAAGAGCCTGAAGTCTCCTTTGAACCTCTGCTTCCCTCCCGGGCCCTTCACCCTGTAACCCAGGGACGGGCTTGGCTGCACCCAGCTTTGCTTCTCAGAGCAGAGCTCAGCACCAGATCCTGTCTGCTGCTGGAGGGTCACATCCTTTCTGTCCCCACCTCTTGTCAGCTAGAATGGTACTTCCACCTGTTGTCTCAGACCAGAGAGGTTTCCTGTCCTCCCCCGGCTGTTGGGAGGCAGTCTAGGGGTGTGCAGCAGCTTGCAAGGCTGTGATCCTGTATTTGTGAACATCAGAGCTATTGTTTGCACAGCTCTGCTGGGGCAGGGGCTGCCAGGGGCTGCTGCCCAGCCTGGCACCCCGATAAACACCAGCCTTTGAAACTGGTTTGCAGAGCACCTCCCTGTCTTCTCGCTGTAAGAAAAGTGTAGGGCTTAAAAAAAAAAAAAAGTCGAGGTCATCATTTTTTGGCTTGTTTGTTTGACAGTTCCCAAAAGCACTGGGCTGCAGGAGGTGGAGTGAGAACAGTCCCTCTTTAAAGCACCCACTGCTGCAGTCAGCATAAATCACACACAGTTTATGTTACACTTCTTACTAGTCCTGGGCCATCTCTGCAAGAGGCTGCAGTGAGCTTACAGCATGCTGTTAGACTTCCAGCAGAGCCAGGAGAAGGGATGTATTGCCATCTCTGCACCACTGCAGATAATTTAGCTGAAAATGAAGCCTGTGTAACCAACACACAGCCCGTTATAAATAAGCTTGAGAGGAACTTTTTGTCCTGGGGACCCCCAGGGACAGACTTTCCTCTGGTTAGCAGGCTCTGATTGCAGAGCCTTTCTGCCACACTCATCCAGGTCCTCCTCCAAGGACCTTCTTTAAAACCAGGAGCTCCCCGTGCTGCACCCATCCCTACCGTGGGCTGACCAAGCCCTCTCTGAACTTCTCTGTTCTTCTGCACTATAAATATTTATGCTAAAGAAATGAGCTTCATCCTGTTTTCGCCCCCATGCACTAATGGGCCTCGTGCTTCCCTGTTAGGACTTGAATGTGCAGGGCACGGGCAGGGACGGGGCAGAAAAGCCTGTCCCTGCTTTCTCCTCGCCCTTTGCACAGGGTGGGTTTGGATTCAAACGGGCCCAGAGGGTTTTATCCTGCCCTGCTCTCCACTGACAGCTGGGAATTTGCATCTAATTGAAAGGTTTAATTGCGCTGCCACTGCAAACCACAGTTACCTTTGAACTTCTCGCAGATCAACAAGTCGCAAGGATGGAAAAACTAGCTGGTCTGGTGGAAGAGCTGGAGGCAGATGAGTGGAGGTACAAGCCAATAGAGCAGCTCCTGGGATTCACTCCCTCCTCGGGCTGAGCGTGTCTGGATCGCTGCTGTCAGGGCGCAGAAGAAAAACATTCCCTGGCCTGGCTTCCAAACACCCCCCATTTATCAGATGCTGACAGCTGCATCGGCAGGACGGGGCTCCGGGGTTTTTTGGGAGCAGGGATCCCCCGTAAAGCTGTCAATAAAGAGAAATGACAGGATTCTGTAAGTCCTCACTGTGACAGGCTGGCAGGGCTCGGATGCTGTAACTCAGAGGGCAGGATCAGCTCTGCAGCCCTGGGAGGATTGCCCTATTGTTGACGGAGGAGGGCTGTGGGGAGGGAGACCCGGGAACTGGGCCTGGCCTGGCGCTGGCACGCAGCCGAGGGACTGGCTGGCTGGGGACGCCCGTGTCTTTGCTCTGTAGCAAGTGACACCCTGCCTAAAGCACCCCTCAGCCCCAGCTGTTGTTCTGGGGGGTGGACACGGCAGGAACTGTCGCAAGTCGGGTGAGGGGCCAAATGGTGTCAGCGAAGCTTTTCCCTCTCCATCGCCGTTCCTCTGGTAGGATGCTGCTCTGTCCTTAACACCCTGAAACTTTTCCCTCTTTGTTCTCTATTAAATTTCTCTGTGACAATAAAATAATTCTGTCTTCACAACTGTTTTTTGGGGGGAGAGGGGGGGATCTGATGAGGAAAGCTGTCAGCTGTTCAGGAGGTAATGAGGTTTAATGAAGCTCAGAGGCAGCTCAGCTGTCACGATGGTCAACTGAAGTTCCGTTTGAGAGGAACCAAACCACGCTCGCTTTACGCTCAAAAGTAGATGGATTTAAATCAGATTTTAATGCTGCTTCAACTCTGCCAGCGGCAAAAACCCCTTATTTAAATCCATCCATTTTAATCATCTTGTTTTTCGGTTGTACTTCACTTCTGTTCCTGGAGGGAACTGGATTTCCATGTTCTGGCGTAACTATTTCAACATGTTGATTTTCCATGGATGAGAGCCTTCGCCCCACGGCTCTGCTGGCCAGCAGGGGGTAGGAGCAGCACCGTATGCCAGCAATTATATGATTTACTGCTCCAGATGCCTAATTCTTCCATTTTCAACATCTTAGTTACCAGATGATTGTATTTTTTACTCACTATTTCAGTCCTGCCGCATCTGGATCGAAACAGATTAATTGGAATCCATCCCCCAGCTTAGCTGGATAACTAAAGCTAAAACGAAGTGAGGTGGGGGGGGCGGAATACACAGCCACCTCCTGAGTTTGCTGCTGTTGATAAATCAGTTCCAGAGCCAGAGCTTTGGGTGATCCAGAGGCCCACACGGCAGGTGAAGGCCCAATCCCAGTGCCGTGGAAATGCACCGTGCGGTTCCTGGAGCCATGGGGCGTTCCCACGTAAGGCTGGAGCTCAGCTGGGACGTGTGTCCTGGCCTCGGCCCCAGCCCGGAAAACCTCCTCCCCAGCCTTGGAGGGCTGCCAGCCCCTGATCCGCGGGGGCCTCCTGCACAGTCAGCGGGTCCGCGGCCAGGATCGCTTCAAACGTGATGGCAGGCGGGATTAAAACTCCGTCCCAGATGGGCTCGCTTGGGAAAGAAAGGAGTGTTTCAACCCTCAGCTTTTCTGCCTGTTTTCTGTCTATTTTTGCTCCTGCTTACTCCAGCCACCTGAACGTGCCTTGGCCAAACCCGCCAGAAATACCTGCCCTGTGTCACTGTGGGGAACAGCAGAGCCCCAAACCCCCTCACCCTTGTCCCCCCCCTCACTGAACCCAACACAGTCAGACACAAACTGCTTCACTTGGGAAATTTTTCCACTCCACCAGCCCTCCAGGGACGACGGGGGCTTGGTGCCTGCGGCTGTGCCCAGGGGATGCAGCGGCCAAGCATTGCCCAGACCTCCCTGTACAGATCCAAAACACAGCAGGGCTGAGATTTATCCCCCTCGTCCTCCTCCCATTCCTTGTTTTCCAGCCGTTCCTTGTGCTGGGACAGAGCAGCAGCAGGGAACGTCCCTGGCTCAGTGCTGTACATGGTGTGTTTGTATGTGTGCCCAGCACCAAAATAGACACATGTGTGAGAGCCATTGAGAGGAAGTGAAAAGTTCACCCTGTACAGTACGATGAATGCAAAAACATGTTGTTGGCTGTTCCCTCCTCCCGCTCAGTAAACACTTTATGTAAGGAACGCAGGGAGAACTGTACCCTACAGCAAAACCCCTCTGCCTTCCCCTGCCTCCAAAGCCAGGTTTTCCCTGGCAGCTGGAGACTCCCTTAATTCCTGCTTTGCAGCTCAGTGGGGCAGCGCCGGGGGTAAAATATCCCTCCTTGGGGTTTGGGAGCCCCGGGGGTCTCGGGGGCAGTTGGGATGGAGCTGCAGCTGAGCGCAGGGGGAAGGGAGCAGCCTCAGCTGCCAGAAAAAGTTGATGTGCAGGGGAGGGGAAATAAAAAAAAAAAAAAAGAAAGAGCTGAACAAAGAGCCCCGTTCAGAGCTGCTGGTTGGTTTTCCTGTGGGTGCTCGCAGCAGAACGTTATGTCCCGGCCTTGCTCTTACACCTCCCCTCCCCAGCTCCTCGCACTGCTGGCCAAGGCACGCGCTCGCCCTGCTTCCCGGGGAAAGGCACCAAGGGTGTGTGGAAGGGTGCAGCACCCCCAAAATACCCCAGCATTTCGCCCCAAAACCGCCCAAGGGGGAGATGAGTTTCACAGCCACCCCCCCACCCCCCAACACACGCTCTGCGGTGCCGGCCCGGCATCTCCGCTGCCAAAACCTGTCCACCGCCCTCCTGGGCGCACGTTCCTTGTTTCTCTGCCCGGCTCCTGCAACTGCTTGTCCCGGGGGTGAGAGACAGGCCCGCGAGGTTTGGCAGTGGCAGAGGGACCTGCCCGGCCGGCGGCACGCCGGGACCTGCTGCGCGTCCCACGCAGCCAAAGCTCACCTGGCACAGCTGCCCACGGGCTGGGCAGGATGCACAGGGTCACCCCTCTCCTGCCTGTCACCCCTCTCCTGCCTGTCACCCCTCTCCTGCCTGTCACCCCCCGCCACGACCTGGACCGAGGATGGGGCCAGACAGGGTGCGAAGGACACCCACCCCGCAGACACTTAGGGGACACCCCAAAACCGGCAGCCTCAGCCCCTCTTAAATTCCGCGGGTGAACGCTCGGACACAGAGGATCGCATCGGCCTCTGCGCCAACCCCGCGCGCCGAAATAACGTGTAAATCTACCCGAAAGCAGCTTTTCGGGCCACGGAGCTGCTGGGAGCAAACAACCACACCACAGGCAGTGGCAGCACCCCGTGGGGAAGGAATTCGCCCCCCACCATACACAGGGTACACTTTGCACCCGACCGACGTGCGCCAAGGCACTTCTCTGAGCCCCTCAGCACATCCCCTCCCTTCCTCCTCCTCCTTCCCAGCCCCCTCCCCCTGGAGCCCTGCAAAAGCGCTGAGCTCAGCACATCCCGGGCAGGGGCCCAGCCAAGGACCCTCCCCAGTGCCAGCCGCTCCCCCCCCTCCGGCTCCTGCTTTAACCCTTTGCAAAGCCAGCCGGGCTGGGAATAGGAACAATCCGGCAAATCTCATCTCGGAAGGGCGGGTGTCCCACAAGGCACAGCCGGCTGGGAACAGGCTGTCCACAAAGCCTGGATCCTTCTCTGCTCTCCCAGAAAGGCCAGAAGGTCAGAGGCGGGGGGGAAGACAGGCTGCTCGTCCACAAAAACCAGGCTGGGTTTATGCCAGCAGCAGAACCCAGGGAGGGGAAGTGCAAGGATTGCCAAAGCTGTAGCTAAAACTTCATTTTCCTGGCCAAAAACCATTCCTAGAGTCCCTGCTGCAGAGGAGCTGCCTGGATCTTGGGCTCTCCTGGGAAGGAGAAGGGGCTGCCAGCCCTATGTTGTCTCTCCTTCCAGCAAAAGCACGGTTGCATGGAATTATGTAGAGATTATTTTATTGCAGGGATCAAAAATTACATTTCCCTTTAAAACTTGCCATCACAGCAGAGCTGCCTGCTCCCCTGCCTACCAGGAGATGTTATGGCAAAGAAAGAAAAATATTTATGCTTGGCTCCAGAATTCCAGCTTATTTTTAGCAAGGCGCCTTCCCTCTGGTCTTTTACCTCTTTTTTTTTTTGTTGTTTATTTGCCATTTTCCCCCTGTTTTGACCCCAAAACCAGCAGTTCCTCATCTATTTTCAGCCTGACCCAGCCAACATTTGTACCGACGGCTTGGTGGTCGTGGGGAGAAATAACCCACGGGGTACATTTTGTGAAAAACAGGATCCCAAGCCCCGTCCAGCCTTTGTGCAAACATCAGGGTCTATTTCTAACAGCCGGGGTTGGGGGTTGTTCATTTTTTGCCCCAAAAAGCCGAGCAGTACCTGGACTTGCTCCCCTCTGCTCCCTGGGATGCTCCGCACTCCCCCAGCTTGGGCTT
>WEKX01014902.1:378844-396995 GCA_013390025.1 Pitta sordida
AGTGATGGGTGTGGGTCAAAGACAAGCCCCCGCCGCCGGGGTCTGGGAGTGCAGCGTGTCTTTGGCCACGAGAGGTGGGAGAGGGGCAGGTGCGGGGCCCGAGGGCAGGACCCCTCGCCCCGACACGCTGTGGGCGCTTCATTGGTTACAGTTTACACTCATACACTTGATGTTCAAGTGCGACAATTCCTATGCAAAATCGTGGGTTTGGGTTTTTTTCTTTTTTTTTACTTTTCTAATAAAAGTTGTCTTGATGGATAACCCGCCGTCTCTCCCTGTCGTCACCCTGGTCCGGGGAGGGATGATGCAACCCCGGCCTGGCACCCTCGGGAAGGCTTTCCCTGGCAGGGCAGCCCCCTGCGGTTGGGAGCTGGAGGTTTTGGGAATGGGGGGGAATTCCGCTGTGCCCACTCCTAATTGGAGCCACGGGGCTGTGACTCAGGGCTCTGAGCCAGCCCAGGGCCCGGGGAGAGGCACCCCAACATCCCAGCCAGGAGCCAGAGCCTGGGAATTCAGGCAGGAAACCAGAACGGGCTGAAGTGACTCAGGGAGATGGGGAGGGTCACACCTGCCCGGGGGGAGCAAACCCCAGCCCCTGCAAGCTCTCGGCAACACTGAGACCAATTACCCAAACCTGCAATTAGAGGCCTGAGGGGGGATAAGGCTTTCACTCAAGGGTAATTAAGCTGCTTGGCAAACTCCCCTCGGAAGGTGTAGGGGGATAAAACCAGCCTGAAAAACTGTTTCTGTTCACAGGCGCGTTTGTTCTGGCTCAGGCTTTGGGTATTAGATTTTTTTTTTTCTATCCCCCTGTGGACAAACAGTTACATTTAATGGAAAAAACCTTGTTTTTGACGCAGACATCCCCCAGCTGGAGCGCTGGTCACTCCCTGGTGTAAATACCATCTTGGAGCAGTGCCAGGCTGGCACAGCTGGAAACAGGCTTTTGCACACCCACACTGTGCCAAGGGGTGTGTTTGTTCCCCTTAATAATTTGGGGATTAGGAACATTTCTCCCCAGAAGCCAAAACCCCCCACCCAAACTCCCCGAAGCCCCCGCAGCCTCAGCTCTGAAGGTGAAGCTTGGCCTTTATTTATAGCAAAAGGGCCTGGCCATGAGGCATCTGGGGGTGCGTCAAGGTCTTTGCCAGCTCCCTGGAAAGCGCTGGGAGGTTCCAGAGAGGCTGGATTAAATGTCTCCCACAGGCAAAGCGATATTTTGGGATGGAGGAGGCATCAGTGGAGCTATTTGTGGCACCAGCATCGCCCCGGGGATCCTGGGTGCCAGCACAGTGGTGGGAAAAGGGAGATTTTGGGGGACACCAGCAGCAATAAAACAAATGAAGATTTCAGTCCCACAGTAATGCTTGTATTTTGCTACCAGAAGTTATGATGGGGATTTAGTCCCTACCTGCCAGAGGAGGATGATCCTGGGGCACCCCAAAGGCAGCCAAACCACCCCAAACCCTGGGCCGTGGATGTGCAGCTGTGCCACACACCCCAGGCTGACAGGGCTGACTCACCCCTGCTGGGAACGTGGCACTGAGGGGAAACAGGAGGGATGTGACCTTCGGCTTCTGAGAGAAAGGGGAAAAAAAAAAAAAAAAAGGGAAAAGGAAGAAAGTTCCCACCACAGAACCTCCAGCCCTTCGGCACGTGGGGATGGGGAGGAGGAGGGGGTGCCAGAAGGGTCCAGCCTTGAGCTGCCCCGGGGAGGGGGGATGTGGGGAAAAAAGAGCCCCATTTGGAAGCACAGATCCCAAGGATTTGGGGCTAGTTTCTGCCGTGAAGGAGCACATCCAAGTCAGCATCTCCACCCAGGAAAAAAAGCAGCCCCAGCCTTCCTGACCACCTGGATGGGGATCATGTCCAAAGAGCACCTTCAGGTGCTGGGAGGACACTGCCAGGCCACTGGCATCCTGGGCTAAGGATGAAGCATTCCCCAGGAGAGCTCAGCCAGGGGATGCAGGGAACTGGCTGATGGGAGGGGTGGATGGTGAGGTGCCCTTCTGGGAACATCCCAGTGGAACCAGTTGGATGCAAAGATGTCCTGCTGGGTGTTTGCTGTCACCTTGCCAGGGCCCACAGGGGCACCACCTCCTCTCCATCCCTCTCCCATCCCAGAGCAGCCTCCCCCAACACCAGAGCATTTCCTGGGATGGCAAAGACCCCAAATTCCAACGATCCAACGAGGAGCCGCAAAACCGGAGCTGGCTGGAGCAAGGATCCTCAGGACACCAACGCAGCTGGAGCCTTTCACATTATAAACATTTATTTATAGATGTACAATTGTATAATTAATTCTAAATCGAGAGATACAGCCTCTGTGAGCATCCATTGGGATCGATGCCTTCTCACTCCGTATGATCTGTGGGTATCTACTGGAAAAAACAATAACCCAAAGGCTTTGGTGGGCAGGCTCCGGGCAGGGAACGCTGGGCTCCTCCTGCCAGCGGGATTTTCCTTTAACCCCGTCCCCATCATCCCTGTGCCTCTAGCAAGTGCCAAGGTTTCAAATGCCAAACTTCCACCCAACACCTTCTGAAGGTGGAGGAATCATTAAAAAAAAAACCAGAAAGAAAGAATAAAACCTCTTAAAATCCTGTCCAAGCCGTGGTGGCTGTGGAATAACAGAGCTGGCGGCCAAAAGGAGGGCGAGATTTTGCAAAATAAATAAAGAGCTGAAGACAGAGCGAGTGGATTCCGAAGGAAATGGGGCAAAACCACCTCTGCCCACCCGGGAGCTGCCGTGCTTCTGATTCATTCCCCCCGGTGTGCCAGGGGGATGGTTCTCACTGGAAATGTCTTTAGACACAAATGGAACTGCAGAGAAGCAAAACGAAATCAAATTCATCCAGTTTATTCCACGGGAGGTGGTTTTTGCTCGTGCCAGCTTTGCTTCCGAGAGGCGGCTCCTGACCTCGAGCACTCTCCTACAGGTCCTGCCTGATGCTGATGGAGCCAGACACACCCCAGAGCTCAGGGGGGGTCCTGATCCCTCCCGGCAGAACTTTCCAGAAGCAACAGGACACTCCGTTCCTTGTGGGGTCGCAGTATTTTCCAGGTCTCCACTGGGAAACGCGGCCGGTGCGTGGCTGGGTGAGGAGCCCCGAGTGCAGGACACACACAAAGCCCCCAACAAAGGGCGAGGCCGATGGAAAGCCCTCTGAGCAGGGAGCGCGCCGATTACCAGGCAGAATTAGAGCGGACTCGGCAAAAAAAGGAGTTGCGTGCACAAATGAACCCAACGACTGATGAGCACAACCCATCCAGGACAATCCTTCCCGTCACCGAGCGCCACGCCGGGGCTCAGCTGACCCGCCGCGGCTTCTGCCGACGCTGCACAACCACACCACGGCAGCAGCTCCCCCCGTGACGCCCTGCAGAGCTGGAATTCTGCTCCGGTAAAGGCGGGCATGGACGTCCCAGTCGCCGCTGGTCCTCCTCAGAGTGCAGCAGCTGGAAAGTGCTGCGGAGTCAGACACCCCAGGAAGAGGCTTCCCACTTCCCTGTTCACCAGAACGGGCAGAAAACAAAATAATTTAATCATCCAACCCCTGCAGAGTTGAAAAGTACAACATATATATACAGCTATAAATTAATGCTAAATAGATTAGGTTTTCTTCTCTTTGTTTGTCTTGAAAGTTTTATCACCAAATCGTCCGATTTCTCTCTGCGCGGGCAAGCGGCGAAGGGTCTCCTTCTGCTTCACAGCTTCTGTACTTAGTTTGGGTTATTTTACACTCTGTGTGTCTGTTCCAGGGGTTGTGGGATCTCAGGAGCACAGTTGGTGGTGTCGGAAGGGGAGGAGGAAGAGGGGCAGCTGGATTTCCTGCCCTGATCGCTGCCCAAGAGGCAGAGAGAAGAAAGAGGGCGGTTGTGCGTTGCGAATTCTCAGGTGGGTTTTTTTTTGTTAAGATAAGGTTTGATTCTCTTAAATAGCAAAGTCTGTCACCTCGGCTCAGTGCACGTCGCCAAAAGTCTTCAGGCATTTCAAGAGTCTGGGAAGGAAAGCGGTAGCGGTGTCAGTCCCCGGGGAATCAAACACCTCCGTAACTCCCCCTTCCTTCCCCACCCCACAGCACAGGCAGCTGCTCTTCCAGGCTCTTTCCAGACCTGGGGTGCAGGGAGGGAATTAAAGAAAAGCAGGTAATTGACACCGGCGTGCGGTGAAAGAAGAGGCGCAGTCATCCAAACAAGAGAGAGGCCGGATGGAGATAAGAACAGATCCAAAACCAGGATAACTCCCCCCCAAAAAAGCTGAACGTGGCCCAGAGGATTTGCTTTAAAGGCCAAAGGAAAATAAACCCTCAAACTGTGAATCAAGCAGCTTGATGGCCGACGTCCTCAAGGAGTCCCTGTGAGCCCAAGTGCTGTCCGTACCACACAAGCTTCACACCTGTCAGTTTTTCTACAGAAACCCCATTTTCAAATAATTTGGGATAGAGGGACTTGCACGTTTCACAGCCCAGCAGTACCTGGAAGGCAAAATCAGCCCAGAAATTTAAGCAGAAAAAGGACTCCAAACACTGTGCCAATTTTTTTTTCCCCCACTATTTTGGAGCACTTCTCCCAGCACATCCGGTCTCACAACAGGGCTCTCCTTAATCCAAACTCTCCAACCCCCAAATCTTCCAGACCGCCTCCATCAGCTGCTTTTACTTTGATCCCTGGTTTTACCCAGTAAGTTACTTCTACAACCTGTTGGGAATTCTGACCATTTGCTTTGTCCTCCTTGAGTGTCACGGGAAGGCAACTGGGGGTGGGGGAAGTAACATCTGCTGGGTGGGACTCTGTTCCCTGTCATCCTATTGCCTCACGTGCCAGGGATAACAGCTTTTCCAGTAAAACAGGCAATAAAGCAACCAAAATAAAAGGTTCATTAAAACATGGTGGCTGGATGCCATGGCTGGTGATAAACTTCCAACCAGCCAAGGTGCTTCCATCCAACCTCACCCAGGGATCTTGCCCTGTTCCTACAGACCCAACACCGGCAGTGCCAGAGAGAACAGGGAGCCTGGAGAGAGCCGAGGGTGCCGACATGCAAACTAAACCAAATCAATGTCCTGATTAACGAGTGGATGCTGGACGGAGGGGGTGCTTCCCGCCGCGCGCGCATCCGGAGGAGACTCGTGGAGGTCTGTGTCTCAATCAGGGATTTAAGTGTTAAAAGCACTACGGTTCCCTGCTCCGCTGCCAGGGAAGCGCCGCCGGCTCGTACTTGTGCTGGTGCCGAGCGGGAGGCCGGGACTATCCGTGCAGGGAGGCCTGGACGTCTGACAGTCTGCTACAGCTGGGGGTGCCCATCTTCTGTGCCCGCTGGTACAGATCCGAGTCCCCGAAGTAGCGTGCCCGGTACAACAAGCCTTCCTCTGCAAAGGGAGAAGCCCCGCGTTAGGGATTCCACGTGGGAGGAGATCCAACGGTCAGACCCCGGCCCCCAACAGGCTCTGCTGGGAACAGGAGGCACCTCCAGTTGTCCAAGGCGAGGTGAAACACAGGATGAGGCTGAGGAAACGTCCCGCGCCCTTCGGGACAGGATGGGCGTAAGAGCTGCTGACAGCTCATCCATCCCGGGGAAAACCTCCGGAGCCCCAGGAGGCACACAGAGGTTACCCCAGTATTGGTGCACCACCCGGGGCTCCAACAGCCCCTCCAGGATTCCAGGTACTGAAATCCTACCCTGGCCACAGCTGTGACCATCACATGCTGGGAAGGGGCAGCCAGGGAAGTCAGGGTGCCCGTGGGACTTGGTGACCTCGCCACACTGTGCTGCCAGGACGGTTGGCTGGATCGTGTGTCACAGTGTGACACATGTGTGATAGCTGTGGGACTATCCCCTCCCAACCCCACCTGCCCTTGGAGCAGGGATGTGGGATCCATGACACCTTGGGCAGCAGCCTTGCCAACACAGTCTTTCAACAAAACTAAAACATGACACAGAGCTATCAATGATTCTAGAGGCCTTTTCCAACTTAAATGTGTCATTCTACCTTCCTCCTCCATTTGAAATCAGAGATACCCCGCTGACACGGCAGGGGAACCTCTGGGGCACAGCTCTTGTCTGACCAGTTCTACAGCTGCACCAAAAAACAAACCAAAACAAAAAAGCCCCACATTCTGTGCCTGTCGTGAAGCCACAGACTGAAAAAAAAACCCCAAGCCAACAACCAGGAAACGTGCTGGCACCGTGTTAAAGTGTAACTTCAGCACAAGTCAGAGGCCTTTCCAAAGGCAAGACCCTCTGCTCCTGACCCCCCTCCACTCACTCTGCTGCTTCTCTTTCCAGCAGTTGTTTCGGAGGTTGGCTATGTAGTCGTCCTCCACGCTCCGCTCAACGTTCTTCAGGTTCGTGCCCGTGTATTCGTCTGCAAAGTTCTCGGAGACGTAGTAGAGGACTTTCAAGTGCTCTGTGATTCTCTTCTGTGTGTGACCCACGGACCTGGCTCAGGGAGAAGAGCAGAACGGTGTGGGACACGCTCCAAGGGCAAAGCAAAGCCCCCAGCCCTCACCAAATGATGCAATTCCAAACCGCTGGGAACATCCCTCGCTCCAAAGGAAAAGCACTTTGGGTGGAAATGAACCACTGACACAGGGAGAGAGAAGCTGCCAGGCCTCCAGCCCGGTGGGCAGAGCTCTGAACACAGACATTTGAGCCAGACTGCCGAGGGCCTAAACCCACTTAAAATAAAGCTGCAATTTTCAGCACTAATTAAATCTCTCTAACAATTTCCTCCGTTCGCAAAATTAGACCTGCTCTGCACCAACTAGCACAGAAAATACTTTCCTAAAGGAAATCTTCCTCCTCCCCTGGCCCTGTGGATTTCCATTTCAGACAAAGCCCTGCACTTGCTTTCCAGCAAACCTAGAGATCCTCATCAGGGCGTGTGAGCTGTAACACAGGCCCTGTGCCCGAACGCTGGAGTCATCAGGAACGGCTCCATCTGGAGACGTGCCCAAAGTTCCCCATAATAACAATAAATACCAGCTGGCTGCTGCATTAAAACCCAGCCTGCTTCTTAAGCCAGGTATAAACATTAACTCATCTGGGTCACACTTCAGTCTGTTATCAGGGTTTACATGAGTGATCCAAAGACTCCTGCACGTTTCACCAAGGTCCAGCACTTGGGGACAAGCAGTAACTAGATGGACTGAAAATAAGGAAAAAAAACTCCCCCGGGATTTTTTGGAAGCAGAGGTGCAGCCTGGAAAAAGCCCAGCTGACTATTTGTCCTGTGAAGACAGAGCCCTGAGCTCTCACAGAGTTCACACTCGTGTATAAGGATGAATTACAAAGGGTGCCCTCATGGGAGGGGGATTGAAGTTGGCAGGGCTACAGCGGCATGTTTGGGTGTAAAGCATGGAAATAAGGGCACAAGGGAGCTGCCACCTGTGGCCAGATGTGCAGTGAAGCTGGGCACATTCCACGAGGTGTTACTGAAGAGCAGCACGGCACAGTCAGGCCCCACAGCCAGACAGCTCCTCCAGCAGGAAGCCGCTTTTTGGGAAGAGATTTCCAAAGGTCACGGGGTGACAAATGGTCCTTGAGGACTCTGCCCTCCTCAGTGACTGCTTCGCTACGGAGAAGGGGCATTAAAACTTCGTGTGCCAGTGAAACCTCCCCGCGTTCCACGCTCCCGAGCCGAGGCACAGCGTGTCCCTTCCCACAGGGCAGCACAAGGTGCAGGGAGCGATCCAGCAGCTCCTCCTGCTGGCTCCTCACCCCAGGCTGCACAGCCTCCGCCACCCGGGAAGGGGGGGGCACAATTGCATCAGACCATGTGCCGCCCTTCTCCAAAGGCAGGCTTGGAAATCGGGCTGCTCGGTGCCACCGCAGGACGGGAACGGCGCAGGGAACAGGGAATGGAGCAGCGGAGAAACCTCTGGGGCTCAGGGACGGCCTTCCCCTGGCAGCTGGCAAGGCTGGAAGCAAATCCCTGCCAAAGTTAAAAGCTGCCCTGCTCTGAATGTCTTTTCACCCCACAAACTCTTCACCAAACTGGTATATACGTAATGTTTAATTTTATGGTCCTGAAGCTGACTGAGGAAATCACAGCTCGACACTCTTTACCCTCTCAGAACAACCCTTAACTGTGCCAAACCCACTCCATCTTTTGGTTCCAAGCACTAATGTCACAGTCTTTACTTTGAATCTGAAAACTAAGCTGGGTTTTATAGTATTTGACATCATGCCCCCTCCCTGGAATTATTCAAGACTGGATGGGGCTTGGAGCAACCTGGTCTAGTGCAAGGTGTCCCTGCCCATGGCAGGGGGTGGAACAAGATAATTTAAAGGTCCCTTTGAACCCAAACCCTTCTGGGATCCTGTGATCAATGGCAAACGTTGCTACCTGTGAAACTAAGCAGGAACCCTGGGCTGTAACCAAGCCTGCCCTCTTCAAATACACACGAGGAACTTCTACTGAACATACACTGAGCTTCTGTTGAGCATGATGCAAGAGCCAGAAATCAGGCCTGTTTTCCTGTTCTTTGTTGGCACTGCAAAGTGACTAAGAATGAAGACTCATTCCATTTGTCAGCCAAGTGAGCAGATGGGGCATTTCCACAGTACCTCAAACGAAAGAGTTTCACTTTCGTATCATAAATGTCTGGCCAAAGGGATTTCGTGGCAAGATAAGAGGTCAAAACCAGGGGATTTCTCTGGGAGTGTCTTCTATTCCTTCTTCTCTTCCTCTTCTGCTTTGTACTAGGCACAAGAACAGACCTGGCTGCTTTTTTTTTTTCACTGCACAGTTGAACTCAACACCTCAATTCTTTCTCCATGTGGGATCTCAGGGCCTGCCAGACCCCTTTCAGCTGCCCCCTTCCAGGAGGACACAGCCAGCTGTGGGAATGGGCAGCAGAAGGTCCCTGTCAAAGAATTCCCTCCCTAAGGGAAGTGAGGAACTGCACCTTCCATCTCACACGTGCTCGAGAAGCAGGAGGCCTTCAGTGCCACGTGAGACAGCTGAGAGCAACGGGGGTCAGGAGATAAGGAAACAAACCAAAGGAAAGCAGGAAATCCAGGGAGCTGAGATCCCTCACGCCCCTCAGGAGCCCACCCCCTCCCCAGGGGGGTAAGTTTCACAGAACAGGTACTAACGGCCTGTGGCTCAGACTGTAGGGTGGGCTGGAGACCATCATCTGGCTGAGAGCAGACACGATGATCAGGATGAGGATGGGCATCAGCTGGACAAACAGCCCCAGGCCACCCTGAAGGAAAGAAACACACAGTGCAGTGCCAACCCACACACCTGTACACCAGGATCCCTCCCTGCCCTGACACAACCTCCACTCTCCTGCTTTCCACAGGCATTTGGTTTGGGAGCAATCCAAAATAAGTGGGGGGGGACCTGAGACTGAAGGTTCAAACCCACTGGATGTGACAAAGGGCAGAGGGGATTGCCAGGGGGAACCTTGTAAGGGAATTCCAGAAACTCACGCCCACATTTTGTTTTTCTAGAGCAGTTGTGGTTTTTGCTAGTGAGCTGGACCGGTTTTAGGGGAAGCCTTCTCCCTTTTTCAGTGCTGGATGAAAGCAATTCCCCCTCTCCCTCACCTCCTGAGCTCCTAGCAGTGTACATGCTCCCCCTTGAGCCTGAGAAAAAAAGCATTCGGGAAGTTCTGGTTTGTTTTTCAGAAACGAAATTGGCAATTCCCAGAAATCAGTCATGACTCCAGCTTGCTGTTCAGGAGGGTGGCAACAAGCAGGACTGTCTCCCAAGCCAGCCCCAGCTGCCAGCTCCCAGTTCATGTGCTGGGAACACCCTCAGCCTCCCGATCCCCCGTGTGGTCTCCACTTACATCCGCCTGGTGCTCCCTCCTGTCCTGCCTCTGGTGGTAGGTGTATCTCATCCTGCCATTGCTGTACATGTGAACGTTACCTGCAGGCAAAGAAAACTGTCACACCACGGGCACAGGGGGGAGGATGGTGATGGATGGCCAGGAAGGAGCCCCAAAAGGTGGCCATGATCCACCTCACCCGATTCCAGGCTGACACAGAATTCCCAGGGTGTACGGAGTGAGAACAGAGCAGGCACAGAGATCACTCTGAAAGGTTTTGAAGCATGGTATGATAACTCAGGCTGGCAGTGACCTCAGGAGGTGCAGCCTCCTGCCCAAAGCAGGGTCAGCTGCACAGAGAGAGTATCTTGTCCAGGCCTCCTTGCTTCTGACTGAATTTCCTTTAGATTAAACCCAACTGCAAACAGAAATAATTCTGGCATTTTTTCCACCCTGAAAACAAAGCTCTTCCGTGTCTGGTTTTAAATATCAAAGCTACAGCTGCAGAGGGAGCCTGGCTGAGAGAGCAGTCAGGACAGTGAGGAAAGGGGGGAAAAAAAAAAAAGGCTGAGCCAAAATAGCAACGTGCTGTGCTGTTTTTCTGGAGTGGCTTTGCCTCTCTGCCAGGCAGAACCCAAATGCTGTGAAAGGTTTCCAGATCCCTGTGCGAGTCACTGGGTGTTGGAGTTTTAATTCCCACATCCCAGACAGGAAAGAGCTACCAGAGTTAAACCTTCTTAATTGAAACCAAATTATTTCTTTTTCAAGTTGGTCCACAGAGGTCATTAAACCCCTGTCTCCACTGGCAGTCAGATCTGGTCAGAGCAAGCACAAGGAATTCTTCCCAAATGCCCTTATCCCGACAGGAAATGTGGGTCTATTTGAATGGAACTGAGCAAGTGAAGGAACAGGTGCTCAGTTCTTTCCTGCCACCCAAGCCATGGCCAGCACTGTGGATACACAGATCTCATTTTCAGTTCAAGAGGTTCAAATTATGCTCCTGAAATAAGACTTTATGGGACACAGGGGAGAGAAGGAAGTGGCCACAGATCTCACAGGAACTGCTCCATCTGCGTGGCAGAGCAGATAGAGATCAAGAACAAGGCCCAGAGTTTGCTCTGATAAGATTTAACTTCTAAAACCACCAGGCAGAAAAGCCTTCCTCAAAACAGGCTTATTTTTACAATGAGCCTTGAAACAAGTAGTTTTCTATTCCAGCATCCAACCCAAGCTAAGAGCAGCTAATGCTGCCAAGCCATGCAAACAAACCCCTGAAGCTGGGAACAAGTCCAGCTCTGACAGCATTACCTGCTGGGTGCCGAGTTCTCCAAGCACCCACCTGAACCATTTAAAAAAACCCAACCAACAAAACCCTTGAGGTGTTTGGGTGAGGGAGAACTCTCTCTCATCAAGCTCAGCAACCCAAATGAATCCCCTGCTGCATCCCCAAAGCACCGCGTCCCACCCAAGAGATTAAGGTGCTTACTGGAAGGAAAACCACCCCCAAAAAACATGTTGAAGAGGTCCTCGGGGGAGATGTCGGCCTCAAACCCGTGGTGGAAGTCCGAGTGGCTGTGCCCGTGCCGGGCAGGGTTGAGTTTCTCATCTCCAAACTGGTCGTATTGCTTCCTCTTCTCTGGGTTGCTCAGCACCGCGTACGCGTTCCCGATGGCTGCAAGAGGGACAATAAGGGAGCAATTAGTGTCTTTCTCCTACAGATGATACACTGAGCACTGCCAAGCTGCCAGGACTTGCCTTTCTCATCACATGAATGAGATTCCCAACTATCCCACGTCTTTTCCAGGGGCTGCTGGTACCTGGCACAAGCCTCTGGCAAATGCAGACAGGAGGAAACCACATCAAGGGACTTGATGAAAAATCTCTCAATTAACTCAAATGAAGGAGTTGTGAGGTGACTGACATGAATTTGGTGCATGTCCTTAGAGAAGCCCTTCACCTCCGACCAACCGTGTAGGGAAATACAACTGTAGTTGACAAATTTTATTCAAAAGTGGCATTAGGGGAATTCAGTGTGGGAGCCTAAAACCAGAACTGCAAAGAATTTAAATACGGGTTAAATCACTGAAGGAGACTTTAAAACTTTCCATAAAAGCTGCTGAGGAAACATTAGCCAGAAGTTGTGTCTGTCAGCTATGAATTTCAAAATTTCCAGATGCCAGACGTAAGGTGCATAATTACAAGGCCTGTTAAGCGGTGCCTGTGGAAATGTACTGGATCTGAAGTCCTGCCAGTTCCCTGAGTCGCTCTCCTTCCACCCTCAGCACTTTGAGCCCTTCTCCCAGAAGGTCTTGCCTGCCACCCTCCTGGTTCTGGACTTCCCCTCTCGACAGCTTCCCGCTTCCCCTCTGTGCCAACACACCCCAGAGCCCCGCTGTGCTGCGAGGAGCCAAAACCCCCATGGCAGTGGCTGCCTGGCCTGTAAAAGGCAGGGGCAGAAGGGATGGAAAAGGGAGATTTGTGTCCTTTTGGAGGAGGTCAACTCCAAGATTCAGCGTTTTCCCCATGGTCAGACGGAGGGTGTACGGTTTCTTCTTGGACCAGGGATTGGGGGCACAGAGGATGTAATGTCAATACACTCCTTCTTGGTTATAATTAGTGCACACAGAGCAAACAATTCCAGAGCCAGGCAGGGAAGCTGGTGGGCGAGGAGTTTATTAACCACAGAGCTTGAAAGAACCGGCCAAGCAACGAGCACGGAGCGGTTCAGGGTTTGCTCATTGTCTGACTTTGTGCTGACAAAGCCAAGGAACACCTCACTCCCAATCAGCATTTCAGCTCCAGGCAGCCAGGCTCAAGCCTTTCCCCAGCATCAGACAGGCAGTGATGCAAATCTGCCACAGGACAGACTGCAGCCAACTGTATAAACTGAGACCCGGGCTCAGGACAGGACACTTTATCAGCAGGGAAGGCGAATGCCAACACTTCAGGCAATACATCAGCAAAAGAAAAAAATTAACTAATATCCTCGCTGCAGTGCACGTTTCCCTCTTCACCCCCTGCAACCAAATAGCTGGAGCTCAGCAACCTGGGAGCTCAGCTCAGGGGCTGAAGGACAGGAGCCAAGCAGGAGATAACCCGTGAGCAGAGGGGACAAAGGGCACCTTGCTTAACACCCCTTCTGGCACGTAACTCTTGTCAAAGCCCTCGGCAAACATCATCACTGAAGATTCCAGGTGAGGAAACCTGCCTTGTGCCACCAGCTGGCCTCCAAGGATGGGCTGTATCTGCCTGCAGATGCTCTTTCATCTCCGCCCCCCACACCCCACGGGCTCTCCCAGGTAGCTGGGGGTCAGCTCACTGTTTGCTGACGCTTATCAGGTCGGGATTTAAGTCTTAAAAGACCTGAACAAACCTTACATAAGACTTTTACTGCTGAATCCGTGTCTGTGAGGAGCTCACCCCAGCACTGCACTGGCACACGCTCACACCAGGCCAGCCTTGCTCCCTGCTCCACCAGAAGTCTCACACATGGCACTCCCAGAATCACAGAATGCCACATTGGTTTGGGTCGGAAGGGGCCTTAAAGACCAGCAGACAGGGGTGCATCCAGAACCTGCAGGACCTGGGGCCGATGTCAGTCACCCTTTCACGTGAACACTCCTGCACCTCCCTCCAGAATCAGGATGGTGAGGGAATTCCCTCCTGGCAGGAGGCTGCAGCAACACACAGGAAAAGCTGCTGGGAGAAAGGGAAGGACGGCTCCTCCTTGTCCAACCAGCAGAGGTGAGTCCTCCCTGTGCCAACCTGTGTTTATTATTTTACGCTTATCCTTCGTCCATGACACAGCCAGCTTTGAAGAGCGACACCTTCACAAAGAGCAGCTCTGTTTCACTGTACCTGACCCACGAGGCTGTTTTTAAGAGTTGTCACTAGCCCAGCTCAGTGCCACTGCCTGAGGGCCGGGGGGCAAATGCCAACTCTGGAGCTGCTTTTACCTTTGAAGGCCTCGGTCGCCCCCGGCGCGTGGTTCTTGTCCGGGTGGAACTTGAGCGCAAGTTTCCGGTACGCCTTTTTCAGGTCCTCATCAGAAGCTTCTCTGTTCACTCCCAGAATTTCGTAGTAATCTTTGCACTGCTTTACCCTGCCAGAGGAGAGGGGAGAAAACAGGGGGTTTCAGGAGTGGAGACCCCTTTGCCCTGACCCCTCACGTGCCACGGTTTCACTGGATGTTGCTCAGGGATCTCTGGGTTACTCAGCCCTCGTTCCTCACTGGGTGACCCACTTGTTTTTGACGACTCATTCCGGGTGTGACAAACACTCCCACGGGACCAGTCGGGCCAGTAGAGGTGGAAGGGCCTCTCCTCAGGTCCTGGTATCACCCACAGAGGAATGAGGTTGGCAAATAAACTTCAGATCCGTCAGGCTCGTGGTTTTGGAGGCACTGCAGGATCTGAAGGGATACCTGGGCTATTGGCTTCCCTCCCCACCCTCTCCTCAGCTAATTCACAGAGCTAAAACTAACACCAGCTGAATTCCAGAGGAGGAAGGAGGGAGCTGCCCAAGGTGTGCAGCCCAGCTCCTCCTGGGGACACTCACGGCCCAGTCATGGTTACTCCTTCTCACGTGACTCGGGTGAGACAGAATCCAGCAGGCCGGATTTTTGGAGAAGTGGATGACGTAACCAGCGCCCCTGCAAGTCCCTTGAGTGGTTCTTGTGCAATTCAGGCCGTGCCCATAACCCTAAACAGAGTTTACCAAGTGGCTGTGCCCGGAGTTCAGTCCCCCAACAACCAGAATGTGGAAATGGTAGAAAGGAACAAAAGATGGCTCGAAACAGGGTTTGGAAAACAGGGCCTCCCAGGGCTGCTGGAGCTACAAATCCTCCTGGGAATGTTCCACCACTCCACGTGGTTCAAAGCTGAAATCTCTCTAAAACACTATAAAGTGTTAAAGTGAAAGCAGCTGCCCTGGAGGGCTGTGCACACACCTCTTCACTGCATCCACCTCGTCCTGAGTGTAGCCCTTGGGGGCCTCCCCTCCCGCCTCCCCGTTGGCCGACGGGAAGTCTCCGCTCATTTTCCTGAACTGGGGGTGTGTGGACTCCTTGGACTGGGACTGGCCATTGGCAGACGGCTCGTTCTTGTTGAGCGACTCGAGCAGAACTGAAACAAGAAAAAGATAAAGAATTAAAAAAAAAACCCAACCAAAAAAGTGAAGAGACCACCAAGCTCCATCTGCCCCTCCAGGTCTCCACGAAGAGACCCCTCTTCATTTCTGTCACTGCTCCAAGTCCCTCCACCCTTCCTCAGGGAGATCCTCACCTTTGCACCAAGGAATCCCCCAGCTCCTGCTGCTCCTTGCCCAGATGTGAGAGCTGCTGCTGAAGAGGTTTTCTGCTCCTCCCAACACACAACCTCCATAAAAAAACCCAGGACTACCCAGCCAGCCAGCCCAGGAGCCACACTGGAGCACCAAAGTGGCACATCCTTGTCTTTTTCCCCTATATCTCTCTTCAACAGCAAAGTGTGTCCAAAATCGTCCTCTAGCATATTATAAAGAACATCATTCTTATTTATCTCCCACCTTTTAGTGGAGCCAGCAGTGCTGGGGAAGTGACATGTCACTGCCAGATCTTTAGAGAGCCTAGAGAATAATTCCACATTGGGATGCCAGTCCCACAGGGACACTCTCCTTTTGGGGACAGAGCCCCAGCACTGGTGGCTGCCAGCTCGACAGCCCTGGCACACGGGCACTTGTGGTCTCCTCTCTTATCCATGTATTAGGAGCAGCTGCGAAAACTCTCTCTCCCCTTAATTACCGAGCCTAAATTCCCTTTCCCTTTTCTTTTCCTCGTCACAAGGCTCAGGCACTGCCCTCCATCCCCCTCGGCCAAGGAGGCACAGCCGAGGGAGACCTCAGGCGAGGGAGCATCTCCCCATCCTGCACTTCCCTGGCAGCTGGACAGCACCATCTTTTTAAACGACAGACTTTTTAAACCAATTATCAGACTGATTTCTTCATCCCCATGAAAAAGAACTACGATTAAAGCCAGACAATGATATTTACAGAGGTCTCAGTATCCTGACAAGCTTGCAGTCCTTTATCCAGAGCCCAGAACTGGGAAGGACGTTCCACCTCCTCCCACGGATTGCACACTTACAGACCTTGCACTGTGGGGGTATCACCTTCTTTAGGCCAGTGCAAACAACACTTGCAGGCCAAGAGATGAGCCAAGATATCCTCTATCTGCTCCCAGAGCTTGGAGGGGCAAGAAAAATCCACTCTGTAATCCAACAGCCAACACAGGATAAAACTGACAGCTGGGTAATGAGCAGCAACTCACGGGATGAGCTTTTGGGCTTGAGTGTTTCACAAATTCAAAAAATAATTTATTTTAGAAGAATAAATCCTTCCCTCCCTCATATTCACACGGCTTCAGGGTTCACTGAATTACAGTCTTGGCTTTTTCTCCTTCCAAACCTGGAGCTTTTACATTTCACCTCACTTCCTGCTGGTTTGGGCTCAGTTCCCCACACCTTGATTTTCAGAATCATCAAATGGTTTGGGTTAGAAAGGACCTTAAAGCCCATCTCATGCCACCCCCTGCCATGAGCAGGGACACCTTCCACTATCCCAGGTGGCTCCAACCTGGCCTTGGACACTCCCAGGGATGGGGCAGCCACAGCTTCTCTGGGCACCCTGTGCCAGGGCCTCCCCACCCTCACAGGGAACGATTTCTTCTGAATATCCAACCCAAACCTACAGTCTGTCAGTTTAAAACCCTTGTCCTGTCACTCCAGTCCTTGTCCCAAGTCCCTCTCCAGCTTTCTTGGAGCTTTCCTGCTGCCCACACTGTGGGATCAGCCCAGGACTGGGGGTTTCTGGGTGCACAGTGAGTTTTTCATCTTTACCACCCCAAAGTGCAGCTCCCAGATCCAACCCCAGAAATCCATGGATGGCCACAGCTCAGTCCTCTTTGGCTCTGCATCCCAAAGCCCCGCTGGTGCCCCAGCACAGCACAAATCCATGGGCTCCTGGGGCAGACAGAGCTGAATTCCTTCTCACCTCTGCCAGCTCAGCTCCACTTTTCCTCACTTTTCAGCCAACGCTTGCCCAAGTTCTGACCAACTTTCCCCAGCCCCCACTCAGGGGTGACCAGGGTGTGGCTGTGCCTCCACTGACATCCCTGGTTGTGTGGACACCGACGATTTTTGCTGAAATCCCCTTTCAAAACCCTCCCCCGAGCCCGTGACGGCACCAAAAGGCCCATCCAGGGTCAGCCCAAGGGCCACGTGGCTGAGCGTTGCCAAACCCCGAGTCAGCCGTGGGAAAGAGACTTCCCAGGGGCTCTGGTGACACTCAGTGACACGCGGTGTCATCGTGGGACGTCGGGGAGCATTTCCCAATGGGCAAGAAACCAGCAGGACGTCATGCAAAGGATGTGAAACTCGGTCTGGCCACAAATTAGCAGGTTGTGTTTAACATTAACCCGCCCTCCCGGGCTCTGCCTTCATCCAGAAGTCACGTTTCCTACCCGGTAATTTCACAAAAGCGAAAATTCCCGAGGAAAGGCAGGGCAGGAAGAGGGCCCTGCACGCAGGGCAGGCTGGCACGCTGAGCCTCAGGGAGCGGCAAGAAGTTGCTGCAGCCAAAAACAGCCTCACAGGAAGCCTGGGGAACGACAAGCTGCAAAGCTCAGCCCGAGGATCCCAACCCAGACGAGGTCAAAGCGAAGGAAAACAAATAAATCTGCGGCCCTTTGTGTGAATTTCCGCAACGTGAGGGCACGCAGGGCGAGGAACTGCGTTTGGCTGCTTCCAAAAAACCCCTTCCCACGTTAATTTAAGGCTTCCAGGAAGTGAGGCCGCTCCTCAAAATTCATAAATCCGGCAGGAGGTTTTCCAGGAGGAGGATTATTCTGCTCCAGGTGTGAGGGTGTGGGCTCAGCCCTGAGCTGTCTGTGTGGGAACGGTGGGAAACCTCGGGGGGAGGCACAGGAGAGGGAGGGGAAAGCAGGAAAAAGAGGAGAGGAAGGACAAGAGGAAGAGATGAGGAGGAACAGGAGGAGGAGAGAAATAAGGAGGAGAAAAGGAAGAGGAGGTGGAAAGGAGTAACAAGAGGGGGAGAGAAATAGGAGAAGAGGAGTAAGAGCAGGAGGGCAGGAACAGGAGGAGGAGAGGAACGGGAATAAGAGGCCCTGAGGAACAGGAAATGAGAAATATCTGGGGGAAAGGGGGAATACGTAAGGAGAGGGCTCGGAGGAGAGTAACAGAAGGAACAGGCGGGGAAAGGAGGCACAGGAGGAGAAGGAGAACTTCTCCTCCGCCCTGCCAAGCCCCTGCCCCGCCCGCAGCACCGAGGGCTGTGCCCGCGGGGCAGGAACTCGGGGAGCCGCCGAACCGGCCGG
>WEKX01014902.1:397022-469866 GCA_013390025.1 Pitta sordida
CAGGGAGGGGATGGAGCGGCCTCGGGAATTCCGTCACCTCGGGACAGTGTCCTGCCTCTGCAACAGCTGCCGGCTCCGGGAACGAGGGGAGGGGCTGCCCGGGGCTCTGGGAGACCTGGATTAAACAGCCCTTCCAGCGGGAACGAGGGGCCGAGCCCGCACCCAGCGCTGCACAGGGACCCAGCCCCAGGGAGGGAGGGAGGAGGTGAGAGCAGATGGACCCACGGCAGGATCGAGATCCCGTGGAATGCCAGATGCTGGGCTGGAAGGGACATCCAAGCCCATCCAGTCCCATGGGCAGGGACACCTCCCACTGTCCCAGGCTGCTCCAGCCTGGCCTTGGACACTCCCAGGGATGGGGCAGCCACAGCTTCTCTGGGCACCCTGTGCCAGGGCCTCCCCACCCTCACAGGGAAGGATTCCTTCCCAATATCCCATCTAACCCTGAGCGCTAGCAGTTTGAAGCCATTACCCCCCCCTTGTTCCTGTCACTCCAGATCTCTCTCCATCTTTCCTGTCGGTCCCTTCAGGCCCTGCAAGGCCACAATCAGGTCACCCCAAAGCTTCTCCTCTCCAGGCTGAACAATCCCAGCTCTCCCAGCCTTTGCTCCCAGCAGAGCTGCTCCATCCCTCTGATCCCCCCTTGGTGCCTCCTCTGGACGTTCCAGCAGCTCCACGTCCTTCCTGAGCTGCGGATGGAAAGTATCCTAAAAGTGACTTAAACCTCTTTTTGTCTTCCCAGCTCTGCAAACTCCTGGGTTTTTTTCCCGCCTCGCCCTCCCCAACCCCCCTGTATCTCCAGTGCCTCAGCACCAGCCCAGAGATGAGCCACGAGCCACAGTGTTGGGAGCAACATCTTTACACGGTGCTTTACAGGGAGGACAGCACTCAGCAAACGCCTGTCAGCCCATTCCCGTTACAATTCCCTACAGAGAGGGCGCTCCATTCAGGAAATTTCTGACAGAGGCCTCCTGCGAGGCAGGAAGGGCAGCAGAGCTGCTATTCTCCCCTCCTTTCAGCTGCTCTGTCCCAGAGGCAGCACGGAGCCCTTGGCCATCCCAAATCCTGGTGTGGGACCCAGGAATCTTTCCTCAGGAGCAACCTCAGGATGCCATTTTGCCGTGGCATTAAATACAGGTGGTGTGGGGGTGCAGCTCGCCCGACACGCAGCCCCTCCGGCAGGGAACATCCCGCAGGGGGTGGCAGTGAAAAGTCCTTTTTTTCCTGAGAGGAAGGATCAGGAACCAGCCGCAAGCGGAAGCTGCGAGTGCAACAGGCTTGGGATTTCAAACGTGGCATTACCAAGCCCAGAGCCTTGGTGCCACCAGGGCTGATCCAGGGAATGTGGCAGCTCCTTCCCCACCCCGCTACTGCTTGGGCGCCGTGAAATCCCACGCTGTCTCCTGGGCACACTTCCACATGGCCCTCATGAGCCGCGTGAAGCCCATGTCCTTGGGCTTCTCCAAGCCCCTCATCAGCCGCTGCTTCATGATGGCAACGAACTCCTTGTTGCTCAGCTCGCCGTTCCCTGCGAGGAGGAGGAGGAGGAAAAATAATTAGGAAGCCACCACCAGCCAACTTAAAATGGTAATGGGCAGCAGCCGTGATTGTCGCTCCCTGTGGAGACTGAATTCACGTTTGATTTCCACCTCCCGAAATATCCTGCTGGCTGAGGGTTCCTGAGGCACACAGTTGAAATCCCAAACCTATGGATGCTGCCCTGTCTGGCAGGGCCAGTCCTGGAGACAGCAAAGCAAATGCCCCTCAGGAATGTCTCTGCTTTAAGTGAGTGAGGAAATTGCAGGAGTGCAGGGTAACTGCACAATTTTTTCTTAATGGAGTAGAAGGAAAGACTCATTAATCTGGTGAGGTTATACTGAGAATGTTGCCCTGGGCAATGAAATTCCAGCAAACTACCAAGGGGCAAAATTCCCTCCCACAAAAGTGCTGCAGGTTTTTGATGTGCAAATGGTCATGTCTTATAAACACCGACAGAGTGAAAACAACAAAATAATCAACAACACATCCCTGTCCCTCTTTTTCCATCTGATTCTTTCCTAGAGGGACTCCTCTGGCAAAGGAAGTCTTTCCCTTCAAAGGTTTGCTATGTAAACATTTAGCAGATTCCCCTCTGAGGGGATGCTAGCAGGGAACATCTGGATGTGCTTCGGCTCACTCTGATCTCCAGCCTGATGATCTGGCTGGAAAATCACATCAGAAAGGGGCAGTGAAGCACAGAGGGAAATAAAACAGGAGAGGTGCAGAGAAGCAGGTGGGGCTGAAAGCAAGAGGGACAACAGAGTGTAAAATAATTAAAAGGATTTTTAACATTCATATTTACACACCCCCGCTGCCAGATCCCAGTGACCGTGCTGGAGTGCCAGCAAGGGCTCTGGTTCTGCATTTGGGGAAAATGCAGAATTCCCTTCTTTCCAAGCCGGCATCGCTGCCCTGGTCCCCTGGTGGCAGAGACTCCCCTAACTCTCCTTAAATCAACCTGGGACTGCCACAGTGTGGCAACAACCTCCCTCACAGTGCTTGCATCCTCTGTGGGCTGGCAAAGCAAAGAGGACGCTCTGCCACTAATTAATTAAGCTGGTATTTGCACAGGATTTTGGAGAGAAAGTCCCAGATCGGCTCCTTTCCAACACCGGAGCAACAACAGCTCGTTTTGTTTAAATAAATCAGAGTTCTGTGAGGGGGAGGAGGAAAAAATAACCTGTGCACGCCAAACCCTCCCACCCAGTGCTGCGAGACCCACAGCCCTGAAGGTGGGGCCCGTTTTTCCCAGGGATGGAGGCTCAGGCTGGGGGGTCACTCACCGTCGCAGTCGAAGAGCGCGAACACCACGTCGCACACGTGGTCCGACAGCTCCACCTTGGCCACCGTCCTGGCCACCTGCTGCATGGTCACTGCAACACACCCAGGGCACAGGGTCACAGGGCTGAAAAACCTTCATCCCACAGGTGAACAAAACCAGCCTCCAAACCCCTCAGAGCCTTCCCCTTCTCACTGCGTCACCACACCAGGCGGTCAGAATAAACCAAGGTGAGAGGGGTTTTTCCCCCCTTCACCAGTGAGCAGACCAGGTTAACTTTGCAATAAAATAAAGGGTTGTAAGGAATTTTTTTCTCTTTTTTCCCCCCAAGACTGGCAGCAAAGAAGCGAGGGGGAGTTTTATTCCCACCTCTGGAAAAGTACAACCCATGGAGCTATCAGTCTGGCAAGGTTAGGGAGTTGATTTTGCTGCATAAATAGGGGGGGGGCAAACCCAGCAAAACCCCTCACTAGGCTGGTGTGAATGTATTTAAACTGCTTCCCTACAAAGCCTGGCCCGAGGGAACCCTGTCTGGAGAGCCCCCAGTAACTGGGATGGGCTGGAGCTGCAGAGCTCCCCTTCAGGGAGGGATGAGAGGGAAGTGGTGCATCACAGAATGAGACTGAAACCCACAAAAGTCTCTGCTTTCCTCCACGGCATCGTGTGCTCCGGTCCCATTGCAGGGTTATCGGCCCTTCAGGAATTTTGAAGAGCTGTGTTGAGTGTCAGAAAGGAAAAAATGAGCATCCAGTCTATACTGTAACTGGATTCATTATAAATGGCATAAAATACTTCTAATAGGATTTTTTTTTCTTCATGAGTGTTTTGATTATTGATCCTTTCCTCTTCATTTCTGCTCCCCTGAGCGAGGTTTGGGGTTTTGGGGGAGGGATGGGGCAGCCACAGCTTCTCTGGGCACCCTGTGCCAGGGCCTCCCCACCCTCACAGGGAACGCTGCTCCTGCTTGATGCCAAAATTAATTCCCAGGGGTTGTGTGAGTGTGCTGTGCTTGGTAAGGACTGCAGTGGTTTTTAAGGAATCAGAAGGAAGGGAAAAGTGTCTCCGCTTTCCATTTTGACACACAGACTACAGGGGACCTTGGAGAGGCAAATAAAATGGAAGGAAATCTCCCAATGTAACTTCTTTACCATTTCACAAAATGAAATAGGTCCTGTCCTGGGGAACAGCTTTGGGGTTCTGGGATGGCTCCATCCATCTCTCCACAATAAGTCTCCTGGGTTTCCTATCACCAAAAACGAGTTCCACATTTCCACCTTGCAAAGCTTCTAAAATTTCATGCCTTGGTGTCTCCCACTGGTTCCTTCAATGAGCCATCTGAGTTATTTTATGCAAGTGTAGTGTCTGACACAGTTATTCTTTTTTTCCACTCCGGTTGCCAGAACTGCACCGTGAGCGATGCCTTCCCAGATGGCAAACTCCACCTCTTCCCTCCATCTTGGGATCAATCCCACATTTGGCTAACATAATGGACAGCTGGGCTGCTGCCTCTGTTTTCCAAATGGCACTGGGGGTGACAGGAGCAGGGTTTAGTACAGGGAAAGGCAGGATACATGGATTTCGGGCTCCCAGCCTCACGTTGATGCACGGATTCCATTTCAAGTATCCCCGTTGGAAATGCTGGATGACAATATAACCACCAAGTGAGCTTTTTTTCCCAAATCACTCCCAGATGTACATGCCGGAATATCCATCCAGGAGAGAGATGGATAAACCTTATGCAACCCTGGAGCACAGCACGTTTTCCTTTCTCTTCTCCTCCTGTAAGGCTGCAGCTGAGGAGAAACTGTTTTGACACCAAAGGGAGCACGAGGGAAAGTCACAGAGACACGGAGGGGAAAGCAGAGCAGAGCCACTGCTTGTGTAACATCTGCAGGGAGAAATATGTGGGGATTCCTTGGAGACATCCACAGCTGACTGATCCCTGTTGGACCTGAGGGCCTCCAGAGCTCTGGCTGTTCGGTGTCACCCAGTTGGGTTTTTATTTTAATCTTAAGTTTTAAACAGCCCTTCTAAAATGATAATAATGTTTGCTGCACTGTTCGCAGCAAATTATGACACAAACTATCCACTTCCAGTAATTGTTACATTTGTTGGGTTTTAATAATTTGGGGGAGAGCACAGCCCATTTATTTTGAATATATTTATTGAGATCTGACTCCTCCTCTCGCAGAGGAAGGGTCCCTTATCCCACCCCAGCTCCAGCACCAGCTCATTAATGGCACATAATTAAACAGCAATCACACTGATGTACCAACTGCACGCAGCCCTGAATTCTCCACAAACACATCTTCCAGGACAGGACAACTGCTAATTTCCTGTAGACACTGTGTAAATTGGATTTCTTGGGCTATCACCTCCTCGTGGGACGCTGCAGCAGCACACCCAGACGTGCTATTTCCACTTTTAAACCCAAGAAAATCCTATCAGCTTCTTCTGACTTTAAGTCTGAAAGCAGCTGTGACCTAAAACAAAGAGCACAGATGATTCCTCCCCAAAAAATTAAAGATGAGGAGGGCTGCTCACACACACCAGAAGAGGTGTGGTACATTTGATTCCCTCTCTAATTCCACTGCCCAAAAACCTATTAGTGCCTTAATATTCCCACAAAAGCAGCAGTTGGAATGACTTACTTCCGAAATGTTTAATTTTGCAGCTGCCTAAATACATCAGCTTTAACTTCCTCGCAGACAACAGTTTCCACTTAGCCTAGAAAGCTCATAATGAGCTTGACATCTTTTTTTTATAATCCCAGGCTGAGTGCTTTTTTTAAAAAAAAATACCCTCTTAAAAAAATCTAGACAAGAAACACACAACTTGTGACAAATCCTAGCAGGAGAGAGCTGGACTTCGGTTTTAAATGTATGGTTTAGGTGGGTTTTTTGGTCTCTTTTTTTCACATCAGTGTGTCAGATCTGAGAACGCACCTGACACAGACCAGCTCAGAGAAGGAAACACATGAGGAGGAGGAGGATATGGATTGGTCTGATCAATAAACCACATCATTACCAGGCTCCCCAGGAAACACCAGCTCTGAGGTTTCTCCAGTCACACACAGACGCTGCACAGAGTTCAGTGCTCAGCTGGAAGCTCAGTGGAGTTCCAGTGCTCCCCTTCCTCCCCCCCAGCCCTCCTGGGAGCTCCAAGGGTGCTTGCCACTACTTGGATTTCTGGTCCAGGAAATCACCACTTCCTCATCCGTTCAGGCTACACATTTCAGCCTTTTTTCCTCTGTCTCAAAAACTGGGGAAGTGTAAAACCTGAAATCTCTGTCTACAGATGTAGCAAGCTAAGCATCTCACTCCAGGGAGGGATTGCAATTTGGGTGGGTTTTTAACCTGTCAGCCTGGGCTTGTTTGACACCTTCCCAATTCCCAAGACATAAGCTGTGCTCCCTCAGGCTTTCAGCAGCTGAAATGTCCCTCATGTTTGAATACCTTTATCAAGAGAAGCTCCAGCCATGTGGTAGAAGCTCAAGGCCGTGTCCACATCATTTATGTTCTTCAGAAAAGTGAAGAAGTTCTCCACCTCCTCAAACGTCAGCCCCTAGGACAGAGAGAAGACACTCACATGGGGATGAGGAAAAAAAAGGAGAATAAGGACCTAGAAATGATGAAGGACTCAGCAGCCCAAAGCTGACATCCCCATGCTGAGGGAGGAGGTAAATCCTCACCACGGTAAGAACCACTCAGCATTCCTCCCTGGAACAGATAAATCAGCTTGTCAGGAGCAGTTCAGGTTCAGGCTCCTCCTCTCCTGCCTGGCACCACAGACCGACAGAGCAAGATATTAAAAACCCCAAGTGCAGAACACGGCACAGCTCCACGCTCCGGATGAGGGAGCGCGTGTTGGGCAGGCACTGTCAGACAGAAACCCCCACAACCTGCTCAAACAACTTCTCAGCAGGGAAGAAGCCACCAACCTTCTTTCATGAGAGAAAAAGCCCATTTTTAAGGGCTTCTCACACAGACCTGGGCAGCTTGTTGCTGCCTTTGCTGCAGCTGAGCGTGTGGCGATGCCCTGATGGGGGGTGTGTGCTCCGACACACGGACAGCAGGATTTGTCAGCCAAAAGGATGAGATGGCAAAATGGGATAGCACTCCTGGACGAGAGAAGCTGAAAAAACCCCACCCTGGTGGCTGTGCAGGGAGCTTTCCTTGACTGTGTACCCGCCCCACCTCCCCAGATGTACGGCAGGATTAAATGAAACACTGTCTTAGCAAGGAAAAAAACCTACTTAGTAAATCAGGTGTTTGTGCAGGAAGCACTGCAAAGATCCCTCTGTTTGATACAATGGTTCTGTGAGAGAAAACACCTTTGCAATGATCAGGATGCCTCCCTGCTGTGCTTTTCCTGACAGACATGCTGCTGCCTGGAGCAGGGCACTGAAAATGTGGAAGGCCTGGAGGGAAGCACAATGTGTGTGGCCAGGAGAAGACACTGTGCTGGGATTTCCCTGCCCTGGCTGGGACAGCTGAGGTTTGGAGTGGTGGCTCTAAGGCATCCCAGCAGCTGTTCTAAGCAAAGAGCCAGAAACTTTGCATTTCCCTGGAATCCTCCACTGGGAAATGGCAGATGTCAAGGCCAAACTGTCCAACATATCCTTGTCTGGACAACTGGAATGGTTTGGGTTGGAAGGGACCTTAAGTCCCATCTCATTCCACCTCCTGCCATGGGCAGGGACACCTTCCACTGTCCCAGGGTGCTTCAAGCTGGCCTGGGACACTGCAGTCCCAAACACAGGGAAGGTTGACATGTTTAAATACAGAAACTTGTGGTTCTTTCGCCAGCTGAAAAAGCAAAACCGAAGTCATCCATGTGTATCCCACAAATCTGGGCTCCCATGTGGACAGAGACACCCAATGTCTGTAGCAACAATGCCCCACCAGAACTATGAAATGTAGTTTCATCGGGGTTTTTTATATTTTATTGAGGAATCCTGTAGCTGAGGTTGGCATCAGCGTTAAACTCTGTCCCAGCTACCAAAATATAAATAAAGTCAGGGCCTGGGACAGCCTCAGGCTTGTATCAACAAGTCAACAGGTGACTGATGGCTTCTTCCAAGGTGTTTGTAGCTCCAGCTGTTGATTTCTACCCCTGAATCCTTTCATGATACACCAAATATACCAATAAGCCAAACACTTTGCTTGTAAATTCGACTGGGCTCAGGCCCTTTTCCTGAGGAGAAAAGCAGCTGTGTGAGTAAAACTTGAGAAGGACAATCACAAGGAATCTTCAAGCAGAGTGTGGTGGCTCAGCCAAATATGCAAAATTCACTTACCCAGGGTAAGATGGGATTTTTCCCCAAGAAAAATGAAAATGAAAGCAGATTATCAGTTAATACAAGAAAAGTTGCCACTCCCCAAAGCAGGAATGTAGAGTAACAATGCTGGAAACCAGCTAAAGATTAGATAAAACCCAGAGCTTTATCATTTTGGAGGCTGCCAGGGCTGCCTTGTGCAGCAAAGGTACTGGCATCAATGTTTGGCAGATTCCATGGGGAAGTTCTCACAAGGTAACCACGTTTCCAAGGAAAAACTTTGCTGGGTTTGGTCCAGTCCCTGGGAGTTTCATCCTCACCAGTGTAAGGGATCACAAGTTTTCCACCAATTCTGTGCCTTTCAAACGTAATTTTTCTTGTCCTATTCCCTATTTTCCTCTCTCCTTGAAAGTCCTTGGAATAAAGGAAGATAAAAACCTGCTCTGAATCTGGTTGTCTGCAAATAGAAACACAATCTGGCTGATTTGGGGATGAGGAATATAGTAAAAAAAGAAGTTCTTCGTTCTTCCTCTGGCACAGATGTCAGGGACTTGGCTCACACATGAAAGGAAGAAAACATCTGCTGTAAGAAGCCTTCCAAAATAAACCTCTCTGCCTATTTTCCTCATTCATCCAGCCACTGTTCAATAATATCTCTATACAGACACACACGCACAAATTAAAAATCAAAAATCACAGCAAAAGATTGACTATGTATTTGCAAACTTTAACAGCAGAGCTGGTATTTTCTGTTAGACACACTTTACATTTATGTGGGGTTTTTTTTCCTGGAAAAATCAAATGATTCCTGTTAATCTACGAGTGCTGTTAAGGCAACAATTAGTGACAGAAAAGGAGCAGAAACTGGTCAAAACTGGTGTTTCATAAGCCACTTGGCATCTAAATCAGTTAAGAAATAAACTCCAGCTCTGATGGGAGGAGGAAGTGGCTCTAAAACACTCAGCCAAAGCCTTTCCACCCATTCTCATTTTGATGAATTGCCTGTTTATAACCCAGTTAATAAAAGAACATTCTGGCTTTACAGGAGCAGATGTAAAATTCTAATGCTCAAGTAATTCCTCAGCCCACACTCGCCTTACCTGACAAAGCACGTCCTTGTGCTGTGGATGTCTTATTCCAAGGTCTCACACTGAATTAATGAGCGTGGGATCTGCAAACTTAGCCCTCTCTAAATGGTGAGCAATCCAAATAATTTTCTTTTCACGGGAGTTAATAACTAAATAATAAACTGCCTGGTCACAGCAGCTAATTAATCCAAGGTCGAGCCGGGAACCAGGAGCAATGTTTGTTCTGGATGCAGACCCAGGGTGTTGATCAGCAAATTCCATTTTGAAATCCCAGCATCCATTCCCACAGGAGTGAGCACCAACCACTGCACTCCCACCTCCTCCCTTTCCCTGGCTGGTGTCTCCCTGCACCGCTCCACACCTCGTGGATGCTTTCCCCTCCTCATCCCTCAGCATGACCCGGCCGTCCCCACCTGGGCTTCCCGAATTTTCCCCGCCAACACCACTGACCTCTCCGTCCTGGAAGTGCTTCTTGAGCTGTTTGAGCATGACCGTGAGCTTCTTGGACTGCACCCCGCTGTAGGCCAGCAGCATGCTCCCGAACTGCCGCTCCGTGATCCGCCCCTCCACCGGCTCGTGCCGCTCGAACTGCCAACACCGGGAGAGAAAACATCGACGTGAGGACGAGGCCGGGCAGCACAAAGCTCCAGCCAGGCTGGTGTGAGCACAACAAAGGATGAACGCCCTCGTGGAGAAATTCCACTCCAACATCTGCCTTCCCCAGGGCCGCCTCCAGCGTTGTTCCTTTGGAAAACTTGTGGGAGAAGCCCTTGTGCCTCGCCCTCCTGGTTGTACCTGAGGAGACCCAGCTCCACGTGCAGCAGTGGTTCCACGGCCCCTCTGGAGGGGTAGGGTGGTTCCCAAACCAAAAGAAGGGCTCTGCAAAAACTATGTCTCGTTTTAGCTCTTCCCTGCTCCGGGTGTCACGGATGTCTCCAGCCTCCACCTCCCCCAAGTTCTCCTTGCCCTCAACCCCTGGCAGCCCCTGCTGTGTTTTCCCTGCAGAAGGTTTTCCCTGTTAATCCATCTCTCCAGCAGTAGTTTATCTCCTGGCTTTTCCTGCAGGGGAGGAGGGAAGAGCAATTCCACACACTGGGAAGCTGCTGGTTTGAAGCAGCAGGTCTCTGCTCACTGAATAATGCAGATTTCATCCTTTTCCTTTTTTTTTTCCTTTGTGAATCTACAAACATCAGCATTAGACTTCACCCAGTATAAATTATATCCCTTCAAATTTATCAGAAAACATACAATGGATGCTCCAGCATCACAGAAAATGGCATTTAACAACAAAATTAACTTTTAAACTCCTAGGGAAGAACTTGGTGCCAGTGCCTTGACATTCTACTGCCTGGTGGGGTCACCACTCCTGCCCCAACCACTCTCCTGTGCTAATAATTTTCTCGTTATTACCGTATCAGCTTTTCCCAGTGGGACACCCAGAGACTCCTGCTACGTGGAGTGCCAGGGCTGGAGGGGTTTTTGGAAGGTTGGTTTGATTCTCCCAGATGGAGAAATTCTGCTCCTTAGCACCTCGTGCTTTCACCTGGGCGAAAGATGGTGAGTTCTCCTGTCATTTCATACACTCATAATGCAAAACATGAGCCTGTCCCATGCTCGTGTGCTGGGGAAAGGAAGGGGAAAACTCATTTGGAAGAAAAGTATGTTCTTCATTAAAAGGCAGAAGTAGTTTCTGCCATGTCTGAAGGATGCAAGCAAATTTTACAATACCCCAGGGATGCAAAAACTTGCAGTCAGTACTGTTTCAAAAGCAGCACCGACGCTTTCTTCTGCTGTAAAATTCCTAATTTCATCCCCGAAGACAGAAACCAGCATTTTTCTACCAACAGCCTTCAAGTGTCCCAAGTTTTAGCAGAGCTTCAGGCAGCATCTTTCATTAAAGGCTAAGAAACAGGTCCAAATATCTCAATCAATCTCATAAGTGCTGAATATGCTTAGAAAATCTTTGGTGTCTAAAAGCCCATCAGTTTTATTGCACAGTTAGGAGATAATGTTAAAGGACAAAATAAAGATAAATCAGATCTAAGATGAAAATAGCTTATTTATACAAATCTCTTTTAAAGTACCATATCATCCTGATTCCCTGGGAATAAACCAACTCACCCCCTCTTTGTGATCCCAAGCCTGGCTCTATATTTTAATTTTTGCAGGTGCATTTGATGAGTCCATACAATTATTCACAAGAAATTAAGGAAAAAGAAAAGCCTGAAAATTGTGGAACTAATGCTGCTTACTCTGGGTTTATCTCATTTTAAAATGAGCATCTTTAACATCAAACCAAAACACCGAGACCCTCAAGAGTTTTGCTCAGTGGAGCTCATTGCCCAGAAAGGGGCTGGCAAGAGAGAGCTGGTCACCATCCAGTTCCCAAATTCTAATACAACCACCACTGAACTGAGAAAAAGCAACAAAATCACTGTCACGGATTAAGGAGAGCTCAAACCTGCCTCCAAGCTGTTGTCAGATGCATTTGAATTAATTACAGAAGGGATAAAACAGGGCAAGTGGTTTAAAGATGACGCAGGTAAACTTCAGAGGGAGAATTCTGCTTACTTTTTGCTGTCAGTGATTGTGTTTATTGCTAAAGAAACTGTGTTTTGAAGGATTTCTGGGGGGAAATTCCTTGCTTTCTGGCTGCAAAAAACCAACCCCAGCCACTTGTGACATCCCCTTTCCCACCTCCCTGCCTGGGAGCAGAGGTACAGCAGCACTCTCCTGCCTTCTGGACAACCCCCTTGGAAAAGGAGGAGGGTGCAAAGCCCACTGTAATATTCATTTCAGTGCTCAACACACAGCCCACAAACAGTGCTAAGTGTTACAATCACCTGGGATATTTGAAAAGGCAGGAAACATTTCCCTTTCCCAGGTAATCACGATCCTGAAGGCACAGGATGATCCTGGACTTTTCTGGTCACTCAGAGGGGAAGGGAAAAAACCCCCCAAACTCTCCAAGTGGGCAGAGCACACTGGGATTTATCACAGTCAAGTAAGTCCCCTGACAGCCTTTTTCCTTTTCATATCCTAAAGAAAGGCAAAGCAGGGTCCCAGAAAGGCAAAGCAGGGTCCCAGAAAGGCAAAGCAGGGTCCCAGAAAGGCAAAGCAGGGTCCCAGAAAGGCAAAGCAGGGTCCCAGAAAGGCAAAGCAGGGTCCCAGAAAGGCAAAGCAGGGTCCCAGAAAGGCAAAGCAGGGTCCCAGAAAGGCAAAGCAGGGTCCCAGAAAGGCAAAGCAGGGTCCCAGAAAGGCAAAGCAGGGTCCCAGAAAGGCAAAGCAGGGTCCCAGAAAGGCAAAGCAGGGTCCCAGAAAGGCAAAGCAGGGTCCCAGAAAGGCAAAGCAGGGTCCCAGAAAGGCAAAGCAGGGTCCCAGAAAGGCAAAGCAGGGTCCCAGAAAGGCAAAGCAGGGTCCCAGAAAGGCAAAGCAGGGTCCCAGAAAGGCAAAGCAGGGTCCCAGAAAGGCAAAGCAGGGTCCCAGAAAGGCAAAGCAGGGTCCCAGAAAGGCAAAGCAGGGTCCCAGAAAGGCAAAGCAGGGTCCCAGAAAGGCAAAGCAGGGTCCCAGAAAGGCAAAGCAGGGTCCCAGAAAGGCAAAGCAGGGTCCCAGAAAGGCAAAGCAGGGTCCCAGAAAGGCAAAGCAGGGTCCCAGAAAGGCAAAGCAGGGTCCCAGAAAGGCAAAGCAGGGTCCCAGAAAGGCAAAGCAGGGTCCCAGAAAGGAAAAGCAGGGTCCCAGAAAGGCAAAGCAGGGCCAAAGCAGTCGCTCATCTGGCACCACGCGGCACAGGGGGGAGCGGGACAGAGCGGCTCCCACACCTTCCCACCTTCCAGCAGGGAAAACGAAGGGAATAGGGGGATCCCACCCCCTCCCAAACTGCAAAACCCCCCTAAACCCACACGAACACGGCGAGTCCGACACCCCCGGAGCAGCTTCCAGCCGCAGCCACTTGGTGCCAGCAGTGGATTCTGCATCAGCACTCCAGCCCTGAAATCCATGAAAATCCATGGAGCCCATGGAATCCAGGCCAGGCCGGGGCTCTTCCCGCAGCCCAGCACACGGGACAGGCTGGAAAAATCAGCTCAAAGCATAACAGGCAGTTTTTTGAAAGTCGCTAAAAGCCAAGGTGACACGAAAGGGAATCCAAGGTGTTCATGGAACACCCAGTTCACCAGGAACTGTAGTGACAGGACAAGGGGGAACAGCAGGGATAGATGGGATATCGGGAAGGAATTCCTGGCTGGGAGGGTGGGGAGGCCCTGGCACAGGTTGCCCAGAGAAGCTGTGGCTGCCCCATCCCTGGAGGTGCCCAAGGCCAGGTTGGAGCAGCCTGGGACAGTGGGAGGTATCACTGCCCTGGTATCCCAGGGGGTGGGATGAGATGAATATTAAAGTCCCTTTCAACCCAAACTGTTCTATGGGAGGGGAAAGAGGTGGGAGAAATTCACTCAGCTTCACCAGCCCGGTCCCAGCAGCCAGTCCTGATACACATGGGGTACATTCTGTCCTCTTTTCATTTAAAAGGCTAGACATCTTAGACGTGTTAAATATTCCCAAACTCCCCAAATTGGACAGAATGAGCACCTTCATCCTCCCCTATAAGCTGAAATGCAGGTAAGCTTCCTTCTAGCTCAGGTTTCTGCCTGAAGTAATAACCCCACTCTCCTTCCTTGGGTGCCAAGGAAAAGCTCCCTCACAACAGCAGAGGAGAAGGCAAATAAACAATTTTCCTGCTTCCACATGCCCTTAATTGCACAACTTTCTATAAAGGCAATATAAGGATCCACTGTAAAACAACAGACTCATAACCCCTCTTCTTCCTTGCTTCAGGAATTTTTTCCCCACTAACTCAATCCCCATTCCCTGCAGAAAATCAAATCCCAGGCTCTGACAAGCATTCACCCAAACCAATTCACAGATACCACCACGAAAACACCCTGATTGCAAAAAAAACCACAACCCAACCACCACCTAAAAACCTGCTGGAACTTCTTAAACCCAGACATTGTTTTCCTTTCATCTCTCCTTCTGCCAGCAGCAGCTGCAGGGATCACTGGTGGGGAATGAAGCAGCTCTGATGGCCAAGGAGCCATCTGGCATGGGCTGGAGGATCTCCTCTGGGCCCCTCCTAAATCACGGACACAGCGCTTTGGAAATGCTGCCACCCTGCAAATGGAGACTTTTCCCATCTGACAAACGACAGGGAAAGCAGGAAATGTCATTTAAAGCCCAAGGTTTGGGGTACAGACAGCATCGTGCTGGGTTACCCCTCCCAGTTCAGGCTGGGCTTGTTGGGACACCCGGCTGCAGCTCAGACACGATGGTGTTGTGGAAAAGGCACGTAACATGAGATCCCAACTCGCCCCCAGGACATCCCTCCTCTAGAAAAAAGTCGTGCTTGGGTACCAGACACTTCTCAGGGGAAGATTTCTCTTTCCAGCTGAACTCTCCTCCCTCCTCAATAAACTTGTCCAGGCCAATGGACTTCACAGGGGGAAATTCTACCCAAAGCCTTCTGTAACCAGAGAATTAAAGTTTAAAAACTGCTTAAAAAAGGAGGAGAGCAGTGTTCTGGGATTGCTGCCACCAGACTGAACCGTGCCCAAGGGAGCAGCCCCTGCTCTGCCTCTGCCTGGGGAGGGATGTCACCACTCAAAACACCCCCAGAGGGCTCAGCAACACCATCCAACCACAAGTGGAGGTAAAAACCTCACGCTGAAAACTGGGATTTCTTCTCCCTAACCTGGCATTTCAGGGCTGGACACTCAACAGTGGCTTGCATTTTGTTTGTCCTGCTTTGTTTGCTGAAGGAGAGGGTTAAAATAACCATCAGGCCCTTCCACTTGGCACAGGAGCAAAGGGAGTTGAGGATCAACCCAAGCTGGGGGAGAGCCTCGAATCCCATCAGTGCAAGAGGGAAACACCCAGCTGAAACATGACCCAGCACCACGAAATCACAGCTCAGACTTTCCCTAGAGCAATGCCAAAAGGATGCAGCTCCTACCCTCTCCAATCACTCAGATAAGCTAAAGCTGCTTTTGAGCAGGCCCTTAAATTTCTAGGAAGGCTTCCCCTAAAAACCAATCAACTGATGTATTCCCTAAAATCAAAAACCACAAAAGAATTGTACATGTGCCATGTTTCCAACTGAGAGAGCAAAGAAAAGCAAATCTACAAGGACTTTTGGATGGAGAGAAAAGCGTGAGGGGGATGATTTCTGGGCTTATTTCTGCTCGTTAAACAAACATCGACAGCAGAAATATTGCTCACACTAATTCTGTCAGGATTAGGGGTAGTTGGAAAAGGTGACCTGTTCTGAGAGCTGCTGGGTGCATAATAAGGAATCAAAAGGGCCTGGGAAACAATGATTTGTAAGGTAATATTCAGATTCACGATATATGACCCTTTAAAGTGGTATTTGCTCAAAGCTTTATTTGACAGGCCGTAATACATAATTTATCTGCAAACTACTGCAGCACTGGCTCTGTTTACTGTTCTGGGGAAGCAGGCTGCCAGCATCTCTTGTCAAGTTGCATATACAACTATGACAGGAAACAAAAAAAAAGGGGGGGAAACACTATAGATCTTCCTAAATCCCAGTGACCTCCTCCATCCATTGTATTTGTGAGTAAACTGAAGTGTTTGCACAGGCACCAGATCACTGCCAAAAAAAAAGGCAGAAGTTCCTACAGGTTTTTTATTTGAGGTGATCAATGATCTAAAATACTAATTATTATTTTTTTTAATAATTATGCTGGAAGGTTTCTGTGGACATGGATTTAAAGCACTGGGTTTTACAAGGTGAAGCTCAGCCTGCAAAGAGCCACCAGGTCGGATCCACAAAGCATTTCTTGGTAAAAACCACTCAAAGAAACAGCTCTGAAGAAGATCAGGGCAGGATCCATCAGCAGGAGGGATGAAAAGGGGAAGGATGCAGAGGAGGAAATGCCAACCCCTCTGACAAGTCCTCAGCTTGGGAAACCACCTCCCAGCCTCATAAAACCAGGCACAGCACCAGAATTATTGAAATACTCATTAACTCCCTCCTCTGCCTCATTCCCTGGACTCTCATATCGCTGCATCAGGTCGGGAAAAACACTTCCAATGCTCCCAGCAGCACTTTGCTTCTCTCTATCTTAAAAAGTTATAAATGAATGAAAGAAAAGGGAGATATTTTCGCACAAGAAAAAAAAAAATCCAATCTTCCAAATGCTTTCCCTATTCACGCTTTCCCTATTCGCACTCACTGGTTTCTGCTTAAGTGAATTCGTAGCAGGGAGGTTAAAAACCTCCATCTGCCAGCAGGAGTGCAATCCCAGCAGGCCAGATGTTGGATGGATGCTTTGGAGATTTCATTGACCTTGGCAAGGCCCTGCTGCCTGCGAGGGGGAAAAATTCATTCCCATCACCAACCACTTGTTCCGCTTTAACGAGCAATTAAAAAGGAGGTTATGTAAAGATGGCCAGGCCTGAACTTCATCCTCATGAATCAAAATCGCTTCCTGCCAGCTCTGAAGAGATCAGCCTGCTGAAACTCCGTGTGGCGGAGGGATGAAAGGAAGGAAACCGAGAGAAAAGGAATGAGGAACACGAAGGGAAAAGGCCAAGTCTGACTGCTGGGACGGAGAGGGGGAAGAGATGAGCAACCTCCTCCCATTACTGCCACTCCTGCCCTTGACAATGCTCCTGGTACTAAGGAACAGAGCAGCTTTGCCATCCTACACGATTCCCTGGATGAGAGAAGAGGGAAGTTCAGGAGCAGAACAAGTTCCTGACCCTCCCACAGGGAACCCCCCGAGTCAAGCCATTGCTGTGAAAAACACAAACACAGGTCTCCATGGAGCTGCTGTGCACAGTTTTATTAGAAAATACAGCTCTCTTACTGCCTGTTTCTGCTTGACCTTGGTGCTCAATTCCCCAAGAAGAGTAAGTTTGCAGGAGTTTAATTCAGCCTAGCAGGGAAAAGGGAGCGCCCGTGTCCTGCTCCCACGTCCTTGATGTGCCAGGAGGAGCAAAGCCAGGGGGTAAAGAACAGCCAGCAACGTGTGGAGGTGCAGAACAGCTCTGAATTCAGAGCTTGAAAGGGGAGAAAGAGCAGGAGGACTGGAGTGTTTGTTCAACCAGCAGAAGGAGGAGGCCAAGGTCAGGTACCTGCTGCAAGAACTTGTTCCCAGATACCCCCAACTTCTTGCCCATCAACTTTCGGCACTCCCCAGCTCTTGGTTAACCTGGCAGTGCACACATGAACAAAAGCATCAGTGCTGAACAGCTTCTCCCTTCTACTTTGTGGACTCAGCAATGCAAACCTCCACACACACTCCTGTGGCAATGTAATTAACCCGAATATGCTTCCTGGGATTGTGTTTGCAGGGGTCCCACCCCAGGCTGTGCTGCCTGTGGGAGCACAGGGCTCAGCTGCACTGCGGGAGCTCAGGGGGATTTACACCCTCTCCATAAACCAAAGGAGCCTCTTGTCACAGAGCAAAACCTTCCACTGCTACTAATGATGCAATAAATAGAAATTCCAATAAAATCCTGCCCGGCTTCCCCTGCAGAGTCACTGCAGCAGCCACTCTGTTCACATCCAAGCAAAGCAGCAGCGGGTGTTTCCTCACCAGGTGGCTCCAGGAGCATCCATCCCAAAGTGCAGCACGGCACAGCTGCTCCTGTGTGTTCCTGCCATGTCCCAGCCACGCTCACGGGGAGCTGCACGTGCACTGTCACACCCTGCCAGCCCCACTGGCACTCCTGGGGCACTCACTGGTTTGGTGACCAATGATGGGACCCCAGGGAACGGCCAGAGCTGTGCCAGGGGAGGTTTAGGGTGGATATTAGGGAAAGGTGCTTCATCCAGAGGTGGAACAGGCTCTGCAGGGCAGTGTTCACAGCCCTAAGCCTGACAGAGCTCAGGAACAGGGTGGGATTGCTGGGCTGTGCCAGGGACAGGAGCTGGGCTGATCATCCTTGTGGGTCCCCTCCAACTCAGAATGTTCTGTGATTTCACAGCTGACATACAGCTCCTTGATATGGCCTTACAAACCTGAGCCCCCCCCAACCACCCCACAGCTGATCCCTGACTCTTCCTGCCCCTTTCGGAGCAGGGCACTGGGAGGGTTTGATTTCTCTGGTGCAGATGATTTCCCCACTTTGCTTTTCCAGCCTGTACTATGGAGGAATTAGTCAGGAATAGAGTTTATGGCATCTTCCAGTTGAGGCACCAAGCACAGCTTTTGGTAACACTGAGCCCCCCCACCCACCAGGACTCCCCCTGCTTAATGGAAAAAGGGACTGGAATCCAGCCTGTCTTGGATTCAAACTAAACTTTCCCTGGTGCACACTTAGGCATTTCATTACGTGCTCTGCTGTTCCTGATTGATGAAAATTCCTCGCCTCAGACTCCTTTATGGTGACTCCTCGTGTTTACTGAGACAGTTATAACTCCCTTCTGTCACTCCTTTAAGCTGCACATGCCATGGCCTCATAACTTATCCCTACTTTCAGATTTTTGTCTATACTAACGCCTCACTGAAAATTCTTCCCGAGTCTTTGGTTGACATTGGATCAAAACTGAATGCCAGCTTTGCCCCAAACCCTGACACAGTGCAGCCAACCCCAAAAGCTTCATGTGACCCTTTCCACTCACATGCCAAGACAAAAGCAGGCTGCCAGCTCTGAACGCCATCAAAAACGTGACAAGCTGCCCAAACCATTTCAGTTGCCTGCCTGGAAATTCCCAGTTTACATGTGTACATGCTGGGTTGTGACTCCTTAACTACAGAATTCCCTGACATGAAACTATTCGCAGTGGTCAGATGATCCCATTTTTAACTGGGGACATCACAAAATTCTGCAGCCCACAACACACTCATGGCTATCCCTCAAAGGCAGGGAATCAGCCCCATTTCTAGTCCCTCAAACTCCCAACACACCTAATCCAGGTCTGTGGGGTCTCCTGGAAACTCCCCTCTCCTTGGCACTAAATCTAATATATCTCTGTCCATCCCTGACTCTGGTAAGTCCTTGTGGAAGGCTGTACCTGTCCCCCCTCACATCATCCACTTCACTGCCCCAGGGCTTGGACTGCTCATGACTTTGTGCTCCCGGGGCAGGAGCTTGTCAGGGTCCTCCTGATGCCACATCCCCACAGAATCACTCTGAGAGCAAACTGACCTCCAGAAAGCCCAAGGTTTGGGCCCTTCCTTACAAAGCTCAGCCAGTCTCCCACTGCCAGCCTTCATTTTCCAGGCCACTCAGAACAATTTACTGAAGTTACTCTTGCTTTTCGCCTAAATCACCGCAGCTGGTACAAAGGTATGTGGCTCATTGCTGCAAACTTTGTTGCCTGTGTTAACAAATCACTGAAAACCTGTATCAGCACAAGGCAGAACCCCAAAAAATCTTGGGTAAGGTGGCAGCAACACAGCAAGATTTTAATATTTGGTACAGGGTTAGTCAGATACAACTACCCCAATACTGGGACTAGGAAGAGAAAGGCATTTAGAGACTCAGGTTATACCCTAAAACCAGATTGCAAAGCAGCAGAAATACCTTCTGAAAGCAGAGTATTTGTGATGACAGGGCTGAGATCCAAAAGGATCTAATGAGGACTGTGCAGATGGAAGAGCATCCATCACCCCTTCTTCATAAAATCCAAACCAGGCAGCAATTGCATTGGCCGCAAAACCAGGAGCTTCTAGGATGAAGTTACTCCCACAGAACAGACATAGGACAAAAAAAAGGATTTTCCAGATGACAGCAATGATGTGTTGCACCTTTGCCATATTCTTACAGTACCTCATTTTACTTTGCTTGGAAGACCTTCCTGGTGATTAAATCAGTGCCATCAGCAGGTTTTGGGTTGCCTTGCAGGGCTGACACAGATGTGGGGAACAGAGGGATAACACATCTTTTCCACTTACACTTCCAGAGCCACAGGAGAATTCAGGCTGGACGAGCCCCGCAGGCTGGCTGGGACTCCTTTTGTTCCACCAAGCACATGTGGGACAGACAATAGCAAGCAGGAACAGAATAAATGATGATGTCAAGCCCTATTCGTGTTCCAAACTCACATTTTCACTCCAAAAAGAAGAGGCTGTTAGGCCTGTCCTAACGGGGCACGGCAGAGCTGCAGAGCCCATCCGGACAAACTCGTCACTGTTTGTCACACCAAGCCCCCAGCAGAAGGGAAGTGTGGCCACAGGCACTAAGCCAAGGCATGTGGATGCAGTAAAAAGCGGTGAGGACCTTGCCAAGAAGCCCCATTTGCTGGGCTGGTTCCTAAAGCTCAGCCTTCGCTAAGCTGGGCCACCCCACCACCCAGGAAAGGAGTCCAGCCACAGAAAGTTGTACCAAGACATTAAAAGCTTCTCCTCTACTTCTGGCTGTGGTTACTTGACTCATCCTCCCCTTCCTGCAACTAAGCTGATTGCTGAATTTCCATTAAATGATGGAAAATGTATTTGCAACAAAAAAAAAAAAAAAAAGCAGAAGAGAAGAAACCACCAGGCCACAATTACTTAAACCTGCTGTCAGCACTTCAGCCCTAAGGAACACTGAAATGTTCAGGGCTTTGTCTCATCTAATTCCTCTGAGACACTTTCTACTTATTCTTAGCAAGAAATATGCAGTGATACTTTGATCAAAAAAAAACCCCAAACAAACCCCAAACAACAAACCCAAAATCAGTAAGAGGAAAGAAAACGGGTTCAGATAGTCAGAAACTATTGTTCCACCTTCACAGAGAGTCAGGAGATGAAACCTGCTCTCAAGTGTATTAGCTGCACAAGTGAGCTGAGGGGAGAAGAGCCTTAAAAAAGGGCTTTCTTAATGCAGCTTTCTTTTGGAGGAGAGAAAGCCAAAGTCCCAGTTGGAGAGCAGAGGCTCCATGTCTCTCAGGGGCTGCACCAGCCCCAGGAGAGAGTCTTCAGAGCTGCACCTCCCTGAAGACGTTTCTGGAGTTCAGACAGGGAACATGAACAAAAAACAGGTTCCAAATTAACCCCCCCGGCTTCAGAACAAGTTCTAAGTTCACTCAGGCAGCAAAGGCTGTGTAGATGAGGGTACAGGAGTTCAGCTGAGCACCACTTCTCACATTCTTTATGACTTGCATGGGGCAAGACAAGTCCTTCTCAAGGTACACCTCACCTCTCAATTACCATGTTTAAGTGGTCGAGTTCATTAGGGCACTCCCTGGAAAAGGAGCAGCACAAACCCACCAGACTCTGGTGGGAAAAGCTGCTTAACCGTGAACAAACACACCAAATATGCTGCAGGGGGAGAAGGTGGGAGAGCATGTCAGAAGAGAGAAAAGCAGGAGAGGAGAGAAGCCACGTTGCAGAATGCTGAGGGCAGAAATAGGCCTGCACTGTCCAAATCCATGAAAGCCATGAAGGGAAAAATCAGGTGCTTTAGGATCATGAACTCAAGAAAACATGAAGTTTGACAGAACAGAACTGATATCCCTGCGTGGGTCAATGTTTCAGCTGAAATGAGTATCCAAAATGATAACACAGCACGGTGCTGAGCCCAAGGGGGCCGTCAGGGATTCAGTAATGCTGCCTTTACAATATTCAATAACCTACCAAGACATAAATACCTTTTACTGTCCCCAATTAATAACTAGATCGTTAGAAAGGCAACGGACGTTCGCCAGGAAGATGCACAATTGAACAGAATCGTTAAAAACTAAACTGTCACAGGAGGAAATGAAGAACAAACTGCCACAAAAAACCTGCACAAAACCACAAAACTGCACAAAAAAAATCCTTGTTGGATCCTAATGAGGGAAGTGGGGAGCTGTGGAGGGAGCACAGGGTCAGGAATACTTCAGTGCCCACCCCTGGAGCAAACAAAGCAGTGGGAAACCAGAGGACAGAATAATCTCTACTTCTCTTCACTTGACATTCAGGTTGCAGCTTACGTTTCTTAACCTTAAAACGTGGGGTTTTTTTAATTCATTTCAATTGGCAGAGGCACTGAGGAACTGGTAATTGCCAGTTCACAGAGAACATTGTCTTCAACCAGCCTATTCCCCACGCAGCACCTGCTTTAATGACCGTGAAATGAGGTTAGTGAACTGGGCAATTACTTTCATAAAAAATAAAATAAAATTAAAAAAATCAGTCCTTGGGTAAGTCTCTTATTTAGAACTGTAGAACTCCAAATAAAAAAGGAAGTAAATCCAGTTTAAAACTGCAATGAATGCCTGACTTCATAGGAAGTTAATAAAACGCTAAGATCCCGAGCATGTGAACAATCATCCTATTGTGGTCTCAATAGTTTGCTGTTCTTGTACTAATTTTGTACAAAGTAACTGAATTGTGAAGCCGATGCTTCAATCCAGGTTATGTGAGCAGGAGGTTGGGAGCTGCTGTTAACTCCTGGTAATGCAAAGCAAAAAAAGAGACTGTCAGTACAAATGAAAGGTAGAAAATTCAGAAGATATTGGACAACATTTTGTATAAAATGTATTAATCCAGGCGTGAATAACAGAGCTGGCACAACAGAGAACACCTATTTAGCAGGATTCAAACCAGGCTTGAACACTTACCCAGCATAAACATTCAGAATAAGGATGAAAACAAAAAGGTGGGGACAGAAGCAGAGATGAAGAGCTTTGGGAATGTTATGAATTCTGGTCCTCCAGGGCTCACTAACCCTAACCCAGACCCTCCTCAGCAGGGCAGCAACAGGCCACTCACAACTTCTGTTGGTTTTTTCGAGATCATTTGAATTCTCCCCATCAGCAGTGCCAAGGGAACTTGGAGGGAGGGACACACACCTGGGACGAGCTGGCAGCTGCTCCAACTCCTCAGGAACAGCCACCAGCAATTGCTGGAGACACTCCTGGAGGAAACGCTTTGATGCACCACCAGAAATTCCCTGCGGACACTTCCCATGCTCTCGCCCCCAAAGCCAAACCCCCAGCACAGTGCTGCTCGGACACAAAGGCAATGCCAACCTCCAGCTTGAGGATGTCGTGCTGCAGCTTGCGCTGGAAGTCGAGGAAGTGGGAGATGGTGAGTTTGCCCTTCAGGTCTGCCCCGAAGAAGTAGGTGGTGAGGGCGGAGTTGAAGCCGGTTTTGAGGGTGTTCCCGGTGGTGGAGCGGTCCCTGTGGCGCATCCCCATGCTGGTCTGGGAGCGGATGATGCTCTGCACCTGAAAACCAGGGGAGGAGGTCAGAATCAAACCCAGCTCTGGCACCCAAACTAGACAAGCACCAGCATGAAGCACTCCAAGCTCAGACATGTCACCCTCCTGGATTTTTGTTCTTAAAATAATTCTTGCAAGATACGACAACTCAAAAAATTTGGCTGAACTTACAGAATCACATGATAATCTTTGTCTTTTCTGACTGAAACTATCTCATTCCAACCCCCTGCCATGGGCAGGGACACCTCCCACTATCCCAGGTTGCTCCAAGCCCCCTCCAACCTGGCCTTGGACTCTTCCAGGGATGAGGAGTTCCCAACATCTCTGGGTGAATGAGGCTTTGCTTTTTTCAGTCCTCTTTAAAGAATGAGAAGTATGAAAAGCTTAAAATGAGCATTAAGGAACAATTCTCCCAGTTTGCAGACAAACATTCCAGTGCTGATCCTGTACCTGGTCAGCAGAGAGCAGCTCAGTCCCAGCAAAGCCACAGGAGATGAGAAAGCCACAGCAATTGTGAGGAAGAAAACACCCTGCATATGTTTTGGAGCTTCCACTCCTTCACTGGACATCCTTTTGAGCTCACACCAATCTCACTTAACTCACAACACGTTCCATATCCACTTGTGCACAAATCCAGAGGTTTTCTCCCCAAGGGCTCTCCCTCCTGGCTGCCTGTTGCTCTCTGTTGCAGCTGGAAGCTCCCCCATCACTGAGGTTGTCCACCCAAAAAACCCTTCCTTACCTCCTACAATATGCCAAAAGGTTGAGCTTGAAGGATGTGACAGCCTGAAAATCCCAGTTTGTTCCTTGAAAGGGGTCTCAGGTGTTTGTTATTTGTTTGTTGTGAGAATTTCAGAGAACAGCCAAGCCAAACACACACCTCCTCTCTCCGTCCTCCAGTATCCCACCAAAGCTTCCCATCCCAGGGATAACAAGGCAGCAGAAGGATTCATATTAAGGACAAGGAGTGAGGAAGGGAAGGGGGAGAAAGGCAGCTGAGAGGACAGGCTTGCCCAAAGCTGCAGCAAACACCGCTGCTCTGCCTTCAGCCTCTTCCTTGGAAGGGAGAAAAGCAGCTGCCAAGAGCTCCAACTGCTCAAAGCATGCCAGAACCTCGTTATTGTGGTATTTGGGGTGTTCAGTTTTTTCCCTGAGCAGAGAGCAAGCACTGGAACGATCCCAGAAGGGATGCTCTGGTGGAAAACGCCGCTTTGTCCCTGCCGGGCTCACCTCGGCTGAAACACTGTCTCCAAACAGGTTCTACTGCCTATTCTTCCATTACAAGGAAAATCAAGATGAGGAGAAAAGAAAGAAGAAAAAAATACAGGAAAAAAACCCGTTTGGGTGTTCTTGGGTTTTTTTAAAATGATGTGATGTGAGGAGGGATGTGAGGTGATGTAAGTGCAGCCTGCCAGCAGCTAAAGGGAGCCCGCAAGGAACATGGAGAGGGACTATTTCTAAGGGCCTGAAGTGTCAGGGCAAGGGGGAACAGGCTCACATGGACAAAAGGCAGGGTTAAATGGGGTATTAAGAAGAAATCCTCCCCTGTGAGGGCGGGGAGGCCCTGGCACAGGTTGCCCAGAGAAGCTGTGGCTGCCCCATCCCTGGGTGTCCAAGACCAAGCTGGAGCAACCTGGGACAGTGGAAGGTGTCCCTGCCCATGAGATGAGCTTTAAGGTCCCTTCCAACCCAAATCATTCTGTGATTCGATGGTTTTTGCACTGTAAACAGCAACCCCTTCCTTTGCTGTGCTCTGCTTCAGCCGCAAGCTCTGCATGCAGAGAGACAAACATTTATAAACTGTCTGGAGCAGTGCAGTTTATGAGCAGCTTGGAGAAGTGTCTCTGTTTCCCCAGCAGTGTTCAGCACACTGCAGACTGCTCAGCAGAGCAGCTTTTCCTGGTTGTAATTTCTGTGGCACTGTACAGCTCTCTTTTCCCCTCCCATCCATAACAAACATCGGACAGTTTGAAAATCCATCTGTGGCCACTGGAGCCAGAATTGTTGGATGGGTCTCTGTTTTGGGTGATCCTTCTAAGTGCCCAGAAAGGCCAGCAACCACTGCAAGGAGCTGTCCTCACCCACAGCTCATCCATCCTCCCAGGATCTGGGAGCTGCCGTTTGCTCATAGTTCAGCTTAAGTGTTTGTGATGTTTCATCTTTTGCACCAGATGAGGAGGGATAAAAGGGGGGAGGGGGAAATCAATGGTTTGAAGAGAAATCACCAGTAACACTGCCTGGGAGTTCATTACTTTTCAGCCAACTTTTTAATTAAAAATAGAGGAGCAAACTAACAGTAAGAGTTGGAGATGATACTGATGCAGGCACCACGTTATTCAGCACTGACCATGAACCACATGCATCAGCTGGTTAAAAAATGGGAGGTTCTGCAGAGAGGCCTGAGCAAATTCAATACTTTTTATTAGGCAGTTAAAGCCTCCAACTTATTCACGTATTAGCTAAATTACTGAAGCACTTTTCTTTCTGAATTCTCGTAGGGTTTTCAGACATTAAGGACAAGAGGGAGCTGCTGTGGGCTGTCTGCAAAGACAAAAAGTGAAGGAGGAATGGGAAGCTCATCCTCCCATCATTTTCTTTCTCTTCTTTTTCTACCCATTCTCCCCCCCAAATACCCTTAAGTTGATGCCAGTTTAATCCCCTGGAAGGGGCAGTTCCAGCTGCTCCTGCCAGGTAAGATGTTTATAGGATGGGGCTGGAAACTCTGCCACCCTTTATGCTCTGAGGTGTTTCCCTAAGGGGGGAACAAGAGTATTTACCACATAAATAATTGTTTGTTACATTATATATGAGCATAACGGGGTGTATGTGGCTCCCACCAAAGCTGTGTGTTTCTTTGAATTCCGCTGGGGAAGTGCAGCAAACCAATATTTTCAGGTATCACCAGAACTGTCAGTGGCTTCTCCCTTCCCAAAACAGCTCCTGCAGCTCTGGGAGATCTGCCTTCACCAAAATATTCTGCTGCTAACCAGGAACTTTATTCCTTCCTACAGAGGCAGTGACACATGTAACAAGCCTAACAAAAATACCTTCCCCTTCCTAAGGATTTTTATGTGACTTAATGCACAAGTAACTTCCCTTGGCCTATTGGATGACTTAGAATCATTTAATTCAATTTTCTACCTTCACCTGCATAGTGCTTTGGAAACATTCATCCCTCAGAAATATTCTTTTTCATTTTACATGGCTAATAAAAAAAGCCGAACACAACACATGCATTGGCACCTTGGCATCACTGCATTTTCAGTGGGTGGTAAATAATTTTCTGCTTTTCTTAAATTCATGTATCACCATAATTGATTTCATTCTAGAACATTATAACTGCCATGAAACACCTTTTGAACTGTTAAATATCATCAGAGAGGTGGAGTGCACTACACAGACAGAAGGAAAAAAATCCCAGTGTTTTTTACTTGGGCAAAGTAAGGGAAGGAAGGAAAATGAACAAACCCCTGAGTTTCCATTTCAAGCTGTCAAGTGAAGGGATATCAGATTGCAGATAAACAATCTCATAATCCAAAGTGTGCATCCAAAACCCCTCCAGTTCCCCAGCTCCATTCCATGGCTCCGGAGCAAACTCGTGATGGTGATATCACCCCCACAGGTAATAATTTAAGGAGGATGACAGCAAAAGATTAGAAGGGGGGGAATTAATTTAACAGACCTCCTCTGCCACCAGTTCTTCCCATTTATAGCAAGTGCCCCAAGCACAACCTCGGAGAGGCTCTTCTGAAGGCAACTACTCATGATGAGTGAGAACCTGCAACTGGGTTATTCAGGGCTTTGTTCTCAGTGCATTTAAATTTCCTTTCATGAGCACCACACGCGGGGAGAGCTTTGCTAATACCCTGTGGTTTCAGGGTGCTTGTGAGTCCCCAAAACCTTAAGATGGTTTCTCAGGTAGGTAAGAAACTCACAGGCTCCCGCCTGAGGAGAGCAGGTCTTTTCCTCCACCGACAGCTCGAGCGTTCAATCTCTTTCTCACTCAGACACAACCACAAACCACAGCTCACAGGAGGAGCTCACCAACACCAGACACGACGGCTCAGCTGATTAAAAAGCCAGGATCAAACTCTCTGCTGACGAAGCCTTGCGAGAAGTAGAGGACTAATGAAAATCTGCTCTCAGTAACAGGTTTTTAGATCACCTTGGAACAAGGGGATAAATTGACCTTTGAAGCACACTCACCCCAGTTATTCTCTGAAGACAAAATTAAGGAATGCTGCAGGAGCTGTAATGGGATTTGGATCCTACTTTCTTCCACATCACTAGAGTGAAGAAAGTTCTTACCTACTTTGAGGGCGAGATCTAAAGAAATGTTACAGAATCCCAGACTGGTTTGGATTGGAAGGGACTTCAAAGCCCATCTCAATCCACCTCCTGCCATGGGCAGGGACCAGGTTGCTCCAAACCTCATCCAACCTGGCCTTGAATGTTGGCAAAGAACAGGAAATGTCAGTTTATACTGATGGTTGTCCTGGTTGAATGAAACACCTCCAGTTGAAAACCCAAACAGGAACATTGAGGGAACACAGCAGAGCACAGAAAGAGAAGGTGTCAACCACACTAACCACGAATATAAAACACAGCAGCCCCACAGAGGAGCACTGCACTTATGACTAAGATGCTGGAGCATTAAGAAGTTCAACTCACCTGCTCAAATTCTTCCATGTCCACCTCACCATCCCCGTTCAGATCAAACATCTTAAAGGCGATTTCGAAGTTCCTCTGGGGAGCTACATAAAAAACCCCCAAAAAACAATAAAAAGAACAGTTAACGAAGATACAAAAGCTCAATAAAAGGCACGGGTTCCGAAAGATTTTATCTAAAAGCAATTTCCCCTAATTCTTGTAATTTTAGTAAGAAAAGGCATCTCTTGGGAACTTTTAGCTACAAGTTTCATGGTGCTCCTTTTACCAAAGGTCTCGACAAGGAGTTGGTGAGGAGATGTTTCTTCAACAACATTTATTGCATTTGCAGGTGGAAAAAGCTCGAAAGCAAGATGTCACCCGATATTTTTAATGACAATAACACCGGTTTGGCCAGAGGCTGCTCCTCAGGCTCTGCAGAGCACTCGGTGGGTGAGGTGCCAACCTGGAATTCAGATAATTCTCCTCCAGACTCAGCTCTTGTCCCCCTGTATAAATTTAAACAAATCATTGCCACTCTCTCAGTCCGGTTGTGACACCGAGACGTGTGGGCTGGAGCTCAGCAGCTGAGACGCCGCCGTGCTTTATTTGTCACTGCATTTAGTCTGTGCTGTCACGGTTTATTTAGCCAGAGCCCTGCCAAAGCACCACTTCCCAGCCCCCCGTCCCAGCAAACCACGCTCTTCCCTCTGCATCCCACCACGGAACTGTGTTGTGTTTCCATTTTGGGCCCTGCAAACCATCATCGTTCCAAGCGACAACACAGTTGTGACAAGTTTTTTTCCATATTAAGCAAATATATGAGAGATTTGTCTTGCTCTGCCGCTTTTGAACACACCCCACCTACAGGAATTGTGGTGTTTGCTGGGATTTCCAGGGAATCCTCGAGGCTATAGCCGGTCCTTAAGCTGTCACCTGAAACGATCAATTAAAACTTCACCTGTTTTTGCACTCCTCACCCAAATCTGGCCGCAGGATGTGGATCACTGGTGAGGCCTCACCTGGGCAATCAGCTTTTAACATTTCAAAAAATGAGTTGGTGCAACTGCCCTTCTGAGGGAAGGCACCTCATTGGTGGGGGGAACTCAAAGAGGGATCGGTCAGGCAAAAGGAAATTAATAAGGAATTAAGTGAACTGGATTTTGTGTGTCAGTTACAGCCCCAATTCCAGGCCAGGAGACTTTCACACGGTGTTTTCCTCTTGCTGTAATAACCCAGCAGCACTTGATCATGAAAAGATTCAACCAACATGCTTTTTCCCCCAAACACTTTGTGCCCAAAGCAGATGCACAACGACATCAAAGCTGATGGCAGGAACAGCCTGTTGACATACACAGCACACACGGTCCTGCCATCCCTGGATTTGCCCCTGCCAGCCTGGAATTCCAAGCACCACGTGCACAAAGAAGGTCTCCAGTAACCACAGTCACCCCCAGCAGCACGTGGTGGGTCACCTGCCTTCCCACCCACATCCCTGCCCTGTTAATTGCAGCGTTAATTGAGCTGGGGACAGCTGCTCCCCCTGTCCCCAGCACCACCTTCAGAATCTCTCCAGTGATACGCCTGATTTAAGGGATTTATGTAAAAAGCCTCCTTGATATCCATCCAGCATTTCCAGTGATTAATTCCCATTTTCTTGAAGAGCAACAAGCTTCCAACTGCTGTCTTAATATTTAAATAACACATGTAATATTATTCACTTTAATTGCAAGTACTGCATGAAAGCCTAGAGGCAATTTTGTCTCTCTAGCACTGCTTAGAAAGATATTTTCTCTGTGAGGAAGAAGAGGAATATACAAAACTTGTATCTGTTACGAGGTTTCATAAAAAGAATAATGGACACATCTCATCTTTCTTTCCCCGTTTTCTCTGCCAGGGTACAATGGTGTTTATTTTGAGACTGGAAAATGTGTTATTCCTTGTAAAAGAAGAATAAAAAAAGGGTGTTTGGGGGTTTTCCTTACCTTTTTTTTAAGGAAATATATAATATGATAATACTACTATAATATAAAAAATATGACCTCCCATTCGTGGAGTCACATGGTGAACAGAGAAAGCAAAAATACTCAATTTACCCCTCACAAGGGCCATTTCCTTCCTTTTCCAGCACTAAATACACACTTCCAGCAGCACTTGATCAGAGAACACCACTTGCAAGATTAAAACGAACAGTTCAGCAACAGAAATCTGCCGGGTCAGTATTTTCTAAGGACAGGGAAGGGATGCGGCGTTACACTGGCAAATTTAATTACTTCACTCCTTTAGCTAATAAGCTGTTTCTTCCTTTGATCTGCACATCCAACTCCAAGGCCTTGTAATGACACTGAAATGCACACAACCCCCCAGGGGAACCAGAGGGCACCGCAGACAATGAGCTCATCCTGCTCCTCCTCAGGAAGGACTGGTCATCAGGAGGCACATCCCTGATCCCCAGCCCTGGATTTACGGCTCCGGGGAGAGATAATTCCTGCCCCTCTGCTCTCGGCTGCGATGTTTCTGACCAGGATTTATTGGGAAGAGTTGGTCCGACAGCGGCTCGCCCCTGTGCCCGCCCTGTCCGTGACAACACCCTGCACAACCTCCATGTCTCTTCCTCCTCCTTCACACTTGCACACCAGTTTGTCCAGGGAAATGTAGCCTTCCCCCTCCCCCCCAGTTTTACCACTCCCAGCCTCAGCTTCTCTAAAATTCCCCACTGCCTCCAACAGAACACAATATTCCTCCTGCAGTGGTTTCCAAAGCCATTGGAAGGACTCTTGGCTTTGAACTCGGCACGATCACAGAATCACAGAATCAGTAAGGTTGGAAAAGACCTTAGAGATCATCGAGTCCAACCTATCACCTATTACCTAACCTAGCCAAACCTGTTACCTAACCTGTTGCCATCCTGCTACCAACACACCATCCTACCTATAACACACTACCCTAATATCTAGGTCATGCCACCAAGTACATCATCCAACCTTTTCTTAAACACCTCTAGGGACGGTGACTCCCCCACCTCTTTGGGCAGCCCATTCCACTGTGAGATCACCCTCTCTGTGAAAAAGTTCCCTTTACAAGGGAAAGCCACTCCTGGGTTTCCCCCAAACGCTCTGCTGCATTCCCAGCTCCCTGTTTTTGCAAGTTATCTCCTCACCATCCTTTCTGACACTATTAAGAAACAAGGTTGTTCATTGCAACCGATTTCCCTCAGGCAACGAGGCGGAAATTCGTCAGGGGAACTGCAGTTCCTTTTTTGAGTTTTATTTGTACCTTCAGGTGTTCAGGAGGATGTGGGTGCCCTCCTAATGATTCCTCCAAATCATGAGCACAGAATTACAGAATGCTTTGATTTGGAAGGGACCTTAAAGACCATTTAATTCCAACCAGGACAGAGACCGACATGAACGAAAACAAGGTACTGGAGTCCACACCACTATCAATTCATGAGTTACCTACTCCTACCTTGGAGATAAGTGGAACTATGTCTGGAAAGATCAGGTCAAAGGGCTCCTGTAGATCCATAACTCCACCAGCTCGACACACCGAGCTGCTTTTTCAACTATGTAACCCACTTTTCTCGATTCACTTGTTCAAATCAAATATTTGAGTCAGAAAGGGAGCAAGAAAAGCAAAAGACACAAGAAGTAACGTTATGAAGATGAGCAACCGCCACCAGACCAACAGAGAGCATTGACCACATTGAAAAAAAGTCACTCGATCCATCAGTGTAAAGCCCCAGGGAGCCTCTGAGGGATTAGATGGGTTGATTAGGCATCTTTAAGTCAATTATGCCATTTTAAACTACTTCCCATTATTCAAAGGACCAATTTGCAGCACTCAATTGCTCTTTACTGCCCTGCCCTCTCATCAGAAGCAAAGCGTTCTGAAAACCATTAAAAGCTTGCTGATGAGAAACCAGAAAAACGTGGCCTTTTGTGCTCATTTCATCTTCTCTTTCCCTCGAACTCGGTATTCCACACCTTAGAGGCCGCTCTCTACAAGTTTTCCCTCTGCCTCTTCCTGCACTACGTGGTTGCACACGGGTTAAATGTCTGTGATGTCTTCCAGCAGAATTCCCTGTCCCTTCCTTTGGTCTCTGTTGTTCTGGGATATTGCTATGAGCAACACAAAACTACTCCATTCCCTAATTCTACAAAAATAATCATAATTATGTTCCTGGGACTTCTCAACCAGGCTGGCAAGTGCTGCATGCAGAGTAGTTCCTTTCCCACAGGGAATTTCCTATCCTGTGATAATTGGCATAATTGGTTTAAGATGCCTCATCAACCCATCTAATCCCTGTGATACAGGAGGTTGGTGGAGATCCATCAGCTTCTCACACCAGGCAAATGCTGAAGGGATGAACCCAGGAAGTCCACGGGAAGAGAGGCTGGGAGAGCATCCCAATGCCAGTTTCCAGATCAGAGAGGTCAAGTTCTGCTTGGGAACACTCCAAACTGTGAGAAACCCACCCCGTTTCTGTCCTGCCCTTCGGCACAGCCACCAGTCCGTGGCACAAGTGGGACAGTGAGCTAAAAAGCCCTCGCTCTGACAGGGAAATCCCTTGGAACAGGATGTCTGTGCTGCTCAGAAACATCTTGGAGACGCCACACAGCAGTGACTGGGAGGGCAGAAAGGCAGGAAGACGTCCCTGCACCAAACAGTGTGGGTGAGGTGGAGCCCCCAGAAGGTCTTGAAAGATTAAAGATGGAATTAACCTAGACAGCACCACGGACAAAACCAGTCCTATGAACTCAAAGCGACCTTTCCATGCTGAAAGGAGCCCTGTGGCACTTAGTGCTGCTGAGCACTGGTGAGATGACAGATGCCACTCGTGGCAGGGCTGGGGGCTGAAGATATTGCTGTCAGCCAGGAGGACACACTCAGAACAACCACGGCGCAAACAGGCCCTGGGTACCGTGTCACCTGTGTGCAGCAGTGCAGGAGGACGTACTGATCTAAGGAGAATCAGTTTCAGGGCTCAAGGGTGCTGGCAAGCCATAGAAAGATTTTCTACCTATTTCATTAAACCCCCTGAATTTCTAAATCTCCAAGTCAATTCCATGCCCCCTCCCTCCATCAATGGCTCAATAGCTGGCCAACACAATCCCCAGAGTCAGATGGCTTGGAATTTATCCCTACACAGGGGAAAATAAAAAATATTACACAGCTGAATCTACCTTAAGTGAGGGATCTTGCTGCAGGCTAGAAAGAACCAGCAGGAGATGGAAACAACACAGGAGGATCTGCCACAAGAGCCATGGCAAGAGAGTAATTACTGTGGCTTCAGCCAGTGTTATTTAACCCTCCTGCCAGGAGGATTAAATCCAGACACGGCGACAGTCCAACTGCAGAAACAACACCAATTTATTGCTTTAATGCCCAGCTCCCTCCAGTACCTGTTAATAAAGCCGACATTAAAACGTCTGGATAACAGATCCCATTTGGTCGAGAAGTTGCAGTCACTGATGATGGAGAAGCTCTCTCCCCTTCCTCCACTTTAAGCAAAAACCTCTTTGGCCAGGGAAGCCATGGCTTTGCTTTCCTACGGCATTTGAAGGGTCCAGGAGAAATCCCACTGGAATTTGCTTATCCCGCATCGTGCTCAACTTTCTACCCCTGTCCCAAAACACACAGAAACCAGGAGTTGCCTCAAGGTCCCTCAGCTCTCGCAGCCTTTAACAGAAGGCTGCCTTTCTGAAGCAGCTGAAAGCTATTTTATTAGCCGTTATAAAAATACATTTTTCACAGAAAACACGGCGACTGACGAGAACAGACAGTGCTCGAGTGAGAAATCACTTGTAAATACAACGTGGTGACAGACTTCATTTTCTGGGCAATATGCAAACAGCTGCCTGAGAGCAACAGAGGTGAAGCCTCCAGCCCCCTCTCTTCTCCTCTCCCTCCCTCTTCCACAGAGTAAAACTTTTCAGCTGGAGCTGCAAAGACAAATGAAAAGCTTTGGGAAAGAGGCAGGGATGGGCACGACCCTCCACAGGGGCACAATCACACAGAGCCCTCGGGGTTTCTTGGTCTCCAAGGTTCTCATTGATCAGTTTGGAGTTCAGTGGATCTCTCCCCATCGCTCTCAAGCTCCCATTTCTGATCATGCTGCTTAGTTCTCAATACGCCACCTTCGTTTCTCAATATTTAGCTGGTTTTTGATGTCTCTCTTGTCCAAACACGTCCTTAATATTTAAACAACACAGGAGGAAGCCCAATGTCAGGTTTAAGGTTAAATTGTCAGGTTTAGGATTTACTTTCCTCATGCTATTTAATTTATTTCCCTGGGCAAAAAGAAACAGTCAGAAACTACCGGATTCCTGCAAGGCAATGTTTACTTGTTTACTAGTCAGAGTGTAAACCAGCGTGGTGTAACAGGATTTTCTATTTAGCCACAGGGCAAAGCTTGTTTGGGAGTTTTATTAAAACAAAAGCAAAGGTTTCAAAACTGAAACCAAAACTCTTCCTCTGGGGAATCACCGCTTGACAATCCCTCCAGAGACATTCCTCCATCTTCAGTAACTACTCAGAAAACTCTCAAAATACCTCAGATTCAGTCTAAAAGCTTTGGAATTCCTTCCCCTCACAATTTGTTTTTTGTTTAAATTTTCATTTTTGGAAAGCTCCTGCCTTGCCCACCCCTTCAAACAGCTCCCTCAAAGCACACACCACCCAGTTCTGTCTCCTCTCCTTAGCCTGACTCCCCAGTAACTGTGAATGTGTTTAAAAGCCCAAGAATGAGAGGAAAAAACCCCAGTTCCTCCTGCACAGCCCTCCAAGACAAAGTGGCCTTTTTCTTTCATTCTTACGACAAAGAAATCACCTCAAAGCAAAAACTTCTTTCTGCTGCCTGTGGAGGAAGAAAAGATTAATTTTGTGCTGTGTACTTGATTAGGGGGGTGTTCATCACCAGCACAGCCATAAAAACAAGGGCAAGAGCGTTTTCTAAACCACATCCAGTAATGTGACAGCTGAGGTTTGAGAGCTCACTGTCATCTGTGGAGACTCACATGTGCCCTGTACACCTGAGATCATCCTGGCACAGGCAAGATGAATGCAAGAAAGGAACAGTGAAGGCCTCAAGAGCCAGTTCTGAGACTCAGTCAAATAAAACCAAAGCAGATCAAAGACATAAACTCAACTCCCTGGCTTGAACCAGCTTCATCTCTCAGTGTTTGTTTTCACAACACGAAGGTCACATACAAGTCTTCCCCCACCATGTCCCTTTGACAAGAAATAAGACCTTGAGCATTTCTTGTGCCCAGGAATAGATCCCCAGTAAATAAGAGCCGCCTCTCATGTCTCCATATTACAGCACGAGAGAACACAAAAAACATGGGTGACAAACACAGCTGCCACCCCAACCAGCACAGGGCAGGCAGCACTGGGCTCTGCAGGAAACTGGGAAGTGTCCAGCCTTTTAATTCCACATCATGGAACAGCTACAAGATTAGTCTGAAAATGAAATGTCTCAAGTTCAGTGGGACAGTGGCCTCATTACCCCCCATTTTCCAATGGGGCTGGAAAATCGCTGCGAACTTCGGTGTTTATGGCACAGCACCTTTCAGGCAGCCAGGGAAGCTCTGCAAATGAGGGTCTGAGCTTGATTTCCACGTGAAGAAAGCCTAGAAATGCCACTTGACATTACCAAAGGCTTCAGTTTCACTAGTTCTTGCCAACAAAGCCAACTTAGAAGTGCCAGCACTTTGAGGGCAGAAGACTTGGCTGGAACGGATTAGCAGATCACAGAAATATCACAGAGGGGTGAAAAGACAGAAGGTATCTAATGGTAGTTGTTGAAATGCAGACAGCTTAACTTCTGGCCTCATTGGATTACATCACACACAAGGCTGAGCTCACCCAAGTGGACACGCAGCTGGAAAAGGGAGTTTGGGAGCATAAAACCAGGGAAGAGCTGGAAAACAACACCAAGAGTATCACATGAACACAGCTCGTGAACACGTCTCCATTTACAGTTCTGAACAGCAGGTCAAATGACTCATTAAAAAAAAATAAAAATTGTCACATTTCAGAAAGGGAAGTAAATCTCCAGAAGTCATCAAACTGAAGCCCTGAAAGCTCAACCTAAACCAGACAAAGCAACAGCAATTACTCAGCTGAGTGTCAGGCAATGAGGAGCCTCTCAGGGAACAGACTCATCTCTTGTGAACTTCCTAAGCCTAAAAATGCCGTAATAGCAGGGAAACCCCCCAGTACTTACTGGAAAGGACCGTGGTGAGGAAGATGTAGTCGGAGAAAGAAATGAGTCCACATTCTCCAAGGGCATAAAAGATGCTGTCCTCGTCAGCAAACTTCTCCCGCTCCTGGGACAGCTTCTGCTTGTTCACAGCCCAAAAAGAGAAGAGAGAGCAATCAATTAAACAGAGAAACGGAAAGTTTCCTTTGTGCCCTTACCACCAACAAGCCACTCCACGGACACACACCTCTGCTATCTCTATTCACATCCACAGGACCTTTTCCAGCCTTCAAACGTGATAGAAGAGCTCTGCAGAGATCAGTGCTATTCCCCATCTCAAATGGGGGATAAGGAATTGCACAGGGTCCATCAGTTCCCTTAGCCTAGCTGACATACAGATAAATAAAACTGTGGCCATTTTGCTTTAAATTGTCTGGATTTTTGAGATCCATGATAAAAAAAAAAAATCAGATTTTATTTTGAATACAGGATTCAAAAAGGAAATGATGGTATTTCACTAGCAGTTCTTTAGTTAGGCTCTCCTGTAGCAGCAGCCAAGAAAGAACTATTTGACGTGAATATAAATTGTTTTAAGTTATTAAAACGTGTTATTATCAGGTTTGTGTGTGAAACCTCACGAGGGGGACGAGGACTGAAATGGATCTCCATCTCCCTCCAGTCCTTTTCCAATTATCACCTCACAATATCTTACTAAGCTAAAAAAAAAATAAATCTGAGTCCCTTTGATCCGCAGAACCTTCAAAGACTGAAAAGGATCCATGGAACTGTTAGGGAATCCACACTGGTGACCCACTTCAGGAACACAGCAGGAAGAGGAACACACACACAACACACACACACACACACAGAGGAGAGTTAAACCAATTCCAGGGAGAGCAGGGGTGGATGAGGTTATTCCACAGAAACCAGGCCATGCAAGCACACAGGCATGGTGAAAGCAAGGCTGAATTTAGGAATGGCTTTAGGGAAAAAAAAAAACCAAACACCAAAAACCACTGACAAAACACCACCACACGAGGGTCCAGCTCCACAACTGTCCCCCACCGTTACCTCTGTCTAGCGGAGATCCCACCATATACAAGGCAAAGGAAAGAAAACTGGTTAACCAACAATAAAACAAGCAGGCAAAACATAATATCAAGGTTGAATGGTTAGGCTTGCCAAGAGCAAGAAGGTTTGGGAAGCAACCAGGAGGTTGCTGTGGCAGGAAGCCTATCCCAGCAAGGGTTAGCTCGGAGCCTCTCCGGGTCAGCCCCACAGTCTGCAGCCGATGTCTCTCATCCACCTCAGGGGTTTTTGTTTGCTTGTTGGGTTGGTTTTTTTGAGAGAGAACTCACCATTGTGTGTGACTGCAGAGTGGGGATGAGCTCAGCTAATAATTTAGATGAAAATTTAACCCGTATCTGGCTCGGAAACCACAAGAAAAGAGACAAAAATCATCATATAGATCACCCGAAAGAACACACAGTTCCCAGGGAAAAATAGTTCAGCTCTACTGATCCCATAAAATCCTTCCCAGTAACTCTGCCTTTACCATCTGGAGAGGGCCAGGAATTTAATAAGAGGTGAATCACAACAAGCTAATGGCATTCATTTGATGCAAGGGAATGGCTGTTTATGCTCAGGGGGGACCAGGTTGAAGCACCAGTTACTCAAAAAGTGTTTTTAGCTTCTTTTCCCATCAAGATGGATCCAAAGCAGGTGCATCCATCCGTGCTGATGTGAAGGATTTTCCCTTAAACCAGCAGTTCCCTGCAATTGCATCTCACCTGCTCCTGTGATTTATTACCTCTCCCTCTGGTTGTCCCTCTTGAGCAGCATTTATCATAAACCAGCTATTAGCTCGAAGGATCCCACGAAAAAGTTCCAGAGGTGGGTTTATTAATTTTTATGGGCTTCTTTTCTGCACTTCAAATTCATAGTCTCAAAATATTCCTCATAAGAGAAAAGCACATCCGTAGACTAACAATAAAAAAAGGATATTTTAGTTGCTCTCTGAAATATAAAGACAGATGGGAGGGACAAGCATTTAGCCCCTTTGCCCCTTACTTTGAGCAAACAGAGTAAAAAAAAAAAAAAGTTATTTATTTATATTAAACTTGACACAAACCTGGGGAAACTNAAATATAAAGACAGATGGGAGGGACAAGCATTTAGCCACTTTGCACCTTACTTTGAGCAAACAGAGTAAAAAAAAATGTTATTTATTTATATTAAACTTGACACAAACCTGGGGAAACTTAACCTGTGACTGCCTGCAGCTCATGGTAAAGGGAATTTCTCCCACTTACCTCTATAAAAGAAAAGAACCCCTGACCTGATCAGCAGGATTTTCAGGTTCTCAGCACTAAGAAGTTTTTAAAGAATTCCCAACTCTCCCATTTATTTTGCTCACTGAGGAGGCGTGTGTGACTGCTTTCCATGAGCTCTGTGGGAAGGCTGGAAGCATCCTTGCCAGGGGTTGTTCCCCACCATGAAACACTGTGCTTTAAAGAATTCCACAGAACCTCCAGGAAAAAAGAACATGAAATAAAATAAATCAACCTACCCACCTCACAAAGCACAATGGGGGCTCTTGTGATCCCTCAAAGTTCAAGGTGACTGATCCTCCCTAACACCTAAAACCACCCTGTAGAACTTTCGATATTTTTTATACTTCATTTGAGAACGTCACAGATTTTTTTACCACATCCCACTTTCCTTTCAGCACAGCACCTTTTGGCCAGCAAGGCAACACATGGGATCAGAACACCGAGGGGAAAATCCCTTTCTGAACCTTCATCCTTCTCCAGAGACACATCATCTTCACCAATGAGTTATCCTCAGCCCTTTGTATCCCAACACAGGGTAATTCTCAAAGTGCTCAGTTAAAGCAGCCAAATCTCTTCCATTGAGTGTATTTTTCTATGTTAAATCCACTCCCCAACCAGAGTAATTAAGGTCATTGAGCACGTCCAGAAAAACATTCCAAACCGAGCATTCACGAGTGAGCAAGCCATGGGGAACAGTTTACAATTGTGATGTATTTTTCAGTCAAGCAGTGGATTCATACTTAACAAGCACACAGACGAGCAAACATCCAAATCAACACATACAAAGGAAAATAAATTCAAATCTCCCATTGCTTTCGGCACAAGCACATGTAAAGTTCAGGGGAAAGCCACCAGTCCAGTCTCAACGGAACAAAACTTGTGACAGGCTTTCAGGCAGATTATCTTAACACCACCAGACATGGACAACAGGTACAAAAAAATCCAGGTAATTTCAACATATAAAGCTTGGTTTGCCTTTTCCAACTCAGGCTCCAAGCCCAGCAGCACAACATGGGTTGGACAGGTGAATCCAGTGATCAAAATCCCCCAAATCCAGGTGCTGGAGGAATAAGTTGTGTGTTGCCTGCAGGCAACTCCCTGGAGTTGGTTTCATGCTCAGGCTGCCTGTAAAGCATCCAAAGGTACATGACAAATTTCGCATATCCACCCCAAAAGGGATCTGGAGCCTCCCTCCAGCCAAGTACGTGGTACAGCTCCCAGGTAACAAATTATCTGGAGGAAAAGCCCCATGGATTCTTTTGTTCCTTGCCAAATATTGTCTTTAGTTTGGATTTTAAAACTGTTTCCCCAGGGTCGGTGAAGAGTGAGAAGTGGCACTGTTTAAACACGGATATCAGAAATAAAAAGGTGTGTTTTTACAAAGCAAGGGCCAGGGATGGACACACAGTGCTGGGGATCCCAGGCCTGGAAAAGCATGATCTGCTAAATCCTGGCAAATCCACTTCATCTGGCCTTTCAGAAACTACTTAATGAGCAGCATTTCGTTTGCCACTTTGGGAAGAACCCAGTCCTGGGAAGTCTCCCAGAGCTGGGGTTTGATCTGGAGGAGAAAGCCAACTCTGGGCAGGTTTATTCCTCATGTTTCAGCATCACCTGTGTAATTCCATGAACCAAAGCATCAGGAATTTATTAATAAATTTAATAAATTTATTTAATAAAATAAACAAAATCATTAATAAAGTTAATAAATTTATTTAATAAATTCAGGAATTTATTGCCTTATGCAACCACTTGACAATGACTTAGGCCTTCCAAGAGGATAACAAAATAAATACCCAACTGCATGCAAGACCATGAGTATTTCTCCAGAACCAGAAAGCAACTTGGTAAATTAGCAAGTGATTTTTTTATGAACCCAAACCACCTTTTATTGACAAACCTCTCCATGGTACTCAGCTTGTTCCCTTTGAACTGAAATACTTCCAGGTGACCCCACACTGTGCAAGCAAATACAAACCCAGCAATGTTGAGTGGAGTCACCTTGAGGCCAAACACTTCTCTTTCAGTCCCAACTGACCCCCTTGAGTCGTGGAAAAGCTTGGAAAGACACCTATTAATATATTTATTTCATGCTTAGCTGTGGGCACAGAGGGCAAGTCCCACTTGCCTCCTCCAGCAGAACCTGCAGGATGCCCAGGCATGGATTCCTACATCATTTTCCTGAGCAGGGCTGCTGAAAATCCAAGGAAAGGCACATCCAGACACTTGCTGACTGAGGCATTTGCAGCAGATGCTTTGTGTCAGCCTGTCCCACAAGACAGACAAGGGAAAACCCTTTAAAAATGCCAGGGCAAAGCAGGCTGCTGTGGGAACTAAATATATTAATGCTTTCAACTCTCTCTGCATCTCAGTGCTGAACTGCAGGCTCTGAAAATGGAGATGTTTAATTATGCTTGGATTATTTTTTTTTTTAGATATAAACTTTAAAGAACCAAAGTGGTGTATTTATAGAGATTTCAGGATGACTCGTGCTGGCGCCTCACATTATGAAAAGTGAAATAAAGAAATAAAAAGGCTTTCACAGAACCAGATTTGAAAATTGAGCCTTTCAGCCAAAATGTTCAAAAGCCCTTTAGGGAAAAAGAGGGAGTGGAGGCCCCTCTGTGCTATGAAACACAGACAAAAAGAAAGGTCTTTGGGGAAAAATTTAGAAGTTTATTAAAGCCAGCTTTATAATGTGGATGTGAAATAAGTCATTTTAGATGTGCTGCCTGGCATTTTTATATATCCCTAAACAAGAAGGTGTTTGAGGCTGTGATGGAAACAGCACAAGGACTTTCTGAAACTCACAGCATCGTTCCTAGTGGCTCCAGATAATTCACCACCAAGTAAATTACAAGGAAAGCCAAACAGCTTCTTCACTGCAAACCGTGGTGGGCGAGTGCTGACACAAGAAAATGCCTAAAATTTACTGTTGGCTGCAATACTGCAGGTTACGGCCTTTAGAGAGGTTATTTTAATCAAGAGTTTTTTAAAAAACATTTGATTTTGGGGGGATTATTTCATTGTATATATACACAGGGGCAAAAAAAATGCAGGGCTGGACACAGCTGAGGTTGTCCTGCGTATTCTCTCCCTCTAAATTTGAATTTGGACACGTGGAGAGAATCAAAACTCAGGCAGCAATGATTGCTGCAGGTGGACTCCTGAGACTGGAAAGAGAAATCTGCATTCCCTCCCTTCCAGCAAGGCTGTGAATATTCATCACCTCTCAAACAAACAGCACCTGAAAGGCAAGGCCAGCACTCCGGGTATGACCAAGAAAATAAAGGACACAGACTTTCCCAAGGCCTGGCAGGCAGCAGAGCCACTCATGCAAGGGAGAAACCCCTGCTGGAAAAGCAAGTAGGAAATGCCTTGGAAAAGGGACAGTGTACACTCGTGCTCCCCCTCAGAGCAATGAAATCACACTTGGCATTGAAATTTGATGGGGAGGATTTAAATGAGGCCCTTGATGGCCCACATCACGCTTCTAAAATGACCTGACTTTTGCCTCCTTGGAATTTAAATGGCTGTTTAGGTCTCCAGATGGAAATTGGGATATCGCTCGCTGGTCTCGGCGCACATTACCAAGATGAACTCATCATGTTGCTAAGGCACACTGCTCCTTCCCCCAGACAAATCCCATGGGGAAAGGACACCAGGAGAATAATAACTCGGCATAAAAGCCAGGATTAAACACTGCTGATGAGGTTGGGGTCATACACTTGGTACTAATCACCCACGGGGAGGAAAAGGGTTTGGGGAAAAATCACATGTAATCTTGTAATTGGAGCTTGTCATCACTGCTGCAAACCAAATTAAAGCACAACTAAAAACGCTGCCATTCTCCTTCCCTCTCTCACTCCTTTCTTCACCTGCTTCTCCCATCCAGACCTTCCCTCCTTCTGTAGTCACAGAGGTCATGCATCTCCTAAAACATTCCCTCCCATCTCTCCATTCTTCCCCCTTTTCCCAGCTCACTCCATGTTATCCAAGGACACACATCTCAGAGCTCAGTTCTGTCTCCCTTAAGTATTAAGTATTAATCTAACACCAGCAAAACTATTAAAGAAATTAAAGCCAAAAAAGATCCCAGAAATCACTTTTGGATTAAAAGACTGCATACACCCACTGAGGGCATCACACCAAGTTGTTTATTTTCCCCTAATTTCCCCTATGGATTTCATTGAGGTCACAAAGCAATGGGGCAAATCAAGTATTTAGAGAATATTTTCCTCCTTACTTACCAATATTCAATGAGCTTCCATCCCGTTTTCTAGTTTTTCCCTATAAATCATCTTATGAACAGTAACACCTAAATAACTTCTTCCTAAAATACTTTTATACAATTCACCCTACACAATCCTACAACTTAAACTCACAGTTCCAAATGTAACCTTCCCTAGATTTACACACCTCCAAATGGAGGACGATTCCTCAAAACATCTGGCCGGAGAGAAGCCTGTTCCTTCTCCCAGCATCAAAATAACTTCGTGGGCTCCAGGGGAAAATGCCATTTTCCAGCAGAGCCAGCTCTGTCACAGCCTCATCGAGCTGCAAAACCACAGAAGGCTTTCGCAGAAGCCTCCTGTGAAAAGAGGAGGGCAGGGAAACACACATTTGAGCTTTGCTCAAAGATATTCCCCTTAACAGAGCCACGCATTCATGGCTGCCCTGGGGACTCCATTTTCCACAAGCCAAATTCAGGTGTTCTGAAATAAATCTTTCAGGCTGAGGACCAAGGAGAGGATTCAGGATTATTTATCAAAGGAGCAGGGAGAAGGGGTGAGCATACACTGTCCCTTTTACGTGAGAAGTGCATATTATGAGGTCTGAAGCACAAACTCATCAAAGCACATGCTGTGTCTGCTTTGTACCTGCCAGAAATCCTGGTGGAAGGGGAGAGGGTTAGAAAAGGGAAGAAAATGAGGGAATGCTTGGTTACACCACAAAAACCACAAACCAGAGTTAGAATACTAAGACACAAATATCAGAGATATTGAAGCAACACCAGCCGGGTACCTAAAAATCAGAATAAAAGAGGTCAAAGAGCAACCAGAGGATTTTAGTAGGAGCCCTGTGGAAACGAGCAACAGAATTAGAGGCACAAAAAGGTAACAGCAAGTAGAGCTTTGTCAAAGCCAAAATACACCACAAACACTTGGTAGAGGAGGTAGGAGAGGATGAAGTGTGCTCTGTACCTAAAGCAACTCAGGGGCTCACAGAGATGTCTGTACACGGTGCATTTACCTGTGTTAGAAGCAATTAAGTATTTTCTTCAATGAAATTAATGTGTGTTAAAAACAAGCCCAGAGACGGATTTGCCACAGTTAGGTGTCCACACAGGTCTCAGCAAACGGGGAAACAGAGGAACTAACCAAAGCAGACTGGCAAGACCTCACACAGTTGGATTTAAGTTAGAGAACACCCTGAGTGTCCTTTTCACTTAATGGGCTCAGTGAACCAAGTCCAGCTGCACTCCACACTGTTATTTACTGAATTGTGATCCTCGCTTCTGTTAAGGGAACACTTATAGCAGCATCCTTTGGAATTAAGGTTTCAGAGGCACTTAAACGACATAGGAGCTCAGAGCTCTGATCCAGTGTTAGGCTCCTGAATCACAGCAGGGCTTTGAGCTTGTCCTCCAACCCACCAGAAATGGATGGCTCATCTACCTCCAGTCCTCTCCACAGGGATCCTCCCTGAGTACATTTTTTCAGGTGCCTGTGTTCCTGAAGTGCTCTTCAAACCACCTGGAAAGAAATCTGCCTCTTGAGCTGCCTCCCAGCAGCTGTTCTTTAATGGACACACACTTTCAGGTCAGCTGAAGCTACATCTTGTACTGGTCCATGATATGACCTTGCATCACACAGTGTAAAAGAATTCCAGATGTTTAACTGGCCCCTGGAGAAACCACCAGAAGTGTTTCCCTCGTCCTTCACCTTGTTTTTGTTCTGCATTGCTCTATGGCATCCCCAAACATCTAGAGATGTAAATACAAATGCTGGCAGGAAATACTTAATAAATTTAATTAGAGGGCACTGAAAGCCTCTCTAATTACCTATTTCAGGAGTGGAAGCTGTTGCTGGTAGCTCCAAGGCTTTTGCCTGTATCAAGCAGCAGCAGCAAGGAATTTTCCCCAAAGGAGAGAAAAAAAAAAAAGACTAAGTCAAGTGCATGTTAATGAGCCCAAGAAGCCATCCAGGGTGGGGGAGGTTATTTCTTAGAGGTCACCCTCACCTTTCCTCCAGGATTTACTGCTGGAAGCTCAGTGTGGGACACCTGGGAGCTCTTCCCTGTGCTGGCTCACCAGGACAGTGACAGGATGTGATTCTGCTCTGACAGGCAGCTCAAGGGACTCATCTCATCCCACAACAGCATTGTTTCTTTGAGAGAGCAAGCCTGTCAATCATAAGGCATGAGCCAAAAAAACCCCCACCCCTCCCATCAATAAACAGAGAAGGCATGAAAAAAAAATTTAAACAAAATCTGTACTCCAACTTACATAACACTAATGAAGCTTATGCCAGGTTATATGTGCTAAGAAATACATAATACCTAGTGAGAGCTTGATCATCCCTAAAACATGAGACATTTCTCCTGCAGGTGGGTTAAAAAAGCACCACCAAAATGCAAGAGGAGGAAAGAGACACAGTGGAAACAGAGCAGACAAACAATCACAGCCTGGGCACCTTCACACCACAGCACCCTGAGATTGTGCTGATCTCACATCAGCCTTGTCCTCAATAGGAAGTGTGTGCAGGTAGATTAATATCTTTTTTCCTACTCTGAATGAACAGGAAGCAATGCCTCTTTCCCTCTGCTTTCCAGAGCTTGCTTCCCTAGTGGAGAAACCACCACAACAACGGAGCCAGAAGTTACAGGCCAACAAAAAGTAGGAGCCTGTGCTGGCACACAGACCTGACCAAAGGCTCAGGAGCACCTCCAGGCTTTTTGGTCTTGCATGGGTGAAGAAAAAGCATTTAGGCTCAAATTACAGGAACATTGTTGGCATTAATAAGGCAATTAACATTCACCTCCCTCTCCAGCAGCTCCATAAATTATCACTATGAAGAGCTAGGGGTGGGAAGAGAGGGAAAAATAACAGATATAACAGATATCACCATTGCATTCAGTCATGTGCACATCAAGCCGGCCCAGAAACCTGATGAAATCACAATAAAGACACTAAAGGGGCTAGAAAAGGCACAGAGGAGATGATGCAAAAGGGGTTTATATCCCTCAGGTGCCACTGTGGGAATGAAACTCCGAAGAGTGAGGTCAGCCCTGCATCACCTCAGCTGTGCTTGGCTGAGGAATTGCAGGTTTGGGTTTTTTTTAAACTGAAATCCAAAGCATGCAACAAAATGAGAAGGTGCTGTCAGATATCAACCTATTGTCAACTGCTTTCATTACCCAGGGAGAGCCAAGGCCAACATATTTTTATACTCTCCTCAAATTGTCTTCTCACCTGGACATTGCCACTGCCCAAATACCCAGGGCCAGACTCAGCCAGTCCCAAGGTGTCTTTAAGCACAGCCAAGCAAACAAGAACCTCCATTCCTTCATTTTCAGAGCACACTGTTCCTGGGGGAAAACACAGGTCCCACTAGAAGATAATAATAAAGCAAAGCCCATTGCAGTCCCCTAATCTGCTGCCTCACTTCCAGGCTTTCCAAAACCAAGCACATCCAAGTGCAGCAGCACCACCTGTAATTTAGATAAACTATTTCACTCTGCTACAGGTCAGAGCCCTCGGTGTTGAGGGGCAAAGGAACAGAAAGCTGAGTTCAAAGGGACTGCCTTTGGGTATTCTGTGCAATGTGCTGGGAATTGACTGGGAACAGAGGAATGATTAGCAAAAAGAGTGTGGGATTCAGAACTTCTCCCCTACAAACAAGTCCCGTTTATGTAAAGCCTAAGGGATGAGGGTGATAGCTTGACAAGATAAAATGATGAAAGTGAACACAAGCAAAACAGACTGTCATAAATCAGAGGGAGGAACAGTGGATATTTTGCAAAGAACACACATCCTTTTTTCAGTTGAGTTGGTTCTTTTGTTTAATCACAAAAAAAGCAGACATCGCATTTGTGGCAGTGGGGAAAAGAAAACAAGCGTTCACGACACGCTTTGGAGCTTTATGTATCAAAACTAACTGCCAAAATACACCTCCCAGTTGTCTGTTTCCCAGCAAAGCCTCGCTCTGCTGCCTGGGTAACCAGACACTTGTACACCACTGCTGACAGGGGCCCCAGGTATCTGATCACATTCCACTGTTCCCTGTCTCCACCACACAGAGAACAGGGAATTCCACGTGCTCAGCCCACACCCTGTTCATACAAAGATTTAAATGCCTTTTTTTTTTCCTTTTCCCCCCCAGTGTCAAGGCTTTCTGGAAATGCCTGACACTCTGGGTCACACTCATCCTGCAGCCATGGGGCAACAGAGCGGCGACATCCCTTTGGAAAACCAGATTTTCAGATGGTGCAGATGAAATAAAACACTGCTAAAAGCTTGGGGACCGTTATGTGCCCACGGTGACGTGATGGAAAATTAACTGACCTGCAGTTATCTGCACCAAGGAGTCAATCTGAGCTGCCAGTCCCTGGGCCAGAGTGGCCTTGAGCACGCCAGTGGGATTTACTGGGTGGGTCATTAGGTCTCTGATATTCCCAACAACAGGTTGGATGCCGTGTGGCTCCACTTTCACAGCGAGACAAAACCAGATCAGAACTTGCTTAACATTTTACCAACATGTTTCATGACGGCACAAACACCCAGAGCAGTCGTGCACTGCTGCAGGAAGGACCTGGAGCTCGAAAAGGGAAAAAATTAGGCTGTTTGATGGGGAGGAAAACACATGATTGGGATGCAGATAGAAACACGAGAGCGTCTCCTTCCGTTAGGAATCCAGAGATGAGCCTGGAAGGGAAAGGTCAAGCAAGTTTCCCTTGAAATAGCGTAACTTGTAGGGCTCACACAGTTCAAAAAAAAGCAGCACAGAGAGTGTGATTACAACCTGGGATTTCCTGGCCAAGCAGAATGTGAGAAGAGGCAATATTTTGCCTTTAAACATTAAACCAAGAGCCCTTGATAAAAACGATCTTTGTCATTACCAGCAAAAAAGCACTGCATTGTACTTAACAACAAGAAGCTCAGAAACACTTCAAACACTTCATTTAATTCACGCTTAAATTACACAGGCAATAACTAAAGGATTCCAGGTTAAAAAAGCCACTCAATAGTTTAATGTGCTCACCTTCCCATCATAGCGTTTCACTATGAACTGGTCCAGGCCCAAGTCTGAAAGGAAAACAAAAAGAAGACACTTCAAAAAAGCTCTCAGAGTATAAAAATACTTATTTCTTGTTTTCTGTTTGAGAAGATTAGAAAGCAAAATGCAGTCTCAGGAAAGCACAGGCCGATTTTTGGTGCTATGAAGAATAAAACCCCTCCACAGAGCGACATGCTGAGCAACATCCTGTGCATTTTCTGCCACTGTTTATGGTAATTATCACACCCTCATTTTAATTTAAATTAGAAAAAAGATGGAAAAAGCAAAATAAAACCTTTCCCATGCCTGCTGCGTCACCTGCTTCTGGAAGAGGATAATGAAATCCTCGCTCTCTGCTGGGAAGGTTCATGTTACAGTGCAGAAAAAGGAATTATTCATCCCTCCAGGGTGAACCCCCTACACATTTTGTGACCCAAAGCAGCTACAACTCCTCCATCACCGGTTTCAAAGGTCAAGCCAATTGTCAGAGGGCTTTCTGCACTTGTGAAAATTCCAGCCAGAAAGCACCTTCTCAATGTTTCACATGCCTGATAACACCCAAAACTGCATATTCATACACATTTTCAGACTTCAATCTTCTCAATTTTGTCCTCCTTCAAGCTGTGGGTACAAATGCAGTAAATACTTGCATATTTGGAAGTCTGTTTCATTTGATAAATGTGATTTTTCTGCTACAGACATGTCAACCCTGACCACCCATCAGGATGGCGACTTGAGCCGAGCTTATGCCCGTGTGTCATAATAAATTCATTTCTCAGCAACACCTCCCTCTCCCCATGCCAGGAAATGGTGCTGTAAGGCAGATCCCCGACAGCCTGACATTCTCCATGTACTCACAGAAAGCCAAAACAAGGACATGGGGTAAAAATAGCAAGTGAAAGCACGTCTTAATGGCACCCCCTGCAACTGGACACTACTACTGGGAAAGAAAATGGGTTTCCAAGGAGAGCCAAAATGAATGGATGGATGCTTGTGCAAATGAGCTGCAAGAAAAGATGAGTTCAGTGTTGTTTTATATATCTAAATACAGTACATATTTCTAAGTAATTATAATAAATATTTAAGTAATATAGAATAATAGAATCACTGAGTGGTTTGGGTTGGAAGGGACTCATCTCATCCCACCCCCAGCCATGGGCAGGGACACCTTCCACTGTCCCAGGCTGCTCCAACCTGGCCTTGGACACTTCCAGGGATGGGGCAGCCACAGCTTCTCTGGGCAACCTGTGCCAGGGCCTCCCCACCCTCACAGGGAAGGACTTTTCCTAATATCCCATCTAAACCATTCCCCCTTGTCATGGCACCACATGCTCTTGCAATAATACACATCTCAGGCTACATGTACATGGATTATTAAGTTATTAAAAGAGCCAAATGACACCGCAAAAAGCAGTGAAAAGGAGCCTTAGGGGGGACCGGGAATTCTCTCCAATTCCCTAACAGGAGGAGGGAGCCAAGGGAGTGATCAGGCTCTGCTCACAGGACAAGGCGAAACCATCTGCAGTTGCACCAGGAGAGGTTTAGGCTGAATATTACTGAAAATTCCTTCACCAGCATCAAACACTGGCACAGGCTGCCCAGAGCAGTGGTGGAGTCACCAGCTCCAGAGGAATTTAAAAGCTGTGTAGATGTGGCACCACTGGTGACATGGTTCACTGGTGGGTTTGGCAATGCTGGGTTAATGATTGGGCTCAGTCTCAAAGGTCTTTTCCAACTTAAATGATTCCATGACTCTATTGCACACACGAGCACATTAGTTCCCATCAGCTCTGGGCTCACCCTTCCTCCCAGCCACACACAACAATATCCCCTCTGCTCTGCTGCTTAATTAAGCTGCACGCTTAAACCCCCTCTGTAAAATTCCCTTTACACAACTCCTGGGAGAATAAGCCAATTCAAAAGGGCATTTATGATCAAGGCATTCAGTTTTACTCTATACATTTTCCTTTTGCCAACACAGTTTATTTTCTTTTCTATGGACTTCAGTTTTTCCACAAGCCTTGAAAGCTGACAAAAGGAAACCAACAAAGAAAATCTGTTGCCTGATGCCTGTGTTCTTTCTTCGTATTACATTAAAAAAATCCAAGAGGTTTTTTCCTCCCTCACGTTACAATAGGAATTCAGCATTTATGTAGGCTGGAGAACCAATGGAAACGGTGCATGAACGAGGACAATCACATCTGTTACTCAAAAGGCAACATCCTACATTCAAGGCAGCTCAGGATTGTCTGCGACACACTCCTAACACAAACAGCCCCTGGATGGGCTATTGCTGACAAGCTGCAGGAACACAAGATAATAGGCATGCTTAGCCAGGAATAAAAAGAGCTTTTCCACCTTTCCCCAGAAAGCAGGGGCTGAAATACCATCCTCCCAGAAGCAGGTGAAAGGATTTCCTTCAAGACAGGCAGCAATGAAATCCAGAAGTCATTACCTGGCTGCTTCCAGAAGCCTCTCTGGGACACTTGGAGCACCAGGGCTTTGGTCCTTCATTCTGCTCAAACACACCCACCACCCACCTCAGAAAATGCTTTTTATTTACCTGAGGCCCTTCACCAGACCTTTCCCCACACGTCCCTTTTGTCCCCCAGTCAAGGGCTCTGCACGAGCTGCTTCCCTTCAGCAGCGCTGCTGGGCCCTGAAATGATTTCCAAGACAGTTCCTTGTCATCATTAACTACCCCATTTATTTATTTATGAGTCTGATACCACCCAAAAGAAGCAGCAGCCCTGCCATGGAGTACCTAAGCACGTAGCATCACTACAAGTGTTATTTCAGACTAGACTGACACCATTTACCAATGCCAGGGATATAGGCTGCCACTTTTATTCATGTGATAGTACTTTCACGGCGCTCTAAAAATAAAAATGTTTCAAAAATAAAGCAAAATGACTTACACTCACTGCCTGCCACAAAGGGGAAAATGGGGTTTTCAACAGCAGAACTATTTTCTCTGCGTTTATTTCTCTCATTTTGGTCTTGGGAAGGATGTTTTCATAGAGAAGGAATGAATTATGTAAAGGAAAAAAGCACAGAATAACTTCTTATTCTTGTTCAGCTCTAACCAAATCTAAAATGAAGTGCATACTATATTTCTATTGATTAACAAGAACACGCTTTCCATGGCTTCACTCAAAGCCAGCTAATTACCACATTTGATAAGTATCTAATCAATTACTAAGCTCATCATGTTACCTTGGAAAAAAAATAAATCCATGGGCAGCAAGTTATAGATTGCAGTTTTCAAAACCATTCAAAGAACAGGCTTCCAGGAGAAGAATGATTATATTTAGCCAAGAACACAGTTGAGATCAATTAGAAGCCATCATGATTTCCTCTGGGATGCCAGCAGCTTTCCACTGATGGAAAAACCTTTTCAATTCCTTCCAGTCTTGATACCCTCTGTCAGATTTTTCACACTGTTTGGGTAACATCCACTTAGGATCTGTTTCCTTCCCACTGCTTAATATCTAACATGGACCCTTTCTACTGCCAGCAGATGAACAAAAGGGCTAATTATGAAGACTGAAGAGCCTGTTAACTGTGCTTGTGATATGCCACATTAAGGCAGGAGAAAATGTTGGAGCGTGTTTTCCCCTCCAGAGCTGTAACCCAGCTTCTGATTTTCGTAGGAGCATTTCCCTCTGAATTTAAAATGCAATCTGCAAGCAAACAATGAGCTGCCTGTGATTTCTCGGGGGACAACTGGCTCAGGTTTTTGTTGAAGTCCAGGACTGTTTTGTTCAAGGGACCTTGCTCTCATCCATCTCTCCCTCCTCCAACAGGCAAGTCAGTCTCCCTACGAGACACGCATTCCTAATTCCCCTGATCAGCAATACCAACCTGTCAGCTATTCTGCAAGCCCTAATTATTTGATTTTCAGCACATAAACACACGTCAATGCACCTCTAGCTCACTCCTGCTTGGCTATTTTCCCGGGGTCTCCTATCAGGCATTACAAGCTCAAAGATGATTCCTGCCTGAGAATTGTGTATTTTCACAGAAAAAACCCCAAACCCTCCTCTGGGTTACCTCTCACCTGCACCCTTTCCCTGAAGATCTCTCCAGCAGATGCATTTGGGGGAGAACACAAAAGTTAGCTCCAATCAACAAACCAGAAGGCAAGTTAAGCATTTCTAGTTTCCTTCTAGATCTTAAATATCCCAGTTGAGTACTTTGTGTGAATTTAAGGATCGGTACAAGCCCAGGGAGCCCTTCCCACCACACCAGGCAAGATCAGATCCGTATTTCACAAAATTAATTCAAACCAACAAACAATCACCTGGGCATTGCACCAACCCAGAAAGCAGCTTGTGCTCAGCTGCTTATGGAGTCCAGGCATGGAACACAAGCCCTTTCAAGCCAGGGAAGCAGGATGTAGAGTCTGATGAAGCCACCAGACATGGGCTCTGTCCTTCACGGCTCCCCTCTCCCGACACCATCCTGTGCACAGAGGCTGCAGGGGCACAGCTGCTGCTTCTGGCACAGCTTCAGCAGCACATTTGGGGTTACTTGTAGGCAGGAAAAAAAACAACCCAACTAAAAAACCTTCTGAGAGTTCAGGTAATTTGAGCTGCTGCTCATTTCATGGTGAATCACGTGTCTTTCATCCAGCAGGAGTTTGGGATAACCAGTGAGGTAACACTGGGATGGAAGAGCACAACTGGTTTGGGTATAACCTGCCTTTGTTCCAGTATGCTGGGATGACATATGATGTATTTCTTCTTTCAATCCTTACTGCAAAAACCGTAAGAAAAGTGAACATGACAGAGCTCCTGCTCAGTCCAGGACACTCCAGAACACCCAGTTTCTACAGGAAAAGGATCAGTGCAGAATGCACCCAGATAAGCCTGGCGATGTGAAGGGAACCTTTATCCCTACCAGAGACAGAGTCTTTTCAGCTGGTTTGGGGCTGGGGTACAAAGCAACCATCCCCTGCTCATCCAGCCTTGGAGCAAAGTCCTCTCTCAGGTACGAGCGTGGGAGGAAAAAAAAATAATAAGGACTGCAGGGAGCAGAAATCACCACCCACGCTTCTGTTGGCGCTCGGACTTTGCGGATAGCACATAAAGAAATTATTTTTTTAAGGCAGCTTTCAAGTTCAATGCCATTCTTTGGCTTATCCTGACAGCCCATTCCAAGCACAGCAAGTGTGTGTCATTCCTTAAGCAGACCTTGCCCGCTTGGGAAAGCTGTGGCAGGAAGTTTGAGCAAATCAGGGAAAGCAATCTACAGGAGCTGAGGAATTGGCATTCATTTCCCCCAAGCCAGCAAAACACAGGCTCGAATTAAGCTGACACTTTATAGACAATAAATCAAACTTTCCCCAACGCAATCCATACAAATGAATCAGGCACACAGCGCCTCGCAGTAGAGGAGCAGTTTAAAAATAAATACAACAGGGACTCGGCTACCTCATTACTCCAGATCACTCCTGTCCCACAGGATTTTCTCTCCATAAACCAGCAGACCCATTAACAACAAGTTACTCCCTGAAATGAGTGGCAGCCTGAGCACACGGAGCATCCCCTGCCCTCCTCATGGGATACTCCAGCCCCAGTGGAGGGCACACCCAAGCCGTGACTCAGAGAGAAAGCAGCCCCAGCATTTCCCAACCCATCTATAACCTAACATTGCCCTCTGAGTCAAAAGCACCAAAGGGATGTGAAGTAGGAACTCATGTGGCCAGCAGGTAGCACTCTTTGTTTTCAATTTCTGGTTTTTAAAAAAATCACACCTATCTCTCCCTTTTATTTTTTACTACCAGCTTTAAAAACGTTTGGGAAGAAGGTTATGGCTGGTTTGACTTTATGGTAGCAATAAGTGTTTTACTCTCCTACTGTTCATTATGTACAAAAAAACCCCCATTTGCTGTAACTACCACGATGTACAGGGACAACCACCTCAGAAGCAAGTCCTGAGGACACATTTTCCAGCCAAGAAGGTCTGAGATGCCAAGGGCAGCCAAAGCTCAGCTCCCACCCTATTCCACCTCCCCAGAGCACCAAAGCATCACTGAGGTCACTTTCTTCCTTCCTTTACAAGCACCTGTGTGTCACTGGCAGCAGTTTGCAGGCACTTAAAGGCAGTGCCAGGCTTCAGCAGGCCACCTAAACAGCCAGGATAACAATGGGAATACCATGGGAATTGAGTGGCTACCTCTGACAAATGGTTTCCCGTTAGTCACCATCGCTTGTCTCCAAAGCAGGTGTTTGCTGAGCACTTCCACTCCTTAAAAGGCACCAAGCACATACATTGCGGGGAAGAAGTAAAAAAGAATCAGATGTGTTCAAGTAAAACACAGGATGTTTTCTATTTTTAAGCTTCCTGACAGGTGCTACCACTTTCCCAAGTACCAGTTCAAGGAGCTTTAGACAGACAAGGTTATAACCTACAGACATCAGTTCACATGGAAACCACAGCCATTTCCAGGACTTGAAAACCTAAATATCAAATCACCTACATACTTTTAACACAAATGCCAGGGCTATTTTTGATTCCCTCCTGCACACACTTCATATTGTTATTTTCTAAGCACAAAAGTACATGGTATTTATTTAGCAGCTGTTATGTAAGATGTCAAAACAGTTACACCATTTGTACATAAACCCCACACTCAGAAAGTTAACATTTGGGGGCTGAAGGTCTTCATTAATACCTGAAGAGAGAAGAATTTTGATTTGACAAAAGCCTGTTTCATTCTTTTGAGATACAATGTGGGACAGACCAAGCATCATGATCTCCCGTGTTTGGCCAAAAAAAAATAAATCTCCCCCAAAAGGGAACACAGACAAAATCCTCCTGCTACCTCACTAACATCAAATACCCTGGACACAGTGCTCCAGACCAGAAAAAGTGTCTGCTCTCCCACTCACTGTCTGCCAAATCTCCAGAGATCCCCGAGCTGATTTGCTTCCCTGCAATCCACAGGGAATTTGAAGACAGCAGAAATGAGCCCTACCCGGTTCCAGCAGCATCACCTGGGGCTGCCTGAACCCCCCTAGAATCACTTGGGTTGGAAAAGACCTCCAAGATCATCAAGTACAACCTTTATTGCCAAGGTTTTCCTTGCCAAAGCACCCTCCTTTCGTAGCTTTATGAGCAGTTCTTGAAATGTTTCTGTTCAAGGTAACCTTTCCCTATTAAATACAGGAGAAAGGAATCCCATCTGCTCTCCAAAGGCTCACACCAATTATGCTGCAAGAGCCTTCCAGGCAACATTAGGATGAGATCAAGCTAATTCTGGCCTTAGAGATGGAAAAGAAAGCTGCAGGAGGGTCCTTCCTAAGGCTAGCAAACCCCTGGTTCAAAGCAGGGAGGTTTAAAGATCAGGTGAGCAGGGACCAGGGAGTGTTAGTTCCCCCGATTCCACACACACACCACTCACTTTCTGGCTGCTTTTCATTGGGTGTGATGGACCTCACGAAGTCCTGGGGTGTCATAAAAACCTCGGACTCCCCGTGCTCGTTGATGACTTTCAACGTGGCGAAGTATCTGAAGATTTTGTCCGGCGTGGAGTAGGCCCTGATCCTGTTCTCATACTCCATCACCTGGAAATGAAATGGAAGCAGCATTAGATGTGCACTGACCCTCAGCCCTCTGAAGGATTTGCCAGGTGAGCAGCAACACAACTCCCAACCCTTCCAGCATTATTTTTTTTCCAGAGACCTACCCTCAGCCTTGGAACAACCAGGAAAACTGGACTCACCAGCTGCTGATGTCCCAGGATTAAGAACAAACCCTGAATATCTTTATTACGTGTTTATAAAGTTTAGACTCTTCATGACGGCAGAGGAAAAACAAATTAACAAAACCCCGGAAGGTGCTTTTGAACATGAGTGTTAACAAAAAAGCACTGGCATCACATCTGTGAATCTAAAGCAGCTCAACATTTTGACCACAGTGTTGAAGGGTTTGATTTGTGATTAATAAAGGAAGTAAAAAAGCCTTAGAGGGCTGGGAGAAACCTTTACTTTGAAGCAGCCTTGGAAAAAAACTACGTGGAGCCACAGCTGGTTCCTCAGTCACCCAACCTCATTTTTTCCCCTCTTTTCTATCACATTGGCGGAATTCCACAGAAACTCAGTCCTTGTCTCCCCACCAATCTGCCTCTTGCTAACTCTGCCAGTAGTTGATTATTTTGTACCTACAACCAGTTTCCCCAATGCACAACTGGAATTAATCAAAGAGAACAGAAATCTTTTCTAAGCAACATCACAACAAAAGGCCACAAGGGACGAAAAAGGCACAAAGAAAAAAATTCCCCTGCACTTCATCATGTATTAAAGCAGAAAACTTTCCTCCTTACTTCAGCTCTTTATTCCTGCATCATGTGCCATGTTTAACAGTCCATAATGTGCTTGAAACCTTCAGTACTTCTGGCCAAGAGCCCTAGGAGAAAAAAAAACCCACACCCCAGCCAATGATGTGCTGGAAGAGAACGGGCAAGATCAAGGGTACTGCCAAGGCAGCTGTAGATCATTCCTGGCCTTGGTCCTGCTTCAGCCTTGTCTTTTAACTCCAACAACTTCCTCGCCCTGATTTTTATCAGGCAGAAAACACCCTCTCTAGTTGTTCCTATTTCCAGGATGCAACAAGGTGAATGTTTTTAACCCCTCGAGCCAGGCTTTGGTGAAGGAAGCAGGAGAAAGCAAAGCCTCTCCTCTGTGTTTATTCCAGCTCAGATCTCCAGCAAATGCAACCAGGGATGACATGATCTAAAATGACAGTACCTAAAGCATTCTCCCTCCTCTTCTCTGCACCACCACAGCTTTTCCATAATTCACATGTCCTTGCATCAACCGCTACAGCCAGTTCCCGCAGAGAAAGTTTTTGTCCCCAGGCCCTTTGCACCTATGATCAACAAACCTAAGCTGATTTTTATTGCTTCAGTCCACAAGGTTCTCTCAAGATAAGGGCACTGGATCAAGGGCAATTGCTTTATTGCCAGGATAAAAGTCACTGTCAGTCCGTTGCAGGGCAGTAAAAGACGACACCCAGTTTCCCAGCTCTTTCAGGCTTTGTCTGCCGCTCCCACCTGGCAGGAGGCAACTCCTAATGCCAAAGCGATCCCTTGACTTGTGGTTGCAGGCTCATATCTCACTCCTTCTTGACCTGATCTCATGAATAACACCCCACCCAGCTTAATCAGGCAGAAGCAGTTTGGTATTTCTACCTTCAAGCACCGTAACTAAACCCAAGGATCCAGCCCCACTCTGCAGCCAAGAGCAGACACCACAGACTCCAACCAGCTCCCACCGTCCATGACACTCCCTCAGCACAGACTGTTTTCTAGCCAAAAAACCCACACCTGCCCAATTCTCCAAGCCTGGGGGAAAATATCTTGCAAGGCACCATCACATGCTTTCCCTCAATCCAGCTGGGCAAGCTGCACCTCTTTTACCCAACAACTGCACTGCTGCGCCACAGGCATGAGCCCTAAACTCCTCTGCCACTAAAGCCATATTTCATTTCATCCTATTTGATTTCACATCCACAATGGATGTTCCCCCTGTGTCTATTTTAAGATCTTGCTAAGGTGATCCTGACAGGCCTGTTGTTGTCAGGTGCTTTTCTCCTCGTGTTTAGAGTGTGGGCATTGCCCTTTTTTTTTCTCTTCCCTGACATCTTTACCAAAACTCCTCCTCACCAGCAACTCTGCTGCCAAGTCTCTTTTATCCCAAGCTCAGAGCAATCCTCAAGGCCCCTGCTTTATGGATATTAAGCAGTTTACAGTTTGCTTTTACTCTGGGGACAGCAATTCTCCCACAGCCCATTGAGATCTACCCTGAAGTCCACCAGAACCCTCACAAGCAGCAAAGAGGCCATTTAGTGTCCCTTTCCCAGATCATGTGCCGTCCTGTCTTCTGTCCATAGGGAACCCTAAATGAAGGGCCTCCTCGGGTGACTGCCAGGAGGATTTAAACTTTGAATATGCAGCTCTAGACCAGGATGGTCAAAAACCACACCTGTCTCCCAGACAACAGCTTACTAATTACACAAGCTCAAAATCAGGTCTCCTGCCTCAGCTCGCAGCACAAAAAAAAGCACAATCTAGACCAAAAAAGTAGAAACCAAACTGCTTTTTAGCATCTCACAGGCTGCTTTCCTCACAGCTGAAATCCCACTTCTTCCACACAGCCTCCCCACAAACGAGGGAGCAAATGCCCTCAGCCGAACCCACAGTTACATCACTTTCTCTGGCATGAGCTCATCAGCTGGCAAAAACTGACGAATTTGCTCTGACTTCTTGGCTGGATGGAACAGCTCGAGAAGGGAGCAGCCAAGATGCTGCAAATGGAAACAACTCACTCGGGACAGGGTGTTAAACATGAAATGGGTGAGTGCCCTGATCCCACGTGGAGATAATGTACCACCATTTGTGAGGGATGTTTGCGCTACTTCAAAAGCCTGGGGTGATTTTACGTCCAGATGTAAGTGTCCCCTGCCATGGCCTCGCACCTTCCCCCAGTACACACCAGTCCTCGGTGCACTGAAGACCAGCCAAGATTCTCACCCAGGCCCCCAGAACCGCAGCTCCCTGTAACCAGGTGCCTCCAGAAACATGACGGGATTCAAAGGGAAAAGTCTCTTCTTGGAATTTATTAGCAGAGCACGTACTGGAGGAGAAAGAGGAGCAAGTAATCCCTGCTGCTCTACAAGAGCGAAGCCGCTGTTGAGACTGTCAATGTTTATGCTAAGCCTCAGGTTAAAAGGAAAAAAAAAAACCCCAACCCTAAATCCTATGCTGACATGAAAATAAAGCTCTAAATTAACATCTCAATGCACTTCCCAGGGCACCGAGAGGCCTCCCTGACCACGTAACAGCACACATCTTAGCAGGGTAAATTAATTAGGACTCATTTCCTTGGTGTTTCCTATTGTGATGCACAACCAGCACGACACACCCCAAGGCAACAAACCTGCAGGACCCAGACACTGCGAGCGCATCTTGAGACATCAGCCCTAATGCTCCGTGCAAACGCTTTCAGCGAGTTAATTAACACATCAGCCCGCCCACACCATATATTACAGCTAATTAGCCTTCAAATTATACAGGCGGTCAAGTAATCTTTTCCTCTCCTGCCCCACACTGTGCATGGACAACCCGTGCCTGGGAACCATCATCCCCACACGACCCCAACACTTGCCGAGTGGTTTGGATTTCAACTTCCCCTTCACTGCATCACTACCTAAAATAGCAACGTCAAACTTAATTTATTGCTTCACCACTAATCATCAACTTCATTAAAGGCAACACAGGGATAACAAACAAGCATTAAACACTTCCAATTAGGCCTAATTTTTTTTTTTCACGAGTTGAATCCCACACTACATACCTTCAACTCATTATGGGAAGAGTTGGAAAGGGTTTTTACTGTGGGTGGCGGTGTTTGTCAGGGGTTTTTTTAACATACAGAAGAGTCAAGAATTCCCTACGCGCTACACATCCTGGGTGCAGCCCCGATTCTGAGTCAGGAGCAGAGGCACACCCTCCTCTGTCATCTGAGCTGGCCACATTCAAACATTCTTCCGGAGGTGACTCACCGGGGCAACTGCTGATCAAACACCCTCCAACACGGAACGGGCACCTGGGAGACTCCCTGGCACATCCTGCATTTAATGAACCAAAAGCCAGGCTGGCATTCAGGCCACAGAGGGCACATTGTGTCTGGAGGCTGAGGAGAAAAGGCTTAGGTTGGTCAAAAGATGATGAGGTGTGTTTTAAGCAGTGCCCTACCCAGTGGAATCGCTGCTCCTGAACTGAGCTGCAGGAGGGAAGTCAGACTGTGGACTGAGCAGGGATCCAGGCTGCCCACTGTTCCTTTTGGGAATGCCTGGCTCCTGCCTTATTTGGGAAGTGTGGCCAGATTCCTCCTTTCCTAGTTTGGGAAGGAAAGAGCTGGTCAGCACAGACATATCTCTAAGGAGCAGAATAACAGTCCTCCCCTGCAAACAAACTCTCTCTGGCTTCCCCAGCCACTCAGATAAAAGTGAATCTTTACACTCACTGTATTCCATAAAAACCAAGAGTGTGGGTGAAGGTGGATTGCGGTTTGCTCCTTGCAACCTGCCTCCATCTGCTGACACCGGGAAAAAAACCCAATAACCTGCTTTTCTTGAGTGGTACTGGCAAGAGTTGAAGTTGTCAGAGCACCTGACACCCAGCTGCCATGAAAATCAGCAGGAGACAAGAACCCACAGTCCTGGACAATTCTGGATGTCTCAGCACAGCGTCTTACAACATAACTCGACTCAACTGCCACCAGCCTGTCACCACAGGGGAGAGTTTGGAGCCCCAAATACCAGAAGTCACTTGAAATCTCCAGTTGTGTCATCTACCCTAACCAGGAACTGAAAATGATTCAGCAGCTTCAGCCGAAACAGCTCTTAATTTTTTATGAAAAGCTGTTAAGTCACTGTATACGACCATCCATGATTTAACAGCTAATGAGATGCAGCCTCCAGGATATGGACTTAAAAATAATTATCAGAAGCAAATCATACAGAAAGGAATTGTGATGAGCATCTACTCCCATTCTCCTCTTTGGCGCTGCAAAGATATTAAATCATCCAACAGAGCCCAATAAAACCGACATCCAGACAGGTTTAAAAAATAAAATACTGTTGTCTGCCAGCTCCCAGTTACAGGACTTTCTGGTATCTTATGTCCTGTAATAACAGTGGTTACAGATAGTACCAAATTCGTTGTCAGGCAGCTCTGACGAGCTCAAAGCTCTCAGAATTGCCCAAGAGTGAAGGCATGTCACAAGCTGACAATACAGTTTATTACTCAACTTTTCCTCCTCTTGAAAATGTGTCTGATCTGAAAATTAAATTGGCATAAGTGCTGAGAAAGAGCCAGGACTCACCAGGAACAGGGAGTGAGGAATAAAGGAAAAATTCCTTGTCTACTTCTTCCCCCTGTACCTTCACAGACAAAGGGATGGACTCAGACACACATGCTGGATGTCCCAGATGGTTTAAGAGCTTTGGCACCAACTCCCTACCTTACCATCCCAAAAGCCTTCGAGGCTGGAGCCTTGATTATCAGCAAGGCACTTCCTGGACATCCAGCTGGAGATGGGAAAAGAGGTCTCGCTCCATTTCAGAGGATCAGTTTATCATGCTTCCCAAACAAACAAGCTCCAAACTAAAGAAACTCATGGTGGCACGCCAAGAAAGCGGGTTTCCAGAACTGTGAGGAAATCAAGACAAGCACAGAGCAGCTTTTCCCTCCTGGAACAGCTGCAGGTATAACCCGCCCACATTTGGTACCTTCCGGTCCCTGAACCCGGAACGCTTCTTCTTCTTCCCTTCCGGCTGTGCCTCTTCATCGCCTGATGCCACCGCCTTCCCCCCCTCACTGCTGCTCTCTTCTTCCTCCTCCTCCTTGTGCTTCACCTTCTCCCCTGGCTCTGCCCTTGGGCCGTGTCTGACAGAGTCCTCTGCGTAGGCCCTGTAAGGGGGGAGAAGAAAACATCGGGTTAGGAAACCGGTGAGAGGTACAAAGATGGTCCTTCCAGGCTCCACCTGAACAAAACACTGGCTCCAGTTCAGTGTGAAGGACGGGAATGTCTTGTGCTTTCCCCGTTTTAATCAGCTTTCCACCCCACGCCAAAACCCAAACTAATATTTGCAGTAAGTTTTCCCAGTCCAAGAATGGCACAGCAAATCGTTCTGGGAATTATCGCACCCCCCTCCCAAAACCTACACGTGCAAGGAACACTGGGAAGGGCACACTGTACTTCCTCTAGCACTAAATTCCACCTTGGCTGTCCCCAAAAAGATACACAAAGTAATAGAAGTGTGCTTTACCGTCAGCACTGCAGGATTCAGGACAAACAGCCCCTTGATTTCAGCTCAGTTGATTTATTTTCTATCTCCAGCAGCTGACAGGCTGTTTTATTTCCTTCTTCCACCAATGCCTCTTCTAAACTCCAGTGCTACAGGATTTCTGACAACAAAACTGGAGTGGTTTATCCTCAAGGTGGAAATAAAACTCAGAGCACAAGACCCTTTTTCCCTTGCTGTTCAAGCACAAAGATCTTCAGGCAACTTTGTTCATAGACTAAGACTCAACACTCAAAATCACTCAAAGCCAGGAGCAACTCACAGAACCACAACTTGCAATGGGGTGGTTAAATAACAAGCAGGACAAATCCCTAAGCCAAACAATGCTCTGGCTTTCCTACGCTTTACTTGTAAAGCACTTAACAACCAGACAAAGCTCAGACCACATTAACATCAGTGAAATTACAATCTCCAAGGATCCCTTAACATGTCACAAACAACAAAGCCAACGGGCTTGACAAAATTATTTCTCTTTCCAGAAGACTCAAACAGCTCAGGGAAACATCCCAGCCTGACTGTAGTTTAAGCAAAGCTGCATTTACTTTGCATTCCTGGTGATTTATTTTGGACTAATGACAGGGTATGGGGCTCACACACAGTGAGGTGCTGCTCCTTAACCACTCTGGTACTCCCTGGAATTATGAATGTGGTCATTTAGAGCTCTGTGAGTTCATTCTGAAAGGGCTGCCTTGGGAGCAAAACAAAAACAAGCCAAGATTTTTTGAGGTCTCCCAAGGTCTAAGCACAAGGCTACCTATATTTCATCCAACCAGGTTCCTGGAAAACACAGATGTGGTACATAAAATGAACAGAAGAGAGTCTGTGTCTGTCTCCTCAGAAATCACAGAACCATGGAAAGGTTTGGTTTGGAAGGAGCCTTATAGATCATCTCATTCCAACCCCCTACCAGCAGTACTAATCCTGCCTTTTCACAAAAAAATGGGAGTCCTACACATCAGCCTTCCCTTCCTGAAAAGGTCCTGAGCCTCAATTTGCCAACACATTTTTGGAAGTCTTACAGCAAAGCACCATCTTTAAGACATCCACTCCACCAAACTTTGAGAGACAAGGTCCTCCACAGGTATCCTCAGGCATGGAAATTATTTCCCTGGAAGAACCCGGCAGCTGGCACCTCTCCTGAAGCTTTTCCTGAATGTTTAATCAGCGCTGGACACCCTTGAGGAGCCGTGGTTTTGGCTGGAAAAAGCTGGAACAAGGTGCTGCCAGCTGGGGCTGCACCAGCAGCACTGGCACAGAGAGAACCTTTGCACATAGAGGACACCAACGTCCCGTAGCTCCCAGAGAAAAATCTTGGGAAAAGGGGACAGAAAAGCAATAGAAAATCCATTGCTTCCCTACAAAACCAAGCTATTCCATACAAAACCTGCTGGGGAATAGCTGTGTCAGGAAAGATCTGCTCCTGTAGTATCTGAGTGACAGCCAGCAAAACAGGGAAAGGATAGATGGAATTGAAAATCAAACACTTTCAGCAAATCCCACGCATTCCTTCAATCCACCGCGCTGTCAGGCCACTTGGCTCCAGGAATACACACGTAGGCTGTTTGAACACAGCCAGTTTTGCCTCCCCTATAGCTTATCCAGGTAATTAACTCTGCCCTACACTCACATCACCATCCCAGCAGAGTGGAAAAGGAGCTAATAAAGGCAGAGTTTGGAGGCTACTTCCCAAGCAAGGCTTTAACCAGCTATTCCTCACCTCCAGGCCATAGTGCAGACTACTCACTGAACAATCTGCTCTCCACATACACCTACTACTCTGTGTATTGGACATCCCACACCACCAGCTCTGTTGAGTTGTTCCAACAACTGCTACTTCCATACTGTGCCACATTAACAAAGTCTTCCAGGGCAGATGTCAGAGTATGGCTGGAAAAAAAGAGCCCATAGCTCCAGGAATATCCCCCCTGCTGGACTTCCCGCAGCGAGTGAAAACCTCTTTGATGAGGTGGACTTTCCAATGGAATGCCTGGTGCACAAGAGGGAAATGAAATGACAAAGACTCCTTTCACTGTGTGCTAAGACCAGCTGCCAGCTTCTCCCCATGGAATGTGCCTGCCCTGCATCCTGACTCCAACCATCCTGGTCTCTTCAGATTTTTTCACCCCTTCCTGAGACAACTGGATATGAATCAAAGCTTATTTCCCACCAGCTTGGCAATATCTTCTTTGAATCCTTGGAGAAAACCAACAATCAAATGTAAGATTAGGTTCATTGTGTCCCCCCAAAACACACTGAGCTACCAGAAAGGACTACAATACCAAATTCCCACTCAGTAACCCATTCTCTAGGAAAGCCAAGGACACAAAACCACAGGATATATATCCACAAAGGATCCTGGGACTCACACCAGGCAGTAGCACAACACTCCACAGTTGCACGTCTTCCAACCAGAGAAATCACAGTCCCTCACTTGGAAGGGTTTTTCTTCTTTGACTGACAGAAGCAGAACAGCATGCAAAAAAAAATTAAAAAATAAAAATCACACAGCTTTGTGCCAGAGACAACAGGGCTCAGTTTTCCTAATCCTGGGGGGCAGCAGAAAAGCACTCAGCTATCCGTTGCTGTTCAGCCTCAGAAGGAAATGTAGAAGGTCTAACAACAAATTGGGCACTCAGGAGTCAGCAAAGACAAAGGAACAGGAGGGAGGAATCCTGCCTGTCACATGCGTTCCTCAGTCAACTCAGGGTTGCCACTTTCTCTGTAAACATCTGGAGACATCCAAGCGGGGTTTAAAAGCCACTTAAGACTTCAAGGCTTGCACGCTGAAATGTAAAAGCAAGTCTGGAAACTAAATTAATAAAAACAGGCAACCGGTGGGGATCAGGAGAACTTCCAGCAAGGAGCTCTGTCATCCTCAGCTCAACCAAATCAGCCACCTGAAACTTCAATAAGGAATTAACCAAAGATGATGAGGAGCCACCACCTCATCTTTCAGGGTGTCAACCCCCTCACAGGACCCCCTCGACTCCTTTGCTTTCTTCCTCCCCTTTCACATACTCAACGCTGACATAAATTGCCACAAGAAATTTGTGACAAGAACAGCCCCAAACAAACCAAAATTAAGATCATTCCAAATACGAACTTGAACAATTAGACTGAGAAGACAGCTCTGGACACCAGCCATAGCCTAAAATAGTTCCAAGAACATAAGGAGACAGTAGTGTGGTTTGAGAGATGCCCCTGTCCTTCCTTCCACCCCAGCCAGCAGCAGGAACATCCCCACAGCCAGTGCCTGATGTGCACTCCAAGGAAGAGCTGGACCAACTGGAGAAGACCTGACAGAGAACAGCAGGAGTGTTTAAGGGCCCAGAACAGTCTGTGGGAAGAACTGACCTAAAGTCAGATTGCTCTGAGAAAGATGGAAAAGAGGAAGGTGAGGTAACTGTAATAAATATAAAACAGCTGCTGCTGGACTGATCTCGTGCAGCAAGGACAGGACAAGATGCAGGACAAAGGATATCGTGAGGGAAGAGACTGGGAAAAGGAGGAGAAGCCTGTGCCTGCACATACATACACCTGTGTGTGTGCAGAAATACACCTACATACAATAACACTGGAACCAGCTGCCAGGGGGGGTTTATTCCAACACTGCTCTCTCCATCACTAGCAATTTGCTAAAAATACGTGAGACAGCTGCCTGTCAGGAGCAGCCCGGAGGCCCCCAGCCCTGCCCTGCCAGCACACCAGCCCATTTACCCCACTCTCCTCCACCACAGCCCAGTTAAGGCACCAGCATGAAGGTGTGAGGGGCTCTGCTCCACTCCCCCAGGAGGGACAGCTCTGAAGAGGGTGAACCTGATGGTTTTAGGTCAGTCTCACCAGCTAACCTGTACAACATGGGATAACAACACCCTCCTCCCTAGAGGAGACTCCCTGGTAGCCTGCAGAGGAAAACAGTTGCTTCACAAAGGCTGTCAGCACTAATGACAAACCCTGGAGGCATCCTGACATTACCCCAACACCCCTGTGAACTATGAATCTGTTATTTAATCCAGGAGATGCTGCTTTCATTTCCCAACAGAGCTCACCACAGCGAGCCATGCCCCCAGCACCTGATTCTTTCCTTCCCCAATGTCCACAAAAAAATACCAACATGAAGCCAAAAGTCACCTGTTCTTTCAAGACACCACTCCTGGATCAATGTGCCTTGATGCCTCAGGAAAAAGATCTGTCAGCACAGCAATCCCAATGACAGACTCTTGAGTCTGTCTCCTTTCACAAAGAATTAAAAAAAATCATAGAACCACAAAATGGTTTGTGCTGGAAGGGACCTTAAAGATCATCTAGTTCCAACACCCTGCCATGTAGCAGAGCTCTAAAAATAATCTCACGTGGATAATACCCACAATTTTTCATCTTTTCTCGCCTGCATTAGGTTAAATAGTACCTGACACATCTACAGCTATAAAACTCTTGACTATGATTTATGTGGTTTCTTTTGTTTAACTAGAACAAAGATTTTGAAAGTCTCAGTTTCAGCTTGCATAAGAGATTTCCAGCAATTCTGCCATTAAAAATGTATTCCAAGCAAATTACTCTGAAGCCCCTGGGACGCTCATGGAAAAACGCAATGCATGCTTAAACAGTTACACAATCCCCAAACAGTTTGGGCTGGAAGGGACCTTAAAACTCATCCAGTCCCAGCTCATGCCATGGGCAAGGACACCTTCCACTCTCCCAGGCTGCTCCAAGCCGTGTCCAACCTGGCCTTGGACACTTCCAGGGATGGGGCTTGTGACACAAGGAACAGACCTGCAGCCACTTCACAACACTCCAGTCGAGCATTAGGAACTACAGAGTACAAGTTTTATATGAGCATCACTAACATAATATTTTTTATAAACATTAAGCTCGCCACAAACTGCGAGGTTCTCATATACAAGTGCTTCATTTAGATTAGCCACTGACTGCACCAAGATTTATTTCAGTTAATTAATTCAGTTCATTATATCGACGCCCAGATATCTAATTGCTTTTATTGCCAGCTGGAAATCATCGGAATTTAAGTTATTGCTGACGAAGGGTGAACTTCATTAGTCTTCTAAGCTCAGCTATCTGCACTGCTCAAGTATTCCTCACCACAGGAAAACTGAGCAGCATGAGCTACTCTCCTTATACAATTATTTAGACGGGATATATTCCCCCCCCCAAACCAGGCAGCAGGACGTCCTGGAGGACAGGGAAATCCCCAAACCAAACATGAGGATTGCACCAACCCCACCTCAGATTTATGTATCCCAAGAAGATGAACATTTTTGCACTGCTTCGTGGTTTGGACTATTGCATCTTAACTATAAAGAAATGCTTACCTGTTAAAACTAATTAATTATACTTACTCGGGAGGTAACTACCTGAATAACTCAGGATATCATTACAAGCATCCTGCATTCACTTATGATTATACTTAAGCTTTACTCATCACCTAATTTATATATTGGGAAACAAAGCAAATTTGCAATTCATCCCTCATTTCCTTAAACAAGGCTAAAATGACTACTTGAAAGTCCATTTAAAACTGCCACAGGTGCCAGTCTGAAGAATGTTCTACATCAAACAAGTTTCTTTCCTCCTCTCATTCATGCCAAGTAATTGAATTAATATCGTAAGCTTGGATGCCCTTTTATTTTACAGTTGCCAACGCAGTGGATTTATTTCACGGCTCTCATAGGAAAGGAATACCTGGAAGTCTGTACAATTCTATTTAGTGCTTCACAAACTTATAAACACAAAGGAGACAGAGCAAGGGAAGGAAAAACAAGTAATAACAGCAAGTCAGTCTCTCCACACTGATGAGAACTGGGGCTCCTTTGGCTGATTTCCATCATCCCTCAGCTGAGCAAGGTCAAGCCAGGCCACAGGAGTGCCCAGTGGCTTCCAAGAAACAGCCAAGTAATCCAGGAGCCAAAATTCCCTCCCAGAAAACACCCCTGAGCCAGCACTGCACACGCCACCAGCAGCTCTTTGCTGCAGAAGCACCTTCCTCCTGATAAAAGCAGCACTAAAAACTGGTTTTAAAAGCAGAGGGGAACTTGCTACGGGAGGGAGTTATTAACTCAGGGACAGCTTTATGCAGGAACACGATGTCCTACCTACTTTATGATCACGCTGAGGATGCTCTAAGTGGAAAAACCCTGCTGGAAAAGGGGTGTTATCCTGGCCATTCCCACAGAGGTAGTCTGGGGATAAAGAGGCACTGCACCAGTGCAGGTTATAAGCAAAACACAGCATAAAGCTGTGCTGGATCGCTGTGTTCTTCCTCTTGCCTTTTAGCAAGTATCCAGGTTTGACAGCTCTAGGAAAAGCCAGAACAATTCCCATCCTCTTTCTCCCCCCTGCATTAAAACTGGAGCCTTCCAGCCACAGGTGAGCAGAGAGCCAGCAATAAATCACAGAATATAATAATGAAAATTACCCCAGTTTTCAGCAAATATTTTTAGACTCTTAAGTGCAGTCACATGTCTGAGAGGCACTGCTGGCTGAGGGCAGAGAAGGGAGTCCCTGATTTACTGCAAAGGTGGCACAGGTTCAGTGAGGGTCACCTCAGGTAAGCCCAAATAGTTCCTTTCTCCCCACAGTTATGGGAACAAGCCTTGAGCTCCCAGTCCATGAGGAGGCATCCTCAGGCTCTGGCCTTTAAAACCCCCATAAATCCTGAGTGCTGCTGCCTTCCCTCCCAAAGATGGACTGTCCCCTTCAGCTCCCCTGCTAAGTTTTACACGTGCAGCAGTCAGCAGAGCACACACACACAAAAATCAGAGTAAACAAACCCTGTGCTTTTCAAACAGCCCTCCCAGAAGCTGTGAGAGCAAAGGTTTCTCCTCGTGCACCACACAGGGGAAGGAAGGCAGGCAGCAAACCCCACCATGTGAGAGAACTCCTCAGCCCTGAGCTGTGTCGCAACTCCCTGCTCCCAGCAGCAAAGCAGCTCCACAGGGAGGCACTGCCAACCATCCCTTCCATGCAGCAGAAGCAGGACAAGAAATATTAGAGAGCATCCAAAGGAGGGACATGGGGGGGAAGGGTGTGAGGAGCGGCTGAGGGCACTTGGTGTGTTCAGGTGGAGCAGAGGAGCCTGAGGGGAGTTGTCACCTCACTGCAGTGACACCTTCCTGGGGAGGGGCAGAGGAGGGGCAGGGACTGGTCTCTGCTCTGGGGGGAGCAGGAACGGGAGCCAGGGAATGGCCTGGAGTTGGGGCAGGGCAGGGAGAGGTTGGATCTCAGGACAAGGTTGTTCTTCCCCCAGAGGGTGGTTGGGCACTGCCCAGGCTCCCCAGGGCAGTGGGCACAGCCCCAAGGCTGCCAGAGCTCCAGGAGGGTTGGGATGATCCTCTGGGGACATGGTGCGACTCCTGTGGCTGGTCCCAATGACCCTTGTGGGTCCCTTCCAACTCAGCACATTGTGTGAATAACACCTCAGGAAGTCTCCCCACCTGCAGGTACTCACCACAGGCAAAAAAACCAATGAAGCACACACGCCTTACCTCTGCCAAAGGAACCTGGCACTGGCTGTGGCTGCTGCTGTCCCAACGAAAGCTGCCACCAGGAGCCTACGCCTGGCCCCGGGGTGCTGCCCAGTCCCGTGGTACCGCCGTGACACGGCCGCCAGCCCCGCGGCCACCGGGAGCAACCGGAGCCGGAACATCCTGCCAAGGCACAGAGGAATCAGGAGAGGAACACCAGGTTTGCAGTGCAGACTCCCCTAAAATGGGAGAAGTCTCAGAAAATAACTGGCACAGGGGTTTACTGCAGGTACAATCCAATAAAGAGCATTGTGGGTGCTGGGTGTTGGCACACACCTGGCTGACACATCCCAGCTGCTTATCAGCCTCATCCAAACTCCTCCTCAGCCTTTCCCAGCACACCTCAGCGACTGGGAACCTCTCCTGCCCAGAGAAGCTGTGGCTGCCCCATCCCTGCAAGTGTCCAAGGCCAGGTTGAGGCAACCTGAGACAGTGGAAGGTGCCCCTGCCCATGGCAGAGGTGGAACTGGATGACTTTTAGGGTTGCTCCCAACCCAAACCATTCCATGATTTCATCAAATACATTTGCAGTTTCCCTCTGTAAGATGCAGGTAGACCTGACAAGCAGCAGGTAAGAGCCATTTGGCCAGAGGGAAAGTCACAGCTGGATTTTAAAAGGCAAATTAAGCCAAGTAACAAGCAAAACCTACCCAAGGAAGCCCAGCCCAGGCATTTCAAATTACCCTAAGAAAACCCCACTGCTCTTGAATCACTCGCCTGGAGCAAGGCATTTATATTCAACTGTAAGTACCAGGCAAGTTTCAAAGTGTCAAAACTTGTAAAATACAACCCATATCCCAAAACAGAGACAAATGGGAAACCTGAGCTACAAATCTAAACATAATTACAACAGGAAAATCGGAACCACAAAAATGTCACCTCATCACACACCAGCTGCAGGAGGCAAAGCAATTTTTGCTGGCTCAGGAGAGAGTAAACGATGGCTTTGAAAAGAAAATGTGCTGCATGCTTTAGCAAAATAAAGGTTTTACTTCTAACCGAGGCAAATTGAATTTTCCCAACCGTGGGGTCAGCCTTAAAATTGGGAAGAGAATGGTAAAGCAATTCCCAAGGCCAGCAAAAACAGAAAGTGCAATTTTCAGCTTTTATTTCCTATTCTTGCCATTCTATTCACACACTCCCAGCCAGCAAATAACCACGGAATACAAAAATAAAGTCTCACCTATTGGTTTCCATTTGCTTTTGCAAAGGTTGTCTGTCCATCCCCAGGGCAAGCGCCTCAAACTTTGGTGCTCACAGCAAACCCCCCTGAAAAGCATCCATTTGCTATTCATCGTGCAGTTATTCAAACCACCATCATGGTTTTGTTTACTCCTTTAAAAAACGAACAGGCTTAAAATTGAAGTTTGAATGGAACACAGCCAGGGAAGGGAGCTTATTCTCCAACCTCCCCTAGCTGTGAACAACAGGAGATTGTTGTGGAAAACAGCTCGTATTTCAAATTTAAAATTATCTCCTCTCTACATGAACCTCATGTTCCCATTTCATCTCCAGGGATGAGTTTCTGTTCCATCTGCAGAGAAAAACCTGCATGCGTTACTCTGCCCAAGAAGTTATTGTTGCCCTCACTTGGGTTCCCCATCCTAATTACATCTTTATATGTATTCCTAAAATGTATTGGGTGAGGGAAACCTTGCCAGTATCATTTCATCAGCCAAAATGAAAATCAAGGCCCCACAGCACTTACTTTTGAGCTTGAAGAGATTTTTACAACGTTTCTGATTATCTGGTTTAGTACTGCATAAACGCTTACTCTGCCTGAGCCTTAAGAAACAGAAAATTATTTGCTTTATCCAAGTCATCTCCACCCTTGATTGTGCCAGGACATTCACCCAGACAGTTCTCACTCGGTAGCAATTCCCTGAGAGAATGAAAGAGGCAGTTCTCAAATTAACCCTAAATTAAAAAGCATCCTTATCTCATGGCAATTAAAAAAAATAACAACCAACCTTTGGAAGCCGAATTTTCCACATTTTCCACCTGCGATTTTTATGACCCCTCACAATTTGTTTTTTTCAAGGCAAAAGCACCAGGATATTTTGGTGTGTCTGGTTACGAGCTCCAGGCATTTAAGTAAAGATCCCTCCAGAAAGCTGGTGCTCGCTTTTAACAAGATTAAAAATGAGCATCTTGCCCTGAGTGCAGCAATGAAAAGCTCAACGCCACAATCTGCGGCAGGGCAGGGAACAGAACTGAGATCAAGCACAGAAATCCCACGAATTGATGTGATTACATCTTACAATAAGAAAAATCTCAATTCCTGGATGATTGAATGTAATAAAGGATTATTTTTTAATAGGATACAACAAAGAAGCCCAACCACTTAACTCCAACATAATGAAAATAAGCAAACATAAGAAGTTATCACCCTGTTCTAGTGCTGCTGCTGCTACAGAGGAAACTGTAGATTGTATTTTTGTTTCCAAGAGATAAGACAGGCTTATCTTAAGTTCTTGCTTGGAACAGCTCTACAGCTACTTTCAGAGACTGAATTTAATATCCTTGGACGAAAGAAATAGCTGCGGCTTTTTTTCCAGAACTGAATGACCCATCTGCTTTTATTTATGCCACAAGACACTGCTGTTATTTCCTTTTTTTTTTAAGCAGGAGACTCAACTGACAGCCCCAAACCCACCAGTAAAATACCACTTTCAACCCAAGACAGGACAGGCTCCAACCTGAAAGGCACCCAGATCACTTGGAAAGGAGAAATACAGAATCATTTATCCAGTTACATCCATTCTGGCTCAATATTTGATTCCCCAAAACAATGAGCCCTTGTTCTTCCAGGAACTTGAGACAGGCTCTCCACTTTCTCCCCCTGGCCACATCCAGCCCTGGATTTTCCCAGCACAGGTAAGAACTGACAGATCCCAACTCTTGCACCCTTTTTCAGACACCAAAAGAACAGAACAAAAAGACTTGCCCCTGTTTTTCCAGCCCCCTAATTAGCTGATGGTTCCAAGGCTGAAAGCACAAAGCAGCCCAGCCTGGGGAAAAGGGACTTCCCACACGTGGGTACTGACATTTTGTAGCCCTTTTTGGGGGCCCAGAACACATGAAACCCACTTAAAGCAGCATTTTTATTTTGAAAACGGCCTCGGTGGCACAAGAGGGAGAACAGGAATTAAAAGGGTGTTTAATTTTTAATCAAGAGAAGGGTTCACAGGCACTTTTTATTTGAACAGTTTTACTGGGACGTGGCATTAACTCATGACATTGGAATGCCAATTGTAAATTTAAATTAAAAATATTGTTATGCAGCAAGGTCTCCTAAAAAAATAAAATTTGCATTTAGGATGCACTACTCAGGCATCAAAACTCCTGCAGGGGCTGGCTGAGATGGAGTCACTAAGAGCTCAAGCAGCTTTCTAGAGCTGCTGTTTATTAAAAAAGCCAAGTTTGACGTTGCCAGAGCACGTCAAGACATCCCAGCCCGGCAGATGCCACAGGAAAATTCCTCACCTGTTTCCATCTCAGCCCCTGGCTGCCAATTATCCCTCAGCCCTGCTCACTGAAGCTGGTGACATCGGCTCCAGCAGCAGAGAGCAGGTCCCAGCTCTCCGCCCTCCATCTTCTGAATTTTTGGGAAGGAAAAACTAAAATT
>WEKX01014902.1:483900-642544 GCA_013390025.1 Pitta sordida
ATGGGACCGGGAACAGGATCTGGAGTGGGACCGGGAATGGGACCGGGAACAGGATCTGGAGTGGGACCGGGGATGGGACCGGGGATGGGACCGGGGGCACCGAGCGGGGCGGGCGAGCGCAGCGCCTCTTCCCCGCCTTTTGTCGCCTCTTCCCCGGCTTTTATCTCTTCTTCCCTGATTTTTATCACCTCTTCCCCGTTTTTTTTTTTGCCGCCCCCCTCAAGGTTAGGCAGGAGAGGCGCCCCCGGATCCCGGTTGGGGAGGGCGAGGGGCAGAGCTCTGTCCGCTGCCCCCTTTTCCTTGGTGCCTGTCCCAGGAACAGACTGGCAGCGCACGGCGCGACTCCCGTGTTTCGGGGCGGAGAGAAACCACCCTCTAAAGGCAGCAGCTTGCGTCTTGGAGCTCGAAAGATTTGGCTAAAAATACCGGCAGAGTTTTTGGTTTGGGGTTTTTTTTTTCTCCTTTTTTCTTCTTAAACTCGGGGAAGGGCGCGGAGCCGTGGCAGGGAGTTCCCTTCTGGCTCTTGCCACGGGCTGTTTTATCTCTGTTCCCAAAAAAGCCGCCGCCGGAGGGGTGTGTGTGTGTGTGTGTGTGTGTGTGTGTGCACCTGTCGCTCACCTGTTGTTTCGCTCGGAACCTCCCGAATTTTGTGTCCCTGGGTCCCTCGGGGGTTCCTCTGGCGCTGTCGGTGTGTTTTATGGGATGCCAGAGGTTCCCTGGGGATCGAGTGTCCCAATCCCAGCGCCGTCATTCCCACGTGCCGAATGTGACTTTGGGCACCGGTGGATTCGGGGTTAATGCAGGCACACCTTTTGTAATTTGTGTTTGTCTAAATTTAAGTTGACCTTTGTGGTTAATTTAACAGGGACTCGGGCTCATGGTTGGTTTCACTCCTCGGGCAAAGCACAACTGTCAATGTGTGAGAAGATTTAAACAAACAAACAAACCAAAACACCTCAAACAAGACATTAAAAATACCCTGAATCTCTTCTGTTTGCCCACTTTGCAGCTGAGTGGACGTGACTGGGGTGTGGGTTTGTTAAAATCCTGCTGTCCAACCCTCGGGAGCTTGGGGAAGGAGGAGGATTTTGCTTGTGGACCGATGGTCACAAAGCTCTCATGACTCCAATACCAGCCTAACTCGGATTCCTAAGATGCTCTGTGATTTAATTTTCAGGTGTACCATCAGAAAACCTGAAGTCCGTAATCCTGTTTGTGGAGGTGTGATTCCAGGTGCTGCTTTAGGAAACCCTCCCCTCCTCCGTGCTGTGTTTTAGCTGCTGAGTAAATAAATCAGAGCTCAGCAGCTGGGCTGGCTGTGGTGGTGCAGCCCTTAGTTTTTGGGGTGTTACAGCTCTTCAGAACAGAGAGAAAATCGGAAGGAGGTTGCTGCAGAGAGGAGGGAGAAAACCAGGCAAATTGTGTTGGGTGGAAGTAACGGGCTCACAGTATGAGAGGTGGGTTTGGTAGGTCCTGGAAATGTAGGAGAAGGGAAATGCTGAATTATTTCCTGGGAAAGCTGTTTGATCTTCACTATTAGAGGTGGTTAGGGCAGGTTAGACTCCTATCAATCCGTTGTGGCTGATGAAGAATTGATTCTTTTCCGTGACAGGACTGGGCCGTATAAGTTTCCTGCATCTGTAGATCCAACTAGGAAATAGGAAGAGTTTGTATAATCTAGGTGTAATTAATAAAGAGGTATTTCAGGTATTTGTCTGTGCAGTGTTGGTTTTAGTACCATAAATTCTACTTGGTTACTTCTCAGGATGGCTGGTTTCTAGCAGAGGTGATAAATTCAATGGGCTTTCTTGAAACAGGGTGGAAACACTAAATGGTCTTATGGATGAGTTCTTTCAAAAGGGATATAAATTACACTGGAAGAAACTGGATCTATAGACCAGATTATTGTGAGAGGAGAGGGCTGATCTGAGTAGGAATAAGCAAGCAGAAGGAATTGTTTATTATTGATATTTGTGGATTTCCCTTCTGGAAGTGACAGTGCAGGCTGAGGAGGCCTAACCATGTGGGAAGAGCGTGTGGAGCATCCTTAGTGTTGGAAGAAAATGGCAGAGCTGAGTAACTGGAGTTGGAGCAGAAGTCCCAGGGGCTGCATCTCTTTCTTTCCACTTTCCCAGTCTCACTTACTGAGTGTGAGAGTGGAAGGAGCCTTGCAGAGGTGGAGAGGGGAGAGTTCCTAAAGCACTTTGGCCTGGAGAGAGTGCCGTGGAGGTTCTCATATGGATGATTGGGGGTGGCCATGGGTTTGGAGATGAGTGGGGCTGAACAGCTCGTAGAGTGAAACATCAGGAGATTTGGTGTTTATTTTAAGCTGGTGCTGCCTGTTGGGAGGAAGCTCCAATGCCCAGCTGGGAGATCCCTTGTGAAGAGAACATTTGATTCATCGTGCCCAGGTGGTGGGAAGACCAGGAGCAGCAAAAGTCGGTATCAGCAAGCAAAATGAAGTGGAATAAAAGTTGTGTGTGTGTGTGTGGTTTCCTTTTCTATGTGCCAGCGAGACATGGCAAAAAAAAAAAGATAATTAAAGGGATTTTCCTTGCAAGTAACTTCCTTCTGAAACAAGGGAAGCCCTTTCTTTGTCTCCTGCTTGTTCTGTGGGTGTGGAGAGTCAGCTGCCCAGGGCAAGAGCTGCACGTGGGGAAAAAGGTTCACAAGGAAGCAGGCTAGAAACCTCGTTCAAATATGTGGTGGTAGACAAAGGACTTAAATGAAATGCTCCTCTTTTGAGTGTCAAAAGCCTAATCCTCATGGCGTTCTTCCTACAACGATTACATTTCCTGGTGCTGTAGCCAGTGGTTGAGTTATGTTGTGCTGGAATGGAATCGGGTGGTTCAAATCCAGCAAAAATACCTGTAGAAAATCAAGGGCTGGTCTGTGTATGGCATTCCTGTGGTAGTTAATCCCGGCTGTCCTGCAGAGGTCAGGAATAATGCCTCCCTAGTGACTCTTCCTAAGCGTAGGAAGGAAAAACTGACCCAGGCTGAAGTGCAGCCAGATTTCACGTCGGTGTTGGACGAGCTGCAGGTTTCTGTCTCTGCTGCAGAGGAGGACCGGGATTAGCAGTGCTGATCCGGTAGGATTCTGGTGCAGGTAGCCCTGTGTTAAGGATGCACTAGGCACAGAGTCCTGCAGAGATCTTGCTCTGTGCCAAGGAAAGGCACTGTGGATGCGATGAACCTTGGGAGGAAGATGCAGTGGACATCCTGTCCCTCATTCAGCATAGCTACAGTGTGTATTGTAGTGTATTTTTTTTTCTGCCCTATGGCTGGAACCGATGCAGCATCAACTTCCCGAGCAGCTGCTGCTCAGCAGTGTGGCCACAACTGCCCTGGTGCCCCTCCGTGACCACCTCACTTGCTGGCACAGGCAACAGTTGATTGTCCTTCAGTGCCCAGCTCTTGGAACAAAAAAGATTTGGCAGGTGAGGCTTGAGGCTCTCAAAACTCAGGGAGTGGCTGCAGGGATGGTGAGACTTGGAAGGCTTTGGTGTGGGGTCTGTTTTTGCTGAGGATGGAAGCTGGCAGAACGCTTTAATTAACTGAGCTGCTGTTTTCCTGACCTTGCATGGCTGCCGATTGTAATTTTCAAAGGAATGATTAAAAAGCTGAAGAGCTGGTGGCACTCCAGTGGTTTGAAGGGGCATAAAACAATTATTCTCGTTGGATCTTTTTCCACACTTGCAGTGTTTCCCTTGCTGAAACATCCATGGGAGGGAGCAGTGACGTGCCTGCTGCACACCAGGAAGAGTTGCAGCTGATCTTGTTTAGGAAGTGAAAATGAGATGCAATATAGGTAAATACCAACCCAACAGGACATATATAAAATTAGAGGAGCCGTAAGGAAGAGATGATTTGCCTCTAGAGATGGGTCTGTCCACAAAACCTCCTCTTTGTCCCTCTCCTTGTCCCACACACATAAACTTGCTGTCCCCCCTGATTCCTCCCTCCCTTCACCCTGGCAGAGGGTGGCAATAAAATCGTGATTTCTTGTGGCTGCCATTGCCACTTGCCCCTTCCAGTGCTGGCCAAATGGATTAAAATGAGAGGCTGGGTCAGGTCTGCTGCCTCACACCAGATTTATTGCTACAGGGAAAGCCACAGGTTCAGGAGGAAAGAACTTTTTCAACGTTTCTACTTCAAATGAGAAGAGGGATTCTGCCTTTAACTAGTTACAGACCAATGGCATAGCACTACTAAGCTGAAAACTTAGTGCTTTTTCGCTTTTTTGTTAGATTGTATTGTGGTTTCTGATCCCCCCTGCCCCCAAGAAAAAGCCCCTTCAAGGGGATGGCCTGCAAGGATTTTTTGGTTTATGAAGGTGGCTAAAACATTCTCTTGATCCTAATCGTAGCAAACCAGAAAACACACTTTCAGGGTTCTTTCTATGTGAAAGAAACACAGAAGGGACTTGTTTAGGGTTTTTCAGGGGTGATTTGATGATACTGCCTTTTTGTTTATAAAACTTACTGGGTATAATCTCAACTTTGTATTAGGCTCTGTGATGGGAAAGGAAGTTCCAGTCGTAGTAAAGATGATCTAGTAATTAAGATAAAAAATTCAGGGCAGCTCTTCTTCCACCTGGAGAGTGTCCTGGGCTGTGCTCAGACAGGATGGGTGGAGCTCTCCTTACCACAGTCGAGCCCAAAAAAAGAGAAGAAAAGAAAAAAAAAAAAAGTTGTTCATTTTCTAAAGCTGTTTTAAGACTCATCTTAAAGATGAAACTTTCTGTGAGATTAGGTCCCACCCAGTCTGGAGGGTGAAGTGCAGCTTTTATGACTTTGTTTCAGATTTGTGCTATGAGTCACCGCTTTGCCTTCTATGAAATCACATCGAGCTGACATAAATCTGTAATTTAAATCATTCTCCAATTTGTAGGGCTGCGGAAATACAAAAATTGGTTTGCATTTTGAGTGGTTTGGAGTTTTTTAATTATTCATTTCTTGCAGTGTCAGCTGGTGGTCACTCCTCCCAAAATGCCAGCTGCTGCTTTTCTGCTCCCATGGCCCCTGGTAGTCCTGGGGGAGATGAGGAGCTGTCCTTGACCAGTTTTTCTGGTTCAGACTGTGCACTGTGTGTTCACCAGGGGAGGAGAATATTTCTTACCTCTGAAGTGCTCTCGGGGTGAGAGACCACCTGTGCTATTGCTGATGTGGATTCCATCGTGTTTGGGTACTTTTTTGAGAGCCAACTGCAGCAATCCAGGTTTAAGGGCTGTTCTGTCCTTGAGTATTTAATGATGAAAAGAAAACGACTCGTCCTTTTCCTATTAAAGATTTGGCAAAGGGTTTTCTTCCTGTTATTAAAGCCTCAATTGGTCATCAAAATGAGATGTCATTTTAATGAAGATGAAAATATGCGGCACTTGAGTGTGATGTGGAATTAGTTTCCTGCAGGCCAAGCCTGTGGGGTATCACTAATGTCTCATGTAAAACACAGAGCATGTCCACTATCTTTTTGTGGATTCTTGGCAGCTCTGAAGGAATTAGGGAACGTAGGGCTCGTTTCAGCGATTTATTGTTGGCTTCCCCAGGAGGAAAGGGCTGATGTGGAATGTCCTCAAAACTCTGAAACTCTCAAATCTCTTACTGGAGTAAGTAAAACTCAGATTTCACTTGGGTATATAACTTGGGGGGGGGAAGGATCTACCAGGGAGTAACTGCCATAAAAACCTGCTCTGGGGGATTGTCAGCCTTGTGCTCTGTCCTGCAGCCTGCAGAGAGTAAATAGTTCACTCTGAGGTCGTAGCCTGGCAAGTTTTATGGGGTTTAGGAATAAAGATTTCTGGAATGTCTTGCTGTTTTGAGAGGATTTTGGAATAACTCTGTGGTGATGTTTCGGTTGTGTTCATCACACAGGAAGAGGAGCAGGAGGCACTTCCCTGAGGTATGGCCTTGCTCACCGTCAGCTCCAACATGAATTTGCCTTATCTGCTGAAACTAAATCACCTTTGAGGTCCCTTCCAACCCAAACCACTCCATGGTTCTCTGATCTCTGCGTGTCTGGAAATGAAGGAAATTAATTGTGGTGGGTTATTGTAAAAGGAAATGGAGTTATTCTTTCCACTTAAACCATTAAAAAATAATATATCCTCATAATTTCACCGTGTCATTTTTCTTAGATGTTTGCACTTAAGTGATAGTGAGTTTTCTGCTTGGCAAAGTGGCTGCAAAAATGACAAATGAATGAGGAATTTTAAGGTAAAACAGGCTGCCTAAGGTAGTACAAAAGTGACACAGGAATTTTTCAAGTTGTGTGTTTAGAAAGCAGTAGCCGGGGTCTGGATGGGAGGTTTTATATACAACTTTTCCTGTGTGATTACTATGCTGTCATTATTAATGCTTAACACTGAGAATAATTTGATATCCCACGTCCTGTTTGTGTATTCTTCTCCCAGACAAAACTCAGACACAGTCAATATGCAGTGCACCAGCAACCTTTTAATAGTAATTTAAATGAATTGGAAACCTGTCCGAAACATGGCACAGATTCCTGTGTGTGGGAGAGATGGGAGGCACGGCTGGGCAGAGGAAGTTAATTCCTCCCTGAAATAACAGCGAACTGAAAAAGTGCAGAGATTCCCTGGAGAGGAAGGGAGGAGGGGGGGGAAAAAGCGATTCCTTTTTTGGAATGCAAATGTTCTAATTTACCATGTGACTTGGGAAATCCTCTCGGCTTCCTGCAGAGGGGGAGAGGGTGAGTTGGATGTTTGGTTGGATGATGGAGCCTGGCATATTTGTGACGCATAATGGCAGGAAGAGCTCCCGAGGGATCCTGCTGCTGCCTGCAAGGCCATCCCTCTTCTCAGGGGACCTGTTCCTAAGGCGGCGATAACAGAAATCCCGTTGTCTAAATATTTATTAGACTGGATAATTGCGCTGGTGTGTGGTTTCTCCCGAGTTTGGGGGATGTTGTATTTAGGAGGAGAGTAGGATGCTTCCCTTGGACTTGGGTGTAAGGGATATAAGAGAAGCAAATCTGTTCTCTGTACTAAGAAGGACGAGTTGTATTATGAGCAGTGTGTATTGCTCGTAATGAAACCAGCTCAAATACCCTCCTCTGAACTAAAGCAATATATTAAAGAGTTTTCCCTTCTGGTTGCAAGCTCCGGGTGAGCCGCTCCTGTGCTTTGTGGGCTGCCTGGAAAACCTGTGAGGGAGGTTTTTTTGGCTTTCACCGAGCAGATCAGTGCCCTGCGTCACACAGGGCTGAGGATCCAGCCGGCCTGGTGTTGTTTTGGACACCTGGAAAGGTGGTGCTGAAGGCAGAAACCATAACAAGTGCTGCAACATCCATTCCTGGAGGTCCCATTACTAAGGAACAAAAAGCTGACGGCCCAGAACAGAGCTTTGGTTTGAAGCCAAAAGGCCGCGGATTTCTCTGCCCCCAAAGCTGAATGGAGTAATGATGCCGGAGTTGAATTTTGTCCTAAGAGTATTTTCGTCCAGAGATAAAGAACATGACTCAGACTTGCACACGTACTCCTGAAAAATAAATCACAGTTTGGAAGCAGCCTGTCACTGGCGTGTGGGGGAGTGACCATTTCCATATTTCCTTTCGGCATTTAGTGCTCAAGAGAGTGATTTCAAACAAACAGTTCCACAAAGTGCTCCTCTCATGGCTGAGCTCGGTTGAGTAGGGCAGGATGTGACACTGTGACCGTCAGGATTTTGAGAAAAGCTTTAATAGCACGCACCGGGCGCTTGTGAAATGAGTTGTTTTGTGAGGAGCCTTTTGAGCAGATGTTGGGGTTTTTTGATCTTTCTCCAAAGGTGAGTTGCTTCTGTTGCCTGTCCCAGCGCTCTCTTCAGTTTTTCTCCACACAGCAGCTCCTTGGCTTGTGCTGAATTGTGGTTTTTTTCCACTTGCAGTCAGTGATACACACTGTGTGCTGCAGGATGCCCTTCTCTCCCAAATCCAAGCACGCTGGTAACACACAGCTCCAGTTTGTGTGGATCACAGGGCTCTGGATCTGGGGCAGGGAGTTTGGTGGAGCTCCTGTTTTCACGACCTACTTCTTGAACGAGCATGGAAAGAAAACTCCTCGTGGTGGCTCAGAGGAGGGATTTGGGCTTTTTTTGTCTTGGGCTGGGAAAAACTCAGGCTCTGAGTTGATACACTCATACTCCTCGAGGTTGTCCCTTGGAATTATTCCAGTTTCAGTGGAGAGGAATAGTCAGGAACACCTGAGCACAGTGAGCTCTGTGGCTTTGGGGTTTGGAAGTGGGGTTTGAAAATTCCTTCTCCCAAGGAATTGTTTGTTGTTGCGGTCAGTCAGATGTAATTAATTCCTTCGTTTGTCGTTTCAAAGAGAGGTAGGTGTGGGACTGACTCATCCTGAACACCATCCCTTTTTTTTACTTCCTTTTAGGAGATTTGGTAACACTCATAAAGCTGAATTGCTGTGATTAGCCTGACATTTGATACAGTAATGGAGTGCACCAGAGAGGGCTGTTTGTTCTTGGAATTACCATGTCCAAGTACCACCGGAGCGTTCAGGGCAGTATTTACATAATTTGTGTGGATTTCCACACTGGATGGAATCAACATTGCACAAACAAATCATGTTCAGTGTCTCCGAAGTAGCCACGGGTTTGGTGTTCACTGTTTGCCTCCTTCAGGAGCTGAGGATGCTCCAAGCAGGATTCTGACTCATAAACACTTCCAAGCTTTCTCCCGGCCTTGGCAATGTGGGAAATACGTGAAAAAAAGCTGAATTCTTGTGGTAGTGCTGTGAGACACCTCACAGGACGTGGAGACCCTTTTAGGTGGAGTTTTGGGGGACCTGATGGCGAAAGCCTGTGGCAGTGCAGGTCGAGCTTTATTCCATTTCCTGGGCTAAAATGTAAAGTCAGCCCTTACCCCCTTTCCTCTGAACACCTCCCAGAAAACCCACTCTGACTGTTTTCTGGTATTTTTTTTTCATTCCTGCTCTGTTACTTTGCCTCCTTCAAGCTTTTCTAAAGAAAACAAATTTAAAAAAAATGAAGTTCAACCTTTTTTTGTCATGCTTTCCATTTTTATAATGCTAACTAGCATCTCATGAGTCTTGTTTTTAAGTTAGGCTAATTTAGTTCTCCTATATATTTCCCTTTTTTTTGCCATTTGTAAGAATGGGGTAGTTTAAAATGCTTCTAAACAAGTTTTTTTGGCCATGATTTGCCTTGGGGGAAAAAGTATTCTCTGGAGCACTTTATTTTATTCAGTTACACTCACCTGCTGGTGAGCAGCTTGGCTTTCCACTGGAATTAATAATCATGAAATTTATTTAATGCTGAATTGTTAGAACTTGCATTTTATGGGTCGTGTTTGCAGCTGCAGTTCTCCAGCTCTGAGTTCACCTCTGTGCTGCTCAAACCTGAATATTCATTGTCTGTCGGGGTGATCACTGAGTTTTGTGAGGCTTTTCCCATGAACAAATCCACTTTGTCTGTTGTCTGAATAAATAAAACTAGTCAAGTTAGAGGAAAAGACACATTTTTTGTTGCTGTATCTTCCTGCTGCTGCACTGGTATTTTGCTGAGCCCCTCAACTCCTGTTTGAGATGCATGAAGAGCTCGTACATAAACATGAGCACTGGAAATCCTTCCTGTGACTTCTTGCTAGAGAAATTTTGATTTATTGTGTGTCACCTGAATGTGAAATCCTTCCAGCTCTCACTGTGAAAAGTATCCCCGTAACTCGTTGAAGATCTGAGGGATATGAGCCGAGTTGAAAGGACATTGTGAGTATAATAACTTCATGTTTTCGAAATCAGTTAATGAGGTTCAAGTTGTATAATGTTGAAAGTCAACTCCATAACCTGCTGATCTGTATAAATAAGTCTCTGTGACTCACTGGGAAACTGGTTATTTCCCAAACTGAAGAGTAAGGACAGTTCCAGGCAGACAATCAAAAATCATGGGGGTGGGAAGCAAGTAGGTGAAAAATAGGATGCCGTTAAACTGTTGTCATCTGTTCATATCCCACTTTGCCATCCATCGTTATTATTGTAGTAAGTACAGGGATTTGATGGCACGTCAAAGCACTTCAGTGACTTCTGTATTCCTGATTTATATTTGGGTAACTTTGGTGCAAAGGTGCTGTTCTTACTCATCACTTGGTCCTCCCAGTGCTGTTGCTGCAAGGTTACTTCCCCCCCTTACCTAATAATGTAATATAATGATAAACCCTTTTTCTTTTCCATCCTGGGCTGATGCTTTTATTTTGCAAGAGGGCTTTTTTTCCTCTCATCCTTGCTGTGAGAACAAAACTGCCAAGTAATTTTGGGGCTATGAGTTGCACGTTTTCACAAGAGACTGAAGAAGCACAGCCTTAATAAAAAGTCTTTAACTTTTAACAGCTATAATTGCTGTTTGCAGCTTTAATTGGGGTGTGGGTTTTCCAGGTAAATGATCTGATAGGAAAAAAATAACCCAGCTCTGACTAGACAGTTGTTTCCTTTCTACCCACAGCTCTGACCAGCCGTTAATTTTCTTTCCCCCTCCACAGTAATTAGTGCTGTGGTGCTCAGAGGTTGAATGCAGTGTATTAACCCGTGTATCCTAAAGAAATGGGATGGGAAGGTTTGCCTTTGGGATGCCCTCCTGTGACTTCTGTTGACAAATTATCTCCTTTTTGTCACCTTTAGCTGCTGTTCATAAAGTATTTCCTTTACAGAACAGCTTCTGAGGAATATTCAGGTATAATTTAGAATAATAAAGTAGAATAAACCACGTGACAAAGCTGTTTGTTTCTTTTTTTTTTCTCACTGCTTGCACAGGAAACATCCTGAGTTCCTTGGCTGTAATTACAGCTCCCGGGGCAGTGTTTTATCAGAGGTTTGGACTGTATGAATATTAGCTGTTTGCAGTTCTAATCTAGTGTTTGGTGCTTCCTCTGGAGCAGCAGTCCTTGCCTCATCCCTCGTGAGACAGGGAATGTCCCTGGATCCTGTGGAACCAAGTTAGCTCTTGCAGATGGATGGGGTTTTTCATCTCTAAGCTGCTTCTTAAATGAAAATTGCCTTTGGATCCCTGAAACAGGCCCTTGACTGTTCCTTCTGAGCAATTTAAGCACCATTTTTTGGGTTGCTAAGGGCTCCCTCCAGCCCCTGTGACACTGGGGGTTGTATCTTCTCCTCCTTTTGTGTCTTCTAAGGAGGTCCAACCTCACCTTGTACATCCCCCTCCTTCCTTTCTCTCCCGTTCTGGTGTTCCTGAGATGTTGTGACTAATTCCTGCCCTGCTGGAAGGGCTGAGTACCACTGGCTGGCAGGATTAATTGTATATAATGTGCTGACTTGACACTCCAGGGCCTCCAGTGGTGAATAATTCTTACTTGCACCTTTCCCCGTTCTCTCCCATTTCTTCTGTCTTCTACCAAGTCTAGTTTCTAAGGCACAAACCCAAGCAGAACACAGAGTGTCTGCGTAATCCATCACTAAACATAATCTGTCTCTTCACAGTCCTACATTTCTACAATTTTTGGTCAATCATGAGCAAAACAAACAAAAAAAAAAGTAAAAGAATGCATGGGAAATAGCAAAAATTATATAATCATGAAGAGTAATTGGTTGGATCATCTTGTTCAGACCTTTGACTGATGGTACTTTTATGATGGAATTGTCGCTTCCACTCTTAACAATGATAACCGTACCCCGAGGTTTTGGGGGAGCCTAAAACCTCTGTGGCCATTTTTCACTTGGAATAGGTTGAAACCGATTTCTGGAAGACAACATTGAAGATACTGATTCCCAAGCATCTTCTCTCACCGTGCTTATGTGAGGATTATCCTAGTTGAGACAAATAATCCGGAATTACTGTCATTGAAACAGTAATCTGGCAGAGTGCTGTGATACAGATTTAAATGGATATTCCATGAGGACTGTAGCAAATCCCTGGCAGTGAACTGAGCAGAGCTTCAGCACTCAATATTTCCGGCTTTCTTACAGTTTTCTGGATTCAGGTGAGATTAAATGTTCCATCTTTACGATGGAAGTCTGGATTTGTTGATTCCACAGTCAAGCAAGTGCAGAATGACGTGGGATTTTTTGAGTTTTAGGGCACCCATGAATTTTTTTGCCCTCTCTTTGTTTCTTCACAAGCGTTTTTTTGGCAAACAGCTGCTCTTCCAGGCATCCTTCATGCAGCTGGAAACGTTGGGCTGTACACAACCTTGCCAATTTTGTGGTTACACTTATAGGATGCTCTGATTTGTATCTGTTTGCTGTGGGAAGAGTTAATGTGTGGGTTGGAGGAGAGCATGGTGATCCCGGGATAACTCCCTCCGTAGTCCAGGCCTGGAAGGGAGGAAATCCTGCAGTTCCTGTGCAAGCAGATGACTTACCTTCATGAATCCTCCCGTGTCTGGATCCAAAGAGAGCTTTTCAGGGAAGGCTGAGGCGGCTGTGGGGTGTTCTAGAAGTAAATATTTAGTTTCTAAGAATCGCTGCCCCTTGAGTGGTGACCTTTGAGTCCCTTCCCGAAGTGAATGGAATGCTGCCTGGTCCTTCTGGAGGATGGTTGACCCCTGACATTAAACTGGCTGTTTGCTCCCGCTGGAAAACAGCCTGGAGTAGTTCGTGTTGCAGGTGTGAGCTGGAAAGGAGGAGGTTTATCCTGAATCGGTGGTGCTGGGGAGCATCCCTGGCTCTGGGATGATGCAGTCCCACTGACCTGGGGCTGCTCGGGCACAGGGTTTCTTTGTGCAGCTCGTGTGGCTTGCAAGGAATGAGCAGAAATGGGTCGTAAATTGACACCATTAAACAAAAAAAAATGTAATTAGTGTTACAGTCACTCTGTATAGACACAGAGCACCTGATATACTGTGTTTTCCACAGCATTTGGTTTTCCCTTAAGTGGTGATACAGTGTGGCTGTAAAAGATAATCACCTCTTCCAATATAACTACCACCAGCATTCTCGGGCTTTGGGAAGTATTTCTGTGGTGTTAGATCTGGCCTGGGGGCTGTGGTGAGAGCACCAGTGTTAGGGCTCGCTTTGGATGCCAGGGAGGGATGCCAGGGTGGTTGGTGCTGCAGGAAGGAGCAGGAAGCCTGAAGGACAGAGCTGCTGGCTGCCTGGGGAAGCTGTCCCTCTTTTCCAGCACCTGCAAGGAAGGGAGTTTGTGTTGCTCCCAACACTGTGGGCTGCTCGTACCAGTGCAGCATTTAGCTGGGCATTTTCTCCAGACAAACTTTTTCTTCCTGAGTTTTATGGCAAAAATCCACAAACTGTTAGAAAGAATAAAAGAATTAGGAACTTTGCCAGTACATCATAGAATCCCAGAATGGTTTGGGTTGGGAGGATTCTTAAACCCCATCTCATTCCACCCCCTGCCATGGACAGGGACACCTTCCACTGTCCCAAGTTGCTCCAAGCTGGTCTTGGACGTTTCCAGGGATGGGGCAGCCACAGCTTCTCTGGGCAACCTGTGCCTCTCCCTCGCCACCAGCTTTAAGCTATTTCTCCTTGTCCTGCTACTCCAGAGCCTTGTCCAAAGTCCCTCTCCCTCTTTTTTCTAAACCCTCTGTGGGCTGTTTGTTTTTTTTTTTACTGGAAGGGTCTCTTAGGTTCTCCATGGATCCTTCTCTTTTCCATGCTGCACAGCCCCAGCTCTCTCAGCCTGTATCAAGGGAATTGGCTTTAAAAACTAAATAAGAAGACGGGGAGCACAATGTTACACCTTGTGTCTGTCTCTCCAAACTGAGGATTTTTTGGCCCCTCAGCAGCTTTGCTCAGTGTTTACAACAAAAGTAACAGGGTAGAGGGTGGCAGCCCCACCTCGGGGCGTTTGGGTGAGTGAATCCCACCTGGCCCAGGGGGCTGCAGGGTCTTTGTGCTCATCATGAGGTTCATGAGGAACAGCTGGATGTGCATCAGCCTAACAAGGAGCAGCTGCAGAGGGGCCCCGGTGAGGGGACAGGGGCTGAGCAGAGCTTCAAAAGCAGGGAGAGCATCCCCACCTCGCCTTGGGCTGCCTCAGGATCCTCTGCTCGTCATGGAGTGGGAGGTGAGTAATTCCTGTTATTTGTGCTTAGGATGTTCTGGGATCTTGTTGGAATTAGACTTCCAAGTTACTTAGTGTGTTGTGTTATAATTATCTGGTGTTGGGAGCCCTCTAATCATTCAAAGGAGGAGCCTAACCAAGTTGAAAACAGTGTCATGGATGGTCTTGGTGCCTTGTATCCTTGTTTATACTTTAGTAATAACTCCATGAAAAATATCCAGAATATCAGCAGAGAACATTGGGAGGCTTTTTACAATCAACTTGGTGTCTTGGTTGTGTGTGTACTTAAATCAGAATAAATCAGAATGAGCCTTTTCTATTGGCAGGGGAAGGGACAAAGAAAAGCCTCTTTAAGCATACAAGAGGTAGGAGAAAGTAAATAAAGAGGAAGGCACACAAATTTCTGTCTGCTGCTTGGGTCGTGTGCTGGGTATGGTGATAAAAAGCTTTCTCCTTCTTGATTACAAAGTCATTTTTATTCTTGGTTTCCAAGCTAACAAATAGGTCAGTATTAAAATTCTGTGATCACCTTCTCAAGGAAATTGTGTAGGTAGGATTATCTGGCTTTTCTTAGAGACAGAAGTCTAAACAAATGTTGCTAACAAATGTTTCGGGCAAGGCTTTATTAAACAACTTGAAGTTGCTTTTGTCGTGACAGAATTCAAGTCAAATAAACCTGTATCTTGTTGTTTTCCTGCCAGTCTCTGTGGGGATGTTTAGAAAGTATCTCCCATCCAGGCATAACCAGGAGCCCAAAGGAATGTTGCAGCTGCAGGGATATTTATTAGTGGAAATCTGAATATCCAAGTTGTTTATGAGCTTGCCTTAGAGGGAACATGTATTTTGTGTTGAAATAGTTAATGAACTTACATGCGGATTTGAAAACCTCAAGAAGTGCTGAGGAGTCCTCCCTGTTGTGAGGACTGTAGCAATGTTTCCTGTTTCAAAACCGGGAAAAATTAGGTTCTTTGCAATCCATAGGTTGAGATCTTGGACGTTTAAGTAATGCCAACAAAAGTCCGGGGTTTGGGGACTGTTCCTCAGGTGTTTATGCTCCCACTTCCCAGGTGATTTAATCTAGGTATGTAACTACTCCCTCTTCAAAATGGGCTCATCAAAGAGGTTTTCTTTTCCTTCCTTTGCCAAGCAGAGCTGGAAGTTGGGCCTGAGCAAGGGACGTGGCACCCGAATGAAAACGGAAATAAAACCTACACGCACGTCATTGCAAGTTTAAAAGGCACTGGGATAAATCCAAGTGTCAGTGGGTGGTATTGTGGTTTGCAAAGTTACCCCAGGCAAGTTCTTAGCTGAAATTGCATCTAATTAGGACGTTAAGCTGGGGCTAATCTTCTGAGGGCCCAAGAAATGATTAACTAGTCACACCTGGGAGGTTAGAAGTTGTACTTGCAGCATGTTGCTGTGTGAGGACGCCCTTTGTGGGTTTTTACATTTGGAACTTTCAGATTGGAGAATTCGATTGTGTTGAGGGAAGTTGGGGTATTTTAATGATGTTTATCGTGGCTTAGTCAGCGTTGGGGTTGGAAGGAGCTCAAATTTCGCGTGTTTTCCTTATGAATGTTAATCAGCAGCAAACCCGAACTATTGTAGGGTAGCTCTGACTGGAGGGAAGCCCTTTATGCTCTTGTTAACAGGTTATATTTCGTTTTTATATTCTATTGGTTATTACGATTTCTAACTTTCTTGGCATATTGTGATTGGTTATTATAGTTAGGGTTTTTTAAAAACTTTATTTTCTACAAGCCTCTATTGTATTATGCTAAAATAATTAAATGTTATGGCTGCTGCAAGGTTAAAATATAATTTTTGTATCAATATGAGAGGTATAACAAAAAAAGACTCTCTAGTAAATACAGTGTACCTCTATACTAGACAGAAGGGCTTTCTTGGGTTCTCCAGCTTTGTATTGACTGCAAGGTCCAGTAATACCAAAAAATATAGAAAAACACTGTAATGGAATACTGAAAACTCAATAATAGGGTATTGAGAGAATACAATAATGTTCTGAGGCTCAAGTATCTCCGGTCACCTGAGAAGTCAGGATTCTCTCTTCTGGGATCTAAATTAACTTGTATCAACTTAGAATATTTTTTCTGCAGTTTGAGACACAGAAAGGCCTCTCAGCAAAATTCATTAGTCTTTTAGTTTAAAATAAGCAAAAAAAAAATAATCAAAATACTAAAAGGTAAAAATAGATTGAAATGCTTTCTCTGGTCTCATTTGTGCAGAACAGTGTATTCTCCCAGGCAACCAGGGGCAGAAGGAGAGGACAGCAATCTCAAGATATGCCAGGGGAAGTTGGGGTTGGATGTTTGAAAAAACACTTTCACTGAAGGAGTGATTTGCCATTGGAATGGGCTGCCCAGCAGGTGGTGGAGTCGCCATCCCTGGAAGAGTCTGGATGAGGCACTGAGTGCCCTGGTGTAGGTGCTGTGATAGTGGTGGGGATTAGGTTGGACTTGACGATCTCAAAGGTCTTTTCCAGCCTTGTTAATTCTGTGTGATTCTGTTCGGTCATCGCCACGTTTGGGTTTGAACCTCCTGGCCTGTGTTGGCCACTGCCCTTCTCTGATGTGGTCTCTGGGTGTGCTGAGGGTGAATCCTCTGCCAGCGCCATCCTCACTGGCCTGGGGGAGGGCAGAGGGTTCACTCTGGGCACAAGGGAGGAGTTGCCCCCAGTATTTATTGCCTGGCTGACCCACGGCTCAAGCTAAACCAATCCCAGTGTCCAGCTCTGCTTTTCGCTGTCCTGTCTCCTCTTTGAAAGCCTCAGCACTAAATCTTCCACTGCCTTGAAGTGCCTGTGTTCCGGGGCTGTGTACCTCTGCCTCGAAAATAATTCCGTTTTGGAATTTGGCAGTACTGTTCTTTCCATACTTTTAATTAAAACTCCTGCCTGACTAATGAGGTTTTTCACCACTTCCCTTCCACCCCCGCCGTGTTACTTGTTCTCTGCTGGCATCTTTTTGTTCGTTTCTTCTGTATTTTATCATTTTGATCTCTGTGCTTTTGTCTACCAGCATGAAAGCAAACCCCTGGAAGTCTTGGGTAATAAAGATTTTTAGTTCTTAGACATATGGTAAGAGGTGTGGAATGTCACCAGTGATTCAAGTTTATGTCTGTTCATGGCAATGAACTTCAGGGCCTCTTTGTGGAACATCCGAAAGGCAGAAAGAAAATACCTGTTCTCTGGTCTTAAGGTTTCATCAGAGGTGTGAGCTGTGAATGTGCTTTGAGAATAACTTGAAAAAATTACACCGTGTGTTTGTGAGGGTTCTGACTACGCTGAATATATCCTTGTTTATTGGTAAGACCGAAAAATAATTTGCGAGGAAGTAAATGGGATTTGTTCAAAAAGTGGCATTAATCTGTATTTGTTTAAGGTTAGCAATGACTGATTAATTTTTGAGTAGCAATAGAAAGTGGGATATGAATTATTATGGCTGAGATGTGATTTTATAGGTTTTCATTATCTGCTGATGAGGGAAATTGTCGTGGCATTTCTGAACGAGGTCGATATGGAGACCAGTCTGTTCATTTCAGCACATGCCTCTGACTTTTCTGATGAGAGTTTTAACTCTAGATGGAAATTTATAGGTCTAATAAAGCGTGTTTATCATTGACTTGTTTTCTAGAGCCCTGAGCGTGGTTTTCTCAAGCAGCCAAGTGAGTGAGAGGTGTAAAATGAGTCTCTCCTGTGTGGCGCAGAATTCTGGGACCCACAGAAGTCAGCAGGATGATTAATACAACTGCTAAGTCAAGCCTGTTATTCATTCAGCGCCTGAATCTTTTAATCCCGTTTCTCCCTGAATGCAGCCATATGTAGAAGCTCCTGGGAGGTTCAATCTGAGGATGAGATGCTGGGTGCAGTGGTCAGAGTTGAAATACTTGGTGGTTCCTGCATTGCTTTTCCCTCACTGGGGGGGTGGGGGGAAATACCCCCTACTTCAGTTTAGGAGCTGCTCGACTCATCCTGAGCTGTGCTTTCCTGTCTTGCTGGGAAACCGACTGGGTATTTTACCCAAGTGAAAGCTTTTGTTTAAAGTGTTGATTTTCCAGGCATTTAGACAGATTTAAGGGGAATACTTACCATAATTGTCTCTCTCCACGTTGTCATACTGCCTCAGATGGCTGTCAAGAACAGGGAAAGGAGGTGATAGTCTGTCCCTCCGGAGGACTGTCACAGCCCCACGGGTTTTTATTTCCAATACAATCAACCAAGCAGGAGAAAGTAATTGGAGTTTTTCCCAGCTAGGAGTGTTTGCTGGGCGGGAAAACCCTCAGCACGGTGTACCTTGCCAGTCAAATTACTCACCATTGCCGTGTTTGACCTGAGAGATGATTTAAAACAAATTGAAAAATGCAGACATTCAATGAAAAATAATGAAATGGCCAATAAAATAGGCCTTTGTCGTTTAGCTGTAGCTGTGCCTGATTCCTGCTTCCCTTCCCATGGGTGTAGCCTGGGCACGGTCACACACTCCATGGCGAGGGTGTTTTGTTAGGATGTCACACAGTGAGAGCCAGTTTGGCAATATGTACATTTTTGGGGTGGGTTTTTTCCTTCTTTTGAAGATATTCAATATACTGGAGGCTGAGCAGGTGGTAACAAGGGAGTTCTTTTATAGCTCCATCACTTCTGGTGGAGGCTATAAACAGCAAGAGCCGGAGGAACTGGTGCTGGAGGATGAATTTACACCCGTGGCATTATTTGCTGTATATTTATCTGGTGTTTTTGGAACCTCTGAGTACTCTGACAATGAATCCCACACGCAGCCTTTGGTGCTGTGACATCCCTTCCTTGCTTATGGTGATGGTTGCAGCACAGGGAGGGTGCTGACAGTCCCTCGATAGCCTGGAATCGTAGGCTGGGCCTGTATTTATACACCAGTTGTATATTTTGGATAACAGGGAGTTTCTTGGTGCTGTTATGGCTGAGCAGGACGGTGCAAAAGCTTCAGGGTGCATCTTTTGTGTGCCACCAGTTGGAGGGCTGGGGATGGAATTAATGCACAAGCATTTCCAGGTGGTGCTCTTCCTGTGTCTGGTTCTGCCTTAGGCTGCAAGAAAGACTCTCAGCTATCTGGTGGACTTTTAATACTTGTGTGTTGTGTCAGGTAGATTTATTTCTAGAAGCCTCCTATGGTTAAGAGGGGAGTTGACTGATATCCTGTAGCAGGTCAAGAATCTGGGACAAATTCTATTTAGTGAATGTTTTCTGAATGATTAAAAAAACAACCCCCCCCCACTTATTTTAGAGAATCATCTTTTCCCTGCCTTGCTTTTGTGGTAGATTTTGGCAGTAGGTGGGAACATGAAAGTGTGAATTTGATTAAAATGTGTGAGTTTGATTAAGATAAATGCTGTTGGTATCAAAGTGCAGGTGCTGCCCGAGTGTTTGACTGGGGTTTGGTGTTACAGACGTGCAGTTGTTTTCTTTTATCCTTAGTTTGTTTTGGCACAAGTAACACAACGTTTATGTTTTAAGTGTATAATGCAAAGTTTGCAAATATAGATGGTTTGCTTTCCTTCCTGTTGCCTTTCCTTACTGGGGTGTTTCAGGCCAGAATCTCCAGTAACGCTGATGGAGTGGGATAAGTGCAGATAAAAAATCGTTGCCTTTTTCAGCTGTGACTCAGTTTGGCTTTATTCAGATCAAAGTGAGCACCTTGCAGGGGGAAAAACCCCCAACAAACCACTAAAGCACACAGCACAGACTGTCAGACCTGCTCAAAACTGAAGTAGAACTTGTGTGATTTTTTTGCCGGTGATAACTGTAGATTTTTGATTTTATTTTCCCTTGTCGCTGAAAACATGTATAAATACGTATAACTGTAATAGGAATGGGGTTTGTAGTTTTTTAATGGAAATCAAGATTAGACGTACATAATACTGGGTTAAATGTACTTCCTTAATGGGCTGGGTAAGAATTTTGGTGCAATTGACCACACTTATTTCTGATTTTCAGTGCTGCTCTTCTTTTTTCTCCCCTGCCGTTAATATTACCCTTTGGATAAATTCCATCTGTAGAGATGCCCTTACCTGGGTGAGGTTCTAGAACTCTTCATAGGAAACTTAATTTTCAGGCAAGAGAAATGTGTGAATCTGGCTTTGTTCGAACTAGAACTGTCTCTCCTGAACATGAAGCCAGATGATGTTGGACACAGGGTGGTCTGGGAGCTGTGCAGGACCTGTCAGTGCTCTGCAGTTGGCTGCAAATTGCAGCCTGATCCAGGTTGGGCAGGATTTGGAGTAGCCAGAAGAGTTACACAGGAGAAGGATTTTTTTTTTTCCCAGGACCTTGAAAGTAGGAAAGCTATTTCGAACACTTTGCTTTCTGTGCTTTTGTAGAAATTCAGGTGGACTAAGCGGTGAGGGTACACTCGCCAGCTGGGGAGTGTTTTTTGTTCTTTTGATGTATGTATTTCATAGCTAGCATGAGATGGGGGGGTTGTCACTGTGCTGGGGCTGTGAGGAGGCTGGAGAGAAGAAGAACAGATGTGTGTGGCAATAAAGATCTGCACAGGGGTCACGCTGAGCCGTTTTCCANGTTTGGAGTAGCCAGAAATGTTACACAGGAGAAGGGTTTTTATTTTTTTTTTCAGGACCTTGGAAGTAGGAAAGCTATTTCAAACACGTTGCTTTATGTGCTTTTGTAGAAATTCAGGTGGACTAAGCGGTGAGGGTACACTCGCCAGGTGGGGAGTGTTTTTTGTTCTTTTGATGTATGTATTTCATAGCTAGCATGAGATGGGGGGGTTGTCACTGTGCTGGGGCTGTGAGGAGGCTGGAGAGAAGAAGAACAGATGTGTGTGGCAATAAAGATCTGCACAGGGGTCACACTGAGCCGTTTTCCACTCTAATGGGAACAGATGGATCCAGACTTCTGAGGAATGGAGCCATCCACGAGGCAGTGAAGGTGTACTGACATGGTAGTGCTGCATAGCACTGGAACCACGGCTGCTTTTCGAGTTTCTGAGGCAGGATTTTGGGTACTTCTGCTGTCCCTGTCCAGCCTCCCTGCAGCAGCTGTAAATAAAAACAGCCTGGCACATCCAGGAAGGCTGCAGGTGATTGTTCCTTGGGGATCCTGTTGGTGTTAACCTTGTGGAGCAGCTGCTCCTCCTCCATCCTCCTCCCCTGCTCCCCAAAGCTCCTAAACTGGTGTGGGCTCCAGGGTGGGCAAGGAGCAAAGGGCAAAAGTGTTACGAGGCATTTTTTTGAGAGGACAAACTCTTTTTGCAGCATGAGGTTGTCATGCATAAAATTATTTTCCTAGTAGTCAAGCAGAGAAGACTTATCAGATTTTCTGCTCAGCGCTGTTGGAGCTCTCCAATTCAGATTTGGTACCCAGGCATGGAAGTTTATGCAAAACACTTATGTATTATAGATAATTTTTAAATTCTTATTATCATTTTCACAGCAAAGTCCTGTGGAGATTGGATTTCCTCCATGAATCCCTGTGGCTGTAATGATGATGTTACTTTTGGCAAAAATGACATAATTTCATCTTGCTTAATGCATCGTCTCTGATAGAACAGGTGACAAAGGAAATGTTAATTGCATTTCTCATTTTAGCAGAGTAGGATGTGTCCACATCTAACTGTTGTCAAGTGAAATTAATTGTTTTGGTCTTGCTCTGGTATTCAGTAGTAGAGCTTAACATAGTGTTGCACAGAAGTGGGAGTCTAGAACTTCTCCAAAAGCAATTCTGAATACTTTTGTTATCTAATTTTTGACTCTTTAATGAGCTGTGTCTCTTTCCTATTGTGTATTTCATTTCATAGTGAAAGTATATTCTCGGTTTTAAAGAAAAGAGATTTTTTTTTTCCCCCTCGAAGCCAGTTGAGGCCCTTCCTTGGCTTTTCAGAGGACTGTGTAAATATTTAGCCTGTTGCTTCTACTCCCCCTCAGTGTTCTTAGCCCTGGGTTTGGCAGGGTCCTGCAGTGACATCAGGACACTGGCGTGTCTTTAATGAACCATGTGGTCACTGCTTCATCTTCATTTGGTTTTTGCTGCTTGAATGTTGTCTTCTCTTTGCTTTTTCTGTTGAAACTGAAGGACCAAGTCTTTTTTTTCTGTTGAGGAAAGGAGGAAGGTGTGCTGCATGTGGATCATCTTGTTTCTTACCAATCCCTCCAAGTTGGCCTTAAACCATCTCTGTATTGCCCAAGCAAACTTCTGCTGAATAAACTGTCACTTGAGTAGAGCCAGTCCCTCTTCATGGGCTCCAGCTGTACCTGCTGGGGTGCTGCTGCTTCCTGGGGGAATTGTGGTGGCTGTAGTGCTGCACTGGGCAGGTTTTCCCTTCCCAATGGATCAGGAGTGCTCCCCTGCCTGCAGGATGAGCAACACTGCTCTCATGTGTGCCTTGTGTTCAGGGACTGTCAAAACATACCTTTAAGCTTTCATTTTTCCCCGGTGTTCGTTACAGGAATTGTGTGCTGGCTCGCTGCATTCCAGGATGTCTGGTGTGGGAGCTCTGAGCCCTCTGGAACAAGGGGAATGTTGTTTTATTTCCCACCGTGAGGACTGTCTGGGGAGCACAGGCAGCTACAGTATGGGCTCTCTGGGCATTTTCACAGTGCCTGTGCTCTTCTGCTTTCCAGCCAATTTGCTCCTTAGAGATTTGGGAAGCACAACTGGAATGCAGCAAATACACCAAGTCTTCAGTTCGTGCTTTCCTCCTAAAGCTGCAGAGCAACTGAAATATCAGTGATGCTGTCCAGAGCTCATTGCCAGAGGCATCATTCCCCTTAACTCTGCGTAGTGTTTGTGTGGTTGTTAGCCATGGAAAGGTATGGGAAGCACCCATCTGGCCAGTCTTGGACATGAGGGAAGCATTGGCTATGGAGGTATGTGCTGAGTGGCTTTAGCAGGTGAAGAGTTCAAGCTCCTTGTCCCACTGTCAAGGAACTTTGTAGTCTGGTTAACCTTGTTCCAGTTGATGGAATGTTCTGTTCACACTGATGTTGCTTCTTAGAAATTGAAATTCCTCATCTTGCTTCCATTATAAACGCTTGGGGGGGATGTGTGCTGTGTCTGGATTGATGTCCAGCTTTAGAGACCAGCAGAGACCACCCCTCGCGTTGGTCAGTGCTTGCTGGTCTCTGGGCATGTCCCTGCCTGGGAGCTCTTTTGGCACAGAGCTTGTTCTTATGAAAACTGCGTGTGTTTAAATAAAAACAAAAGCTCTGCCAAAAAATCCTCTGGTATTTCTGGTATGGAGCTTTCAAGTTGGGAAGCCCAAGGCCTCTGTGAGTCCCTTGGTTCTGGCCTCCCTTCATTCACTGCTATCGCTGCTCTGTATAAAATGGTTTGTGTGGTTTGAATCCATATAAGGATCTTGCTGTCAGAACCACAGCATCATCAAAGGCCTCTTTCTGAAGGAGAGCTTCCATATGAATGCTTTTGAGATTATGCAAGTTGCTTATTTTTGCAATATTGGCACCAGAGCTTCTTGCTCTGAATTGCTATTTCTCCTTTATAGAGAGCCCGTAGCTAGTTCTGCATCTAAAAACAAAAACAACCTCCCCCTCAAACTACTCATTAGAGGCAGCTTGGAAAAGTAATGACATCCCTGAGTATTTTGGACAGGAAACCTTATTTGAGTCTCCCATCTTGAAGAGAAAAATGTTTAGTCTCGGGATTTTCCTTGAAAATTTGCCCTGGAAACGATACCAATATGTGGAATAATGAGACATTGCTTTCATTGGCTGTGCCTCATTAATAATAATGGTTCTTGTTAATAAGTCTCTTCTAAACAGCTTCTCTTCTAAACAATGCATTTATTTAAAAGCATGGAATTCCTTCCTTGTACAGAGTAGCAATATTTTTGTAAAAGCAGATAAGGGTAGACTCAGTTGAGCTTCACCCACAGTTAAGACCAGAGTGTTTTGGGTTTTTCACTTAGTCGTCCTGCTTTGAGGAGATAAAAGCTGTGGTCACCATCCTCTCGTCATATCCTCAGATAAGAGCAGATGTTCTTCCTTTCAGGGTCTGGTAGATGTATTTTGAGCTGTCCATCTCAATGTTAATGCTGGGGTAAAAAAAGGAGAAGGGCTTCAGGGGTCTGGGAGGTCCCATCCAGCCTGGGCTGGGCTTTGGTGCTGCCCTGCTGTGCCCTTAGTGGCTTGCCTGGCCCAGCTGGAGTTGGTGTGCTGCAAAATAGTTTGTATGGAAAAGAATGTCATGTTGATACCCGTGGCCTGAAATCCTCCCAGCAGTTTCTATTTTTCCAGGCAGTTGGTAGGATTGGAGGACCAATAGATTTGAGTCAAAGGAAAAATAAAGTTACTCTCCTAAAAGGGACTGTGCAGCTGCTGTCGAAGCTTCTGAGATGGAGCCAGTTGGTGCCAAATAATTACATGCTCTCAGCTGGAAAGAAGCTGCCTCATTCCCTCTAGCAGAATATAAAATTAATTTCCTGTGATTGTCTGCTCAGCCCTACTTGAATATCCTGTTTGGGAGTTTTTGGAACTGTCGAAAGGTTGAAGTCAAGGCCATTGATGAGCTCGTCTGCTCTATGAAAGACTTGAATTGTTTGACACTTACCAACCCTTTTGTTTTCTTGTGTTTTACCTACTTCCAGTGCCTGGCAAGCGTTTTGCCATGTTCAGCCTTGCAGAAAGCACCAGCCTGGGCTGTGGGACAGAAATGCCACTGGAGTTGTTGCTGGTGACATCTGTGCTCCAGCGCATGCTTGATGGCCGTAACCGAAACGGGGATCCAAGTGTTGGTTTGTTTAAAGGCTTTGTATTCCTGGCAGCCCTTATTGAGCCTGGTGTTGCAGGAATTACTGACTGCAACGGTCCACAAGTTGTAAATCAATGTGAACTCCGTCTCCTGTAGCAAAAGGTCTTCCCAGGATTGCCAACGGCAAGCCTGACCCCAACCCAATGGAATTAGCCTTAAAACAGGAGTGGGAGGGCTTTGTTAGCTCTCTTTTGCTCCCCTGCCCCCCAAAAAACGCAGTGCACATCCCAGAACTGAAAATATAAGCCCATTGGGGTAAATGGAGCTGGCAAAGTGAAGGCACTGTGTGAAGAGATGCTGAGTGACACCAAACACCAGTCCTGTGGGCACCTCTGGCTGTAATTATGTGCGAGGTAATTGGGAGGGGAACTGCACCTACTTCAAGGAGAAGACAAGTGCCTTCATCTGTTTTTAATTGAGTGTGTTACTCCCCCCCACTCCTCCTGTCTGTCAGGTGACTTGTCCATGAGGATGCTGAATATTTATGTCATTAGGAGCTCTTGCCCAGCCTTCCTTGCTTTGGAGCAGCTCACTTCCATTTCCTTTGAGGGAAGGGAGTGAGGCAGGAGGCAGTGGGAGACCTGAAGCCTGATGGAAGAGCAGTGCAGGTGCTGTCTTTAGGTGTTTTCAGCTTGGATTCCCTTTCAAGTTGTTATATATTCCTTCTTGCCAGTGCAGCCAGAGGGCTGCAGCACTTGGAAATGAATGCAGTGCCTCTTCCATAAAGCTGCAGAAACACTCGGATGATTAGAAAAGACAAATGTTAGAAGACTAACCGGAACCCACTCCTGCTTTCCCTTGGGGAAAATTCACTTTGATATAAACTCGAGGTAAAGGCAGTTTCTGAGGTGATATAAGCGTGGTGACAAAGGTGCTTGAGAGTTTGCAGCCTTCATTTTAAAAATAGCAAGTTTATATATATATATATACACACACAGTGAGTATTTTTAATGGTGATTTGTCTGGAATTTGGGGCACTTCTTGTAAAATGTGAACAACTGCAAAATGAAAAAAGAGGAGGCAAGAAAAAAACCTGTTGATTAATGGTGTTTGACAGAGGAAATAATGTTATTAATGGTTCAAAGGGATTTAAAAATCCTCTTTTCCCCTCTTTGCTGAGGGCAAGGCTTTTTCCTGAGGGCTCTCCCTGTGTAGCCTGGGCTTTCCCTTTCAGTGTTGTGTATGGAGCTGTCCCCGTGCTTCTGTGAGCATGACTAATCTTGCAACTTGAGCTGCTGCTTCCTGAAGGAAAAACCTCTTAAAGATGAGATTGAATTCGGTCCTGCAGCATCCGGTTCTTTGAGTGTATAGCAAGGAGGTTTGGATGTCTTAAGGCAGCTGCTCATCCAAATGCTTGTTTCTAATGATGAATTAATTTTGAGTGAGGATTCAACTGTGGAGTCAGAACAGAATTTAAGCCTCTGGAACTTTCAGGGATGCTAAGCCTGATGTAATTCTTCAATTAAGGTGCTCTAAGCCCAAATGACCCTGATGTGGTTTAGCTTTCCTGGGTCTCCGTGTAGAAAACCCTTGGTTAATTATTTTTTTTCCCCCAGTCATCCTAATCTGACTGTTGGAGGTTTTCCTGGAATATACTTGTTGGGGAGTTAAATGCTGACTCCCTCAGCAATCCTGGGTACTGGGGGATTTATAGAGACATTGCCTTGTGTGTTAGTAGCTTAATTGATGGCTGGGCTTTGAATGAAAAGGCAATCTGTGTATAATTTGTCTTCAGCCTGAAATGACACGTGCTTTAGATAGTACTCCAGAACTTGTACTAGTTGCTACATGGGAATATTTTGGCAAGTGGAAAGTACTCATGTTGGTAATTGCCCACACTGGTTGGTTTAGCTCTAGTGTGGTCTCTTTGTAAGCAAAGACATGCCAAGGAGTGGTTTTTGCAGCAGGTGGATAAGAAGGATGAAGTTGCAGATGCTGTGATGTGTCCCTCTGAGGATCTGTCCATCCCTTGGGTGCTGGATTTCTGGAGAACGGTTGCAGTTTTGGGAAGAGGCTGCTCTAGGTGGCCCCAGCTCCAGTCAGAGATGTCCCTGTCAGTCAGTGATGATTTTCCATGACCTGTTCCTGTGGCCTCTGTGTTGAATATTAAAACAGTGATTCCTTTCTCCCTCTCTCCTTCTGTCTCACCCCAGCTTTTCTGATGTGCTGCCTTCTGGTTTCTGTTGACCTTGTAACCTTGCCTAATCTTACTTCATCTTAAAAAATCTTAATGTTGATGTGCTTCCACCTTCTCAGTGGATAGAAACATCCTTGCAAACTGATGGCTGCCAGGTTGGGTAGTGGCCTGTGAAGTCAGGGAATAAACCCCTGTGTGTGTTGGGCTTGTTTAGACTAACACAGCTCCTGTCAACACTCCAGAGGAGGGGAGCCTCTGGTTTTGTGCCAGTTGTGAATTCACATAAATGGTTCTGCTGAGGACAAGTTTTTAAGGGAATAGAGTTGGTCAATATTTCTAGTCGAGCTCTATACAAGTTGTCCTGAATTTTGACACCTTAAAAGTCAGAGTCAGTCATGCAGCACTGCTTTCACTGGAAGTGATGAGAGATCCTGAGTGTTGCCCGAGGTGAGAGTTGGCACCTTAATGATGCTCTGGAATCAACAGTAAATATCTTTGACCTTTAAAGGAACACTCAGAATTGAGACTTGGAACTCCCCTGGAACGACACCTTCCACTGGCTGCCGTGAAAGCCTCGGTGTGATGCACCAGGTGGGGATATTTCCAGGAATGTGTAGAAATAACTGTGTGATGACACCTTTTTAATTTTTGGCTCGGCAGCTCTGAACCTTGAAGGATTTGTTTAGGCCCATGTCAAAGCAGCATTGCCTGAGCTCAGTGTCATGGCACATGTCAGTGTGGGTCTGGCCCATCAGGGCAGGTGAAACTTGTGTGATTTGGGAATAACCTTTGCCCTCTTCCCTTTTTCTCAGATAGAACTCCTTAACCTCTTCAGATTTTTGTGTGGCTGCTTGGCAAGTGCCTTAATCCACAGGTGCCTTTACTTTCCTTTTGGATATTATGCCTTTTGTGCTAGACTAGAATTTCTTGTCCAGACTGTAGCCACTGTTTCCATCCTCCTTTACCTGAGTCCTTACTCTCTTGATTTTGGGAAGAAAGTGTTTCTTTGCCAGAGGGAACACTTCTGTTTCCTTCCCCTGCGTGTAGTTGTTGGCACATTGTGTGTTCCTGAGAGGTGGCAGCTTTTTCAGGTGCTGCTCTGTTGCTTTTGTTGCTTATTCCTCCCCCCATGTGGAGGTATCCCCCAGTTCAGACTTAAATACAAGTTCCAAAGCTTGGAACGTTGAGGTAAGTGATGGACAGGCTTTTCTGAAAAGTGTGGAACGCTCTTGTTTCTGTTCTGTGGTCATAATGAATGAGTAACTTTATTCTCTTACCCTGAAGAGAGAAAGGAATTTTGTTCATCTTTTTCTAAACGGAATGTACATCAGAAGTTTCTCCAAAGATACGGTTTTTTCTTTAATTTTGTAACCAAGCAGGATGCTGAGGTTGCTTTTGCCTTCCATGCTCAGATTAGAAGGGTGGGAAAGGCTTTTTGCCTTCCCTGAGCTTTGCCCAGTCCTTCTGCTATGGGTTTTTTTTGCTCAGATGACTGAAGATGAGCCATATTTGAGATGAACAGTGATACTTTAGTCTCTGCACTTTGCTTCTGGCTGACAGGGGCGACCTGCTATCCTTGGGAAGCTTGTCTTCTTCCCGCAGGGAAAGGATGGGGATGAGGTGAGAAGCAATATTGCCAAGGTCATGTCTGTTGCTGGGTGGAATCAGTGGAAAGTCTGAGGCTTTGCAGAGGAATTGAATCGCTAAACCTCTGTGTTTTAAATAAATGTGGGCAGAATTTGCTAGAAAGGCATTGAGGAGCTGTTTCCTCGCCTTTGTTTCCTTGGGTGCACATCTAGAGAGGGCTTGTTTCATCTCTTAAACTGCTTTCTTTGAAAAGCTGTGATGGATAACGGGTTGTGCTGGCAGGATTTTTGGAGGCTCATGGCGGTTCTGGGCGTGCCAGGGGAGCCAATACTCTGTTAAAGGTCTGTTGTGACACTTCACTGTGTAGCAACTTGAGATTTTAACGTATTTAGTCCCACTGCAGGGCTTTGCAGCATCGTGTGTTACCAGCTCTGAGAGCAGGAGACAAGTAAGATCCTGGTTGGCATCCTGGAGTGGAAAAGTATCAAAACTTGATATTTCATCGACTCTGCTGCTTTGAAGCAAGTGTGTGCTGGCAGAATCCTCCTGGGGACACAAATCTAGATGTGTAACAAATCTGTTACTCCCGAGAGACAAGAAGAAAGTGGATTTTTGTGGCGGGAGGGAGGCGGGAATGTAATTAGGAGGATCCTGGATGCTTGAATTGTTTTGAAATACAGCAAATATATCGCAGTGGAAAATGCAGGTCAGTTGAGGTACCAAGCCTGCCTGAAACAGAGATGTAGAACTGCTGGAATTTGAGAGGAAAAAGAGAGATGACTTTTTTTTCACGGTGTTGTCCTAAAATCATGGGATTTAGCAAATCTGATTGTTATTGTTCTTTAATGTTTTTGGACTCTTGTGCTGTTGCCCCAAACAACTGAGGCTCTAAAGGATCATTGATAAATACAAATGAGGATTTGAGGATTCCACCGTGAAATTAGGAAGAAATGAGTAACCTGAACATTATACTTACCAAGAAGCTTGAATCCTGTTAAAAAGGCATCACTGTGTTTTTCAATTTTAGTGATATTTCGTGGTGAACCAGACAGAAAACTGCTTTCTGGCCGTGTCCTTCCTGTGGTGTCAGTGACCTGACCAAAGCCCCGAGGTCCTGTTTGTGTCTCAAACCGTTTCACCGAGCGTTGTGCAGGGAGAGCTGTAAGCTGTGTGCCATAAATGCTGCTAAATACGTTATATATTCTTGGCTCTGCGTGGCTGGAGGAAACCTCTCGAGAAGTCTTTGCTCGCTGAAATTGGGCTGCTGGAAATCTGCCTGCTCTTGGCTGCTTCTCCTGGACGTCCGAGCAGGAAACACTGGGTGTTCGCTGTGGAGTTAATAAAGGAGAGGTGGTCAGTGAATTACAGATGATTCCTCAGTGGAGCTGCTGGGGCTCTTTGCTGCTCTCTCCCATCAGCAGAGCAGTGGCACGGTGCCTTTCCAGCTATTTTAGCAGGGAAGGGGGGGGTGAGTGCCCTTCGTGTGAGTGCCGCTCTTGTCCCCGGGCACAGCGAGGTGGTGGCAGGGAGCAGAGGTCAGACTATTTATTTCGTGTGCTGAAGCTGTTAAATGCTTGTGCTGACTAATGTTGAGCTCCTGGAAACATCCTGCAGTAATCCCCTGTCTCCCCTGAGCATGTGGAGCAGCAGCAGCTGTAGCTCCCTGTGTCCCTGGCTTGGGAATCCTTCGGAGCAGGGTTGTCCCCCTGCCCCTGGAAAAAATCTGCTTTCTCTTCCTACAGGCAGGATTTGTAATTCTCTGCAGATTTATGAGCAGACTGATTTCTTTTAGACCGAGGTACGTAGAACTGGGCTTAGTAAAACCCAAGATGCCATCAGTTCTGCTGGCACTGGGATTGATCACAGAACCAAGTAGGTTGGAAAAGGCTTCTGAGATTGATGGGTTCTGCTTTCCAAGACTTAGCCTATCATATTTTTTTTTCCATGATGACTTGCATAGTAAGTTCTTTTTGCATGTCATTAATTATAAATGCTGATAGTAATGACGCTGAAGTGAAATTAAGATTTACTGGGAGTCTGCTGTCCTGAGCAGGTGTGGCTGTGAGTTGGAAGAGCTGTTTCTGTAGGATCTGTGTGATGGGGGGATGCTTTCCTAAATGACCCGGCTTTGAATCTCCCTTCACAGAAGTGCAGAAGCTTTTTGCATTATTTATTGAAGAAAATGCGTAATCAGGCCCCTTTTTCTATTTCTGTCTTAAAGCAACAATGCTGCCACAGTAAAGGTAACCTTCCAGAGCTCCAGATGCAAAAGGCAATGCCAGGACTGTCCGCAAATCTGGGGTTTCTACTTTGTTACAGGCAGTTTATTTCTCTAAACAAATCAGACAAGTATTTCTGTCTCTCAAAACGTGAGTTTGGCTGCAGTGGAAATGATTGAGGTGTGGCACAACTCTCCTCCTTAAAACCCTCCCACTGTTGCTGCCTGTCATCTGAGCTGGGCATTCCTTAGTGTACAGGGTTGGTGGGAACAGCTTACCTTGGAATAAAGAGCCGTAGGATGTATTTTGGAAGCTGTGTCAGCACTGGCTGCACCTTTAAGCTGTGGGCCCTTCAGGACAGGGCTTTTTGAGCCTGTTCAGCCTGGAATGCAGAGGGTCTGATAACCCACCCTGGTTGCCGTGAGAGGAGATGGAAAGACTTGATTCTTTATAAGCTGCTTAGATAAAAGACAAAGCTGATGGGATAAGTGCCACCTCTATGTTTTGCCATATGCTGCTGCTCCGCAGTGTTATTTGCTACTGGCACTTACCATGTAGAATTAAAAAAATCCTCTGTCTCTGGAAAAGGATCTTCCGAGGTGACACAAAGGAGCCCTTGCAGTGGGAGAAGGTGGCTGTATTAGGGGATAAAATATTTTAAAAGGAAACATATTTGACTGGGCAGGCACCTGCCCAGCATCAAAAATTGGCTTCTAGTGTCTCTGACCTTACAGGAGTGTCTTGGCCTGTGCTTGGCTTTTCTGTGCTAGGAATGCACTTCAGGAGTGATGGGTGAGTCACTCTGGAAATTGGGAATGCCTTCTGATGGGATCTGTATTTTGTGGTCCTAGAGAGTTTTCATCTTGGCTTTCAGTATTGAGCCGAACCCCAGGGAGCCGGAGGATATCTCATGGAAAGGACTTGGATGGTTCTCTGAGCTCTAATCAAGAGAGAACTGAAATTGCAGGTTTGCTGACACTGCCTCGTAACATGAGAGCATTAGAGGGATCAGAAAAAGCGCTTTTGCTCACGTAATGACGCATCTTGCTTAGGATCAAATTGCAGCATTCCAAGTGTTTTCCAACTGGCTATAACGCGTGCATACGTGGAGTGTGAAGGTGGGGATCCCTCCTGTCCCAGGGCTGGTGGGAAGCAGGGGGAAGTGCAGCAGAAGGGAATAACCTTTGCACTTCGAAGGCTGTTTGCTGTCCCAAACATAAAAGGATGTGTACACAGATCGCCTGGATATCACAGGTGTTACTAAAACAGATAAACAAGTTCACTAAAGATTATTGTTCAGCTGCTCTTGTCATCTTGGGTTGAGCCTGAAGGCAGAGTGCTTGGAGCTGTTGGAAATCCAGTCAAGCACTCCTTAAATTCATCAGCAAGTGTTTATCATAACTTATTAGCATATATTAATTCCTGCTGTCCTTTCAGAGACCTTTGGTACATAAGTGGTGGAAGCAAGAGAGCAGCTGGGTTCTCAGTGGCAGGTTTTACTGCATAATTATTCACTACCTTCCCCAGGATAATATTCAGATAAGCTGAGCACCCAAAACCCCTTTGGCTCTAGGGCACAGTCATGAAATGCGTGGGTGTTCTTATTTTCCATGTATTTTAATAAATATTGAGAAGGTGTTTATCAGGGTTGAAGGGCATCTCTGCCAAAGCCAAGACTATCTTCTCAGGCTTTCCAGAGGTTGCTTGACATGGGAAAGTGTTTTGGTCTGATAGCCACACAAAAAGTGGTAGTTTCCCTTATGAAGGAGCAAAGAAGTGGAAGCCGTGGGATGCTGGGACTCCACGGAGCTGCTGCTGGCTCAGGCATGACTGCCCAATTTGTGGGAATTGTGGTAACAAGTAAATGACATAAAAATCATTCTTACACTCAGTCTTGGGTATTTTCTTTGTGCTAATAGAAGAAATAAAAGCTGTTGCTTTACTGTTTCACTTGAAAGTTCACATTACTGTAGCAGCTGAAAAAAAAAGCCATAAAAGGAGGATTGTTTTTTTGGAGGAGAATTGGAGATGTTACTGCATTGTCGCCAGAGTGATGGGATCATTGGATGTTGTGGCGTTGCCCCACATTAAATGCATGAAGAGAGAGCTTTATTTTCTGGAAGTCATCCCCTGGGAAATGTGAATGTACCCTGTTAGTCAAACACGCTGCTAAAATTGTCTATAAACCCACACCAGAATAAATCAGTGTATGTTCCTGTGTTTTCCATTCTGCACAGCTTGTTTTATCAACGTCTCCAGAGCCATTGTTTGGGCACTGCGGTGTCTCCAAGCACACGGGGTTGATTTGAGGAGTTGTAGGTCCCAGGAATAGCTCCAGGAGGCTGCCAGGGTGGCAGTGGGAAGTGCTGGCACAGCCTGCAGGGATTCTGGCACAACTCTAGTGGAAACCACTTCTGGGGGTTGTCATCATGTGTGCAAGTCACTCAGAGCACATGATGGGGATGGAATTCTTCTCCTAGAAAGATAATGGTGCTTTGCTGTGGATGACTGTGGATATACACAGGAGGAAAGCTTAAAGCTCGTCTGAGTCCCACCCCCTGCCATGGGCAGGGACACCTTCCACTGTCCCAGGCTGCTCCTACCTGGCCTTGGACACGTCCAGGGATGGGGCAGCCACAGCTTCTCTGGGCAGCCTGTGCCAGGGCCTCCCCACCCTCACAGGGAGCAAATTGTTCCCAATATCCCATCTAACCCTTCCCTCCGACAGATTGAAGCCGTTCCCTTTGTCCTGTCACTCCAGGCCTTTGTCCCCAGGTCCCTCTCCACCTCTTTTGTAGCCCTTTAGACATTGGAAGGGCCTCTAATGTCTCCTTGGAGCCTTCTCCAGGCTCAACAGCCCCAGCTCCTTTAGACTGAGAGACTGAGGTCTTCTAGTTGCTTCCAGCAGCTGGCATGAATTTGTGTGAAATGCCTCTGGATTGACTTGCATGCACATTGGGAAGTCAGACTGAAGAGCCTCCTGCAAAAGACACTTGTGTATATATAGATAGTCTCTCTGTAATCATGGATATAGAAAACAAGTTAAATCAGGCTTTTATAGCCGTGTTGTCCGAGTTAACTGAGCTCACAATTTCATTAACAAGAATGTTTCATTGCCTGGAATGCTTGGCCATGTGGATATTTGGAAACAGAGTCTCTTGTAAATATTTCCAGAGAAACCCATGCTTGTCCTTCCCTCTTAGCCCTGTCACAGAATGCTGTGTTGTTTTCCACAGCTATTGAGTGAAATATTCTGGTGTCTTTGCTACTCCATTTAAAGCCATAGTAAAAAGATGCTGGAAAAAGCCAAAAAAAGCAGCTTGCTCCTTAGTTTTTTTTCTGAACTGCCTACTCAAGAAAATTCCACATTTGAGCTGTAACAGGCTTGGGTTTGATTGAAGGAATAGTGGCAGTTCCAGGGAATAGTTAGTCACTACATGGGGAGATACGGAAAGCCTGGTGGTCTCTAATTCTCAGAGATATGCCATGATCATCTTGTTCCTGTTGTCCTGCTTACTCCACCTTTGGCCAAGTGGTTCCCTGGGAATTTTTTTAAAGGCAGAAAAAACCCTGGGCTGTTTTTTTTTGGAGCTGACTTGGGAATTTTGCTGGCGTGAAAAGCCTGTTGTGGCTGAGATGGCTGCACTTGCACAGGAAGGTGATGTAACCCCTCCTGCTCTTTGCAGGGTGAGCAGGTGGCACTTAAATGCAGTCACTCAGGTAAATAAAATGCTGAAGGGGGCTCTGGAGATAAGTGCCTGCATTCCCTCTGCCCCTTCCCACGAAGGTGCTCGTGTTGCATTTTAGTTGCCTTCCTGCAGATGGTAAAACATTTGAATAGTGAAATGGCTCAGGAAACTTTGGTTACTTTCATACCTGAAGCCTCAGCTGGTTTTGCTGGAGATTAGCCCTGGCTGCTTCTCCTGGCAGTAGGAATTCCCTGTTTAGCAGTGGGGATATGTGATGTCCAGAGTCTGAAACATCATGGAAACGAATCGGTGACATTCACTGGGGCTTTCTTGTCACAGCCTTCATTGTTGTGTTTATTTCCTATTGCTTTGGAAAAGGTGTTTACTTCTGCATTTTATTATGGACAAAAATATCTTTACTCCTAAAAGTGGTGCTGCCGTGCATCTTCTGGCTGACGTTAAGGAACTGAGGTTAATTAAGCCTCGCACCAGGGAGTGAGATAAATTCTGAGGCTGCTTCTTGTCTGAATTATAGATGCCCTGATGAGATAATAAAACACTGCTAGTTTCTGGTGCAGCAAAGCTGGGAAGTTGTGTGGTGTAAGAATAGTCACAGGAGATGGGAACAAAGAGGGAGATGTCTGTCCTGCCTGCTCCTCAGAGCCTGGAGTTGAGCACAAACCTGCAAGATCTTTAATAAATAGGTTGGTTTGGGTTGGGGTTTTTTAGCCCTTTGTTGTGGTTGAAATCTTTCTCCAGTGCCATTATCAGTTCAGCTGTGCTCTGCAAAGGAAAATGCTCTTCTTGCACTGCTGGTGGAGAGCACTGATCTCATCCCAGGGTGGGAGACGGAGCAGCACGGCCTTTGATGCATGTTACCTACTGCATGAGGGGTAGGGTACGTGTCCTGGGATCTTTTTCTCTGCTATACTTCTGCCTGTGTGTCATTCCTGAAAATCTGTGACTTCAGGATAAAAAACAGGCTCAAAACTGTGGTGTGTCATCGCTCACAGAGACAATTACAGCAGGAGTGGTGCATACCCGGGGTAATGAATGTGGTTTCTCCTCTGCCTGAGATTGGACATAAACTCCAGTGTGTTGTGCCAGGCAGGTGTGGGAACACCTCTGGCGGTGGAAGAGTGAGCTCTGTGAGGCTAATAAACAGTGTCATGCTGCAGGTTCTGTGCACATGTGTTTGCTGAGCTAAAGGCTGCTGGGGACGGAAGCTGTTCAGTATCGACGTGAATTTTCTAAATGTGTGTCAGAGCGAGTAGGTGAAAAGAAAGGGGATTCTTTAAATCGGTTACTGGACAGAAGTGATTCTGGGAAAATGAGGAAGGCAGCATTTTATTAGATGTCACAGGAGGCTGTAGCCTGTGTTTCCCTTTTTCACACATCTGCAAACTGGAACATTGTGTCCCAGGGCTCAGGAGTCTCTCCATTAACAAGGATTAGAGGGGGGCTGTGTTTTCATTCATAGGTCAGGTAGGACTGAACGTTTTGAGAGCTTCAATAAAACCTTTTCATTGCTGGCTGCTCTGCGAATCAGAGTCTATTTTTGTCTGCTTTTCCAAGGCCTGCCACCCCCATGAAACGAAAGCGTGGCTCGCTGCCATCCGAGTGGGATTGTGAGCACACGGTCAGCACTGGATCTCTCTCTGTGCTTTAAAGCTCCATGGTCCTGCTCTGGTGGACCTGTAAAGAAAAAGTGGCCTGTAAGCCAAGCTATGGAGCTGGGGGAGGTGTGTGTGTATTTATATAAATACGTAGTGCTGCTCAGAGAGATTTAATGTATAATATCGCTGGGAGACGTTTGCTGCGTGTCACGCAACCTTTGGAGTCAAATCCATGGGTTTTCCCCTGTCCTCGCATGCTGTTCATCTCCCTGTGGCACAGGTGAAGGGTGTTGTTGCAAATGTGGGGCCCCAGCTGCAAGCTGCTGTCTCCAGAGAAATCACACAGCAGAGCCCTGCTGGAAAAGGCAGGAGTGTGTTTACTTTTCCTCTGATTCAAAGACAGAAATTACCTCATCGTGGAGCATAGGCATTTTTCCTACTCATTGATGGTGTGAATATGTATTTTCCACTCTTTGCAGCTGTCACACATTAAAAAGACATGTAATTTCTAGTGAAGAATGATTAGAAGTCATCTACTTTTTTCCTGTCTCCCAAGTAATTTTTGTGTGCAGTATCCAGAACGTGGCTGACATTTACCCACTTATCAGTGTCCTGCTGCCATTCTCCCTGGGTATGAAATGAAATATATAACAGGGAATTGGATAAATGTATTGGGCAGAATATGCTTGTATCTAATAAACAACCAATTTTAAACTGGAAAATACGGTTTTGTTTTGTCTGCAGCTTTTCCTTTGCTGTTCTCCTTGTCTGAGGTGCACAGTGTCCCTGTAGAGATGCTGCTTAGTGCTTGACAGGTGTAGAAACTTTGTGCATCATGAAACACACTTTATTTTCTATGTTTTTCTTGTTCTGAACAGGGAGAAGTGTTAACTCTGGTCAGGTGTTTGATTGCCCAGAGAAGCTGTGGCTGCCCCATCCCTGGATGTGTCCAAGGCCAGGCTGGAGCAACCTGGGATAGTGGAAGGTGTCCCAGCCCATGGCAGGGGGTTGGAACGAAATGAGCTTTAAGGTCCCTCCCAACCTAAACCATTCTGTGATTCTGAACATCAGTGCTTGTTGTTCAAAGAATTGTACTTCAGTGAAGCGCGTTGAGGACTTCGGGGAGTGTGAGTTCTGGATCTGGACAGTTCCTACAGGTTTATGTGCTTAGATCTTGGGGGATTTGATAGTCTCACGGACTGTACTTGCTGCACACACGGACTCTGTGTGGGTCTTCAGGTTTGTCTATTCTTGAGTCTTTTCTGTCATAAATGCAGCAAGTGCAAAAAAAGTTTATCCTCCTTGAGGGCAGGGACTGCAGCCTAAAGGGGAAATGCTGAGGAAAAGCACTTCCTTCCAAATGAATTTGGGTGAGGTGCAGGGGCTGCAGGGTCAGGGTCAAACCCAATCCTTTTGGGCTTGTCCCACACATGAATCCCTGAAGGATAATCTTCCAGAAAAGTTTATTGCAGTAACTCACAGTCCAACTGGCTGCTGTTGCATTTTCATTTAAGATCTGAATTCACCTTCTGCCCCTTCCTGTAGCTCTATGCTGTGGCTGCAATAGGGGTGAGAAGTTGCATTCTCCATTTCCTTCCCTGTAACTGCTCAGGTTCCCCCGCAGAGCTGCCTGAGAGGGGCTGAGCTGTGTGGTTTGAGTGTCAATGCCTCTGGTAACTCGGTAAAAAAAGCTTCAGCCCCCAAATTTCAGGGGATAAGTTCAGATACCAGGTGTGATGGAGCTGCCAGCTTTGGCAGGATGGCGAGTTCCTCTGAACTTGAGAAATGGAACTGAATCCTGACATGTAGAATATTCATCTGCTTCAAAAAAATCCCCGGAGGGGAATGATGTGCTGGGGTGGGAAATATGGATTTCTCAGTTGGCATTTGCTGAAAATGTTACTCCATAGACATAAAGCCTTACCTATTGAGTATGTCTGGCATCTTCACTTAGTTGAAACAGATACCTAGCTCGAATAAATATAACTAAAAGTATTAAAACAGAATGAATTACTTGTTATTTTTTGAAAGGCAAGACATCTGGTGGAATACGGGGAAAAAAGCCCATGTTGGTTCTTTCCTGTTGTCTCTGTAATTAGTTCTGCTGCTTAGCATTCCGTGTGGATAGAGGATGTTCCATTGACTGGTGCTCCACACTCAAAAGAGTGAGTTCTTAGCACATCCCAAAGATTTGATTCTGCAGCAAATAGCTACAGTAGAAACGTTTGGCTGCAGCAGAAGAGCAGAATGATTTCTGCAGGAGTTACTCATAGTATTAATGCAACGCTAAGTACATAATCCTTCACAGGGAGGAATTATTTGTTTAGCCAAGATGAGTGGCTGCAAAGGACCTTGAAGGGTTAATAATTGCAGGCTAATTTTGCAAAGCCCATCTATGCCGTATAAATATGGAAAGTAGTACTGGGAGAAGCATTTCTGCGTCGTTTTGGGTGGGTGAGTTTTTGCAGTCTCGACTCACCAGCTGCTTTGACAGCGCTCTTCTACACTCTCGCTTTCTGCTATTCTGTGGATATTCTTGCTTTTGCTCTTAGGGCAAAGTAATTATTTCTGGGAGCGAATTTGCAAACAGAAAATTGATGAGTTAGGAGTGTGTTAATGTATGTGGTGGCATGACATGCCCTGGTACGACAAGAACTGGGGGAGTCTGACAAAAATATTCTGGTCTGGTCTCACCTATCCCTTCCCTGCCTGCAGTAGCTTGTGGCTGTAGATGCGGTGCACGGATGAGGCTCTGATTTCAAAGCATCAGAGGGAACCCCCAACAGGAAAATGAGGCTGCGGAGCTGCCTCCTGATGCTCCGTGCTGGAGTTCCCTGCAGCAGAGGTAATTCCCAGCCGCTGGCAGCCCGGAGAGGGATGGAGATGCAGTTTAGCTTAGTTTCCTTTTATTACGCCGGGTGGGAATGTGCTGGGCAGCTGGGATTCCTCGTTCCGCATCCCTCTTCCCACTCCTCTCTCCTCCCGCATCATCCAGCGCGGGGATCTCCCGGCTCCTTATCCCGGACAGCGGCAGCTGGTGCTGTGCCACTAATAACCTTGGGGCTCCTGCACAAGGTTGTCAGCTTCCCACCGGGAACCCAATTCCCCATGTCGGGTTCCCGGGGTTGCCCTTTGTCTCTAGAGCAATCCTCTTTTTAAAATGCATAATACACCCAGAGGGGATTACACACTCTCCTTTCAGAACGTCGCTGCCGGAGCAGCAGAATCTGTAGAGGAAAACCTGCTGCTAACAAGTAGCTTTCCTTTCTGAAAAGAGGGAATGGCACATGGGATGAGGAGACTGGAACAGATGGTGTTCAGGGCGTTGGGTTTGATCAGTGAACGCAGAAACACTGCCACTGGAGCGTTCTTGTCCCCGAGCCTCAGTGATCCTGGGGGCTGTGGAGCAGGGAGGGAAGGGAGGCGTTTAATCAGGAGGATTTGCTTCCTGTGCGCTGCACATTAACTGGAAATCCCTTTGTTTGTATTCACTGCTCCTGTCAAGCATTCTGGAGTTTGAGATGAACCTCGCTGGGCGGCTTGGCTGCTTGAAGCCATTATTAGACGCAGGGATTTCCCAGAACAGCCAGTTTTTGACATCATCTCGCTTTTCAAAGCGACTCATGTTTTGACCCATCGCCAATGCAAGAGAAAAAAAAAGGTCACAGTTAATTAGATTATTGCCCTATCTGCATGTTAACGTTGCTCTCTCTATTGCCTCACTGGTGATGTGCAGTAGAGATTAGCAGGTTTTCCTGTAGCCCTTTGCTCAGCTGGATTTCAGTGCTGTTCTCTGCAGGCACAACCTGCTTGTAGGTGATTTTATACTACCTGAAATGCAGATCTGAGTGTCAAACAGGTTGCAGGAATGAACCAGTATCACCTGTGCAGATGGTGAACTGCAGCACCTGCAGTGAACAGTTGCCCAAGAAGCCTTGGTGTGGTGTTGGTTCTCTGTCAGTTATTAGGACATGTACTGTACTGAGCTTGGGTGGTTTATTGGATGAACTGCGCTTACTATTTTCCTTAGCGGAAGAAACTTAGTCTTCCACACGTTCCTTTTGAAAGGAAGGGATACTCTTACTAAAACAGACTTTTTCCTTTTTCCCCGCTCTGAAATGGCCATGCGAGGTTTGTGTCGCGTGTTCTGCGTCGCCTCCTTGATAGGAAGAAATAGAGGTGAGGTGTCCTACAGGTCTCCTCAGGTTTTAGCGCCCGAAATCTGTCAGATGTCCCCAGCTGGCAGCAGGTGAAGGAAGCTCTTGGCCTGAGGGTCGCAAAGCCAGGCTGTTGCCTTAATGTGACACAGTGTAGTGATTGTTTGGGGGGTTTGTTTTCCAAGGGTTACTGAGCAGAAAGCTTTGAACAGTTTTGACGAGCCTGTGCTGGAGGAAAAGCTGCGAAACACACGCTTCAGTCTGAAACACCAATAAAATAATGCTGATCATAATTTCTTACCCTGTTTGGCTGTAATGGTGTTTGTGGTTGTCCTTAAGTGTGTTTTCCTGGGAGGTTTGTGTGAGCTGGTCCCTCAGCAGGCAGCAGTGATGAGGGACATGGCTTGGCTGCCTTGCAGCTACAGCAGCCTTTCAAATCCCACTTTATTCTTTTCCTCAAGTGCTGATTCCCAGCATCTGGATGCGAAGTCCTTCTGCCTTTTGTAGCTGTTCTAAAGCACATAACTGCAACATTAGCTGAGGGCAAGAGGAGCCCTGAGAGACAGCTGAAGTGGGGCTGATCTCTTCCCTGGAAATTCAGTAGCTATTTTGGAGAACAGCACTTGGGTTCCTCTGAAAGGCAGATGTTCTGCGTTTCCAGTGGGGAGCTGGACTGGGGGAGCAGAGGAATTGGGTGGTGTTAATTTGGGGTATTTTTAACCCTGAACTTGGAGAGGAGAACAAGCTCAAGGTGCTGCTTCTGCATTGCTTAATATGGATTTTATTTTGATTAGATGATTGCAGCGTTGAGAAGCCTTCTCCTGCCTAAGGGGAGGTTTAAATTAGATACTCACAGAAATCCTATGCAGGGTTCTGAGGAAAGATGAATTTTGCTGCAGACTTGGGGTTATTAGAAAGAGAGAGTGGGGTTGATGAGAAAAAATAAGGGGTTTTTGTGTGTGTCTTCGAGTGCTGGTGTATTGCCTGGTCTCCAGGGTGAGTTTAACCCCCTCCAAAATTAATAGTGGTGCTTTTATTGAATTGAGTGTTTATAGTTTATTGACCTTAACTAAGCAATGTGAAAACAAAGGCCTGACCCAGCCATGTGGCAGTTTCCGTGTGGGAACTGAAGGTTGCCACTGTGCTTTTATGGCAGTAGAGTTAGTTAGTTCATCTGAGGAACTGTCCCTTGACAGAGAAGGGAGTACTTCTAAACCCTTCATGCTTAAACCTTATTTGAGGGTTTAATTTTTCTTAGCTTTATTCAACTGAAGTTTAAAAGCTTCAACCCCCACTTTTGGTGGTGCTCGTGTGGTTTTCATTGGGGAGCAAGGATGGATGCAAACAAAAATCTTCCAGCAAGTTGTATGGAGCTTAATTAGGTTAAGTTCCCACCAGTGCTAACCTTAATTTCTTTTTGGAAAGATGTTGTCAGATGTGAGCAGGGATGATGGGGTATTTCTCATCTTCCTGCTGCAAGTGCCACAAGCAGGAAAACCAGCAGCCACATGGCAAGTTGTATTGATTGATTCTGTTATCTGGCTGATAACTCTCTGCAGGGAAAAAACGGATGAGCTTGAGTAAACAAGACATCAGAGCACTGTTGTGGACAGGAGTCTGGGGTCTCCTTATCTAAGTTAAAGTTCAGTTTTATAGCAGAGACACTCAGGATTTATGCATTCTGCTTTTGTTAGCATCCTCTGTTCCAGGGAAACTTCCTCCCCAGAGCTGGAATATCTGGCAGGTGAATAAAACGTTGCCACATGAGACCAGCGCTGCTGGTGTAGCTACTGCCCACAGCAGCATTAGCAAAGCGTTGTGGTTCCTCCAAAGGATGGAGGAGTTGTTGCTGATTTCTTAATCCCAGAGCATTGCTGGAGAAGAGCAGGACTTGAGGTGGAGGCAGCTTAAGGTGGGAGTCCAGTTCTGATCCTCATGTGCCTTTACTGTGTTCTCTTTTGCAAACAGTGCTCATTTGAAAAAAGAGTTGCCAGTGTCTTGTTGGCTTGGTTCAAGAAATGTTCTCACAGCAGCTCTCAGAAGTGCTTGGAGAGACTGAGGCAGTCTTGTTTTTCTGATTGTCCTGCACTGTAGCAGTTGGATTAATTTTCCAGGCTGCAAAGCTCCTGTGCTTTTAAAAAGAACAAAGCAAAACCCTAAGGAATCTGAGCTTGTTCATAGATGGGATCTAAACGCATCTCCCTTCAGGGGAAATTGAGAAATTTCTGTATCTCTGAGGCTCTTCTGTGCTGAGATGGAAAAACCCACAATATTCAGTGTCTAGAATCACTATTAGATAATGAATTCGAAAAAAGTAAAATTACATCTTGTGTTTCTCAGTCCAGTCATGGAGACCTTCATGCCCATTGACCGCTGTAACTATGGTCGGGCTTTTGGAGTGGCATCTCTTGACAGGATCCAAGTTCTTTTGAAGGGTTCAGTGCCAAGCTGAAGGGCATTTGAGTTGTGAGTGAGCAGGGCTGCTGAGCTGGCACAGGCTCCTGGTGCCTCCCCTGGCACAGGTGGAAAATTCCTGAGCATCTTGGATGAGATCTCCCCAGGCCTTGGCTTTGTAGAGCCCTGCTTGTCCTCAACAGAGTAAAACCAGGGACAGGCTTTCAGTGTGAAGGGAATCCGAGTGATGAGTCATCCCCTGGGAAAGACCTTGCTCAAAGCCATGACTCCCAAATGAAGCTTGTTCCTTCTGGGCTGTTCCTGGTCACATCCCACCTGTGCTGGTGGCAGGCAGGAGGTGGCCTGCAGCTGAAAATTCACTCCACTTGTCAGCCTCACTGGAAAAAAAAAGGCATTTAGAGCTCTGAGCTGCTGGGATTCCCTGCTCTTGATTTATTTATAGGTCTGGAGCGCTGCTGAAAGCAGAAGAAAGGAGGTAAAATCCTGGACATAGGGAGCGTGGATGGAACTCTAGGATTGCTCCTGTGCTGATGCACTTCCCATCCTTACACCCTCTGCATCGTTCCCTCAGCACAATCACTGGCACATGGTGCACAGATTTTGCAGACAGAATAAATTTCAAGTCACTGAAGTGTGGGATAGATGGGATAATGGGTCTGCTGGAATAGTTCAGTTTATCCCTTACAATTCGAGAGGATACCAAAATGGCCAATGACTGTATTTCACTCACTCTTTCCAAGTGAGACAAAATATTTTTCTTACTCTTTTTCATCTTGAGTGGTTATTACTTTTTTTTTTTTTCTTGAAATGTCACAAGGCAGGTAAGGACAAATGGAAAATATTTACCATCAAAATCAGGAGTCGGGTCTTAGGCTTTGAATATTTTGGGATAAGGATGCCTAAAGATCTGTCTTTTGTGCATAATTACCTTTATCAGACCTATTCCTTGATGGAAAATGAGCAGCAAATAGACTTTGGCACACTTAAGACTGTTTATTTACCACGTTCTTGTCAATATTTGGAATGTTAATGTTTTGAATGGGAGCTGCTTTTAAAGTACAGGCTGAGAGAAAGGGTTTTATCTCACCATTGAGATCACTTCCCAGCCCCGTGAAAGTCAGAATCACACAATGTTAAATACATGTTTGTTAAACATTTCTCTTGCACCTCTGGCAGAAAATGCCTGATATTCCATGGTTTTTGTCTGTGTCTTGTGCAAAAAAGCTGGTATATGAAAATAGAACTTAAGAAACCAATTAAAGTCTCTGTAAAAAACCTGGATTTTTAGATAGGATCATGATTCCAGATTTCTTCTGACAGCATCAGAAGTATCTGGTTGTGGGTTTTTTTCCCCAGCTGCATATGTTGAATTTTTATGTCTGTCTATTATTGCAGTTAGGAGCAGCTTTTACATTTCTTAACCTAAATGCTCTGAATAATGTGTGTTCAGAGTATTGATCTATCAAGCACCCTCCAGGTAGCTGCATTTGTCCTGGAGATTTATATTGCAACTTCAATTAGAATGAGTCATAAAAACGTCATCTTTAGTCCTTCTCTTTGGTTTAAATACATCCAAAATGATACGGATTTAGATGGTTTATTGACGTGCTGTGTGTGTTTTCAGAGGTCAGCTGGGAGTTAGGATTACACAGCTGGAGAGATGGACCTGAGTGTAGGGAAACTGGGGGTGAGTGGCATTTGGGGAAAATCAAGTAGAAATGGTGAATGTATTTCGAGCTGACTGTTCTTAATGAGTTTTCCTGCCTGGTGGCTTGACTTATCGAAGCTGGAGATTCGTGAAATTGCCTTTTTTGAATTCATACATCCCCAAAACTCTTTTATTGTTGTGATAACTAAACCCAGCCGCAAAGAATAGGGAAGAGGGTTTCTCCCAAGCTCGATTAATTCCAGTAATATTTACTTTTTTCCCTGCTTAAAAGTGGGTCGAACTTACATTTCTGCTCTTGAGTGTTTAATCTTTAAGAATTCCAGCTTGATCTAAGCATCAATTGAAGCTTTATCTCTTTTCCCTTCTGTGCTTTTTACACTGAAACTTTTTGTCATGGTCATGCCTTTAAAGACCCTCAAGTTCACACGGAGAGGAATCTTGTCCTAAGATACAGATCTTTGCTGCACTGAAGTGCTGAGGGCAAAGATGAGGTAAATTGACTTTTTTGGTAGAGCAAAGATGAACCTCAGTGACCATTTTTCTTTCCCCTCCGTTTCCCAAATGCAGGCTGAGGGTGACTGTGACATTCCTCATGGGCACAGGGCTTCCAGGGAAAATCCCTAAAGTCTTGATAGTGCCATGATTCCATCCTGGACAGTGCCCAGTGGGGCTGGCAGGGCTCACCTGCTGGTCTGTGCCAGGTTCTATCTTCACACAAGGTTGCCTATTTTCCCCTCTCTGATAAATAACCTCCCTTAAAGTTCAAATGATAATTAAGAAAAGGTTTTCTCGGATTTTCAAGTTGCCTAGAGAACCACGTGCCCAATCACTCTCTGAAACTAATTGCATGGAAATAACACGGCTCATGACTGGTTTAAGTGATTTACCTTTGGCATTATCAGGTGGTGGTACCTGTGGTGCTCCGTGTAACATCTGCATAGTCTGTGAAATGAGGTGGGCAAATGAAGGGTAAATTGTCTGTGATACCTGTTTTCTGAGCTCTGAATTTATTCAACAGCTAAAACAGGGCAGGGAGGAGGAAGAGGAGGATGCTTTCCTAAAGCAGCAGCTGCAATCACACCTCCACAAGGGAACTGCTGACACTGGGGTTCCCTCTCAACCTGTCTGATGGTACACCTCAAAATTGCCTTGCTGAGGGGCTTAAGAATTTGAGCTGGACTTCTGTGAGCTTGGATTGTGTCCCTTGTCACTGTTTTGGGAAGAGGGGGCTGTAGGCACAGCTCTGACACCCACCCTGGGCTTGGCCTCATTTCCACCAGTGCCAACGTGGGGCAGCAAATAGCTGCTGAATTCATAGCTACGGGAAAGCCGGAGCTTTGGCTCTTCCTCGCATCCTTTGGAAGCATGACCAGCAGCCTGCCAGTCTATCCTGTGAGTGCTCATCCCTCCCCTTGGAATTCTGCCTTGGAATTCTTCCAGAAACCCTCCCCCTTGTGTCCTGGGGTGTAATGCAGGACTAGGAGGGGGAGGTCCAAATGTTTAACAGAAAAATTGCTCTAAAATACTTGTTCAGTAATTGTGCTGAACAGTTTTTGCTCTCCAATTTAATCAACGCTTTTATCCCCACTTCAGGCTGCAGGTAATAGACTGAACTGTGTATTTTGGATTGCCCCTCTTGCATTATTCATAGCCTGTTGTCTCAGTTCTCATCTTGCCAGATGAATTACCTCTGTTTTCAGTAGTTAGGCTTGATTTATTCTTTTTTCAACCTGTGTAATACTTAAACAATTCCCAGGCAGATTTAGAAGATAACTTGTGGAAGACACAAAGTTTAGGATCTCATTGATCTTGCACCCACTGGTGCATTGAAATGACAGCACTCATTCGAGGGGAGAGCACACCCAGAGCAACTTGCATTTGAAGACTGTAACTTCTCTTTCATAAACCACTTTTTTTTCCCCTTTTCTGGCAATATTGGAAAACCAGTTCCTTTTAATCTTCTCCTGATGACTCATCTACACTTTGATACTCATAAGGCTGTTTAATACCAGAAGTTATATACTCTGCTTTTGGCAGCAGAACTGAAACACTGAAGGGTTTGACTGAAGTCAAGTGTCCTGGCAGTGTCTCCTTGTGCCGTGGGGAGAGGGGTGAGGAGTCTGGGGGAATAAAGCGAGAGCTGGTAGCCCTGGAAATTCATCCTTCGTGTAAAATGCAAGTTGATTTTATAGGGAGCAAGGCAGAAATAATAAATAAATAATAAAACTGGTAGTTTGGAGCTGGATGGCAGGTTTTGACCTGTGTATTGCACACTTTGAGCTGCACCATCTATTTGTGCTTGAGGTCTGTCAAATTCTTCCTAAGGAGGAGTAAAATTTATTGACTGGAGGAGGAACGCTGTCCATGTGCAGGTGCATGGATAAATCACTTACTTTGTACCTGAATTGCTGCTTTGCTACATGAAATCTTTCACTTGAGAAAACTGAATGAGCGGATTAAGTGCTGTGCAAACAGAGGATTGTAGAGAGTAAGGCAGCAACCACTTGAGAAACCACTCGGTTATTTTGCACTCGTTAGTTCCTTTAAATAAGAAAATAACTGTCTTCACCTCGGTGATCACTCCGGAGCAGCTCCTCACGCAGGGGAATGAGGAGTGAGTGTGTTCACTGTCGTGCCCGTGTCACAGAACTGTTTTGCAGTGTATGCCCTGCTGTTCCTCCATTTTTGGCATGCCCTTGAAAATAGTTTTGTGATTAATGGAACTGTTGCTGTCCACCACAAACCACTGATCTCATGGACAAACTTGCTTAGAAAGTACTTTTTCAACTATTGCAGCAAATTTAGCCAAGCATTGAAACACTTCAATTTTTTTTCCTTTTTCTGTGCCAGAAGTATTTTAACTGCATTCGATACCTTTGTGTGAGCCAGTGATAACATTTCTCATGTCCACGAGCCAAGAAGATAATGAAGGTTGCACACTTCAGTAAAATGTTTTTCCTGGCCTTGCTGCTGTGGAAGTTTCCCTGGGTTGGACTAAGGAGCAGTAAGTGATTGAATGACAGGAGACAAGGATGGATGTTAGGAAAGGCTGTCAGGAGCACTGAACTGTGGGAAGTGCTGGGCTTTGGCAAGGCCCTGGTAACAACCCAGTACAGCCCAGGTGAATGGGAACTGGGGACAGTGGAGGCAGGTGTGGTTTTCCTGCCTCAGGGAAATTTGCCTGGCAGTTGTAAAATGGTGAGAGGAAAAGCTGAACGTGACTGAAATAACTGGGAGGGCTGTCAGGAGAGAGCCTGCTGGAACGGGAGCTTTTCCCTTGCTGAGATGTGCAAATGTGCCAGGGAAGGAGAAGTGCTGAAGCAGCTCGGCTGTGATCCGTGCCCTGCTCCCAAGGGATGGGTTCTAGGTTCACCCCTTCAGGCAAGAGGATGGGGCTGACATCTGCACACCTTCTTGTCACCCATTGAAAAAGCCTGAAATGAGGGGTGTGAGGGTCAAGTGAATGTTTTCAGGACCAGGCAGAAACTGTTTTCAATCTGTACCTGAGATTGAATAACTGATTCCATTGAGAGTTTGTTTCTGACCCTTCTCTCGTACTCGTCTAGTGTTTGGAACTCCTTCTTTCCACATACTTTCCCACTATGAGTTTATTCCTGGAGAGCTGCATCTGATCCACCCAGTCTTTCTCTCCCAGGAACACAGTTTGTTTTCCTTGTGCAATGTGATTTGAGCTCTTTAAACTGGTGTTCCATCCGTTTTAAGCCAAAACTGGTCATCTCTGACAAAACTTTCCCCTTTAACACTAACTCTTGCCCAGTCCTGCAGTTATAAAGAGAGAGCTTGTTAGTGGGGTGTGTTACACATGGTGCCGTGAAGTATGTTCTGAAGATGCTGAGATCAGGGGTGCTGGGAGGAACTGGTGGACAGGGCAAGGGCAGCCTCTCTGGTCCAAGAGCAGTTGCCAGAGTGCCGGTGACAGCTGAGGAAACAGCTGCACCTGTAACCCAAGAAGTTGCTTGATACACGGCATAGCCCCACCATGCATCTCCATTGTATTTTAGGATTGCTCTGTGAAAAATAGTGTTATTAATAAATCCATCTGACTGTGCTCTACTAGGCAGGGTCAAGCCATGTTTTCCCACTGCCTTTTGTGGTTGTTGTTGGGTTTAAGGACTCGGTCTATGCTTCTGTGACTTGTTTGATGGTATCTTCATTAAGGGGAGGGGGGGGAGAAAATCAGGAGTACAACTAGCTCAATAGAGGGAAGCAATCCTCTTTCTCATCATGGGTGGGTTTTTTTGTTCAATGTATTAGTGTTTACGAAGCTTTGGCATTACTTGATGCCCTCATTTCAATTTTTTAGTTACTCATTTTTTATTTTATTTCTTAGTATTTATTTTAAGGTCAGGTCAGTAAAGGAGACCTTTAAAAGCCCATCTGGAATTCTATTTTGTTCCTCAGCTATGCCAGGGAAGCTGCTTCTACATGACCTGGCACTGTAAACTCAGCTACTGTGGCAAAAGCAGGAAAAATTGATTCCCGGGATTGACGTGCAAGAGACCTTGAAGGTGGTTGGTTTGTTTTTTTGCCTTACAGTGTGGTAAAATAACATAAGCAGTATTCACTGTGTTAATACTTCAGTGATTTCTATCATATGAGATTTTTTTTCTAAGGATTATGGAATCTTTACTTGGTTTCTGTATCAGACTCCTCTTGTTCCCAAGGTTCTGTAGCACATGGAAGAAGAAAAGCAAAGGTGCCAGTCACCCACATGGCTGTTGTGAAATGGACCTTCTGGGAAAAGCATGCAGGGACACTGGTTTAAAGCCTCCATTTGTATCTCAGTCTTCACTACAAGCACATCTTTGCCTTGTCGGGCTGTTCCCAAGGACCAGACAAAGCCAGTAAGTGCATGGAAAGCAGCTCGTCACTTGTCTCCCGTTACCAGCAGTTTGCACAGTCCAAGAGTAAGAGCAGAGACAGGGTGTGGAGGGAATGTGTTGCTGAAGCAGCTGCTGAGAAAGTAGTTGGCAAAGTCAGCAGCTGCTGCAGGAGCCTGTGGTGTCTCAGGCTTGCAAAATGGTTCCTCCGTGCAAATCTGTGTGTTGGACAGAAGGATTTCCTAGAAGGAGTAAACAGCTGTTTGAACTTGGCTGTTTATGACTCATTGATGCTGTGACAATCAATTTGGGCACACGGACTTGTTAAGTGATTTCTTACTGTTTGCTTAACTGCCTAATTTGGGATCTTTGAAGGAATCACCAGGTGGAATAGATGGAAAAACACTCCCTTCTTAGAACTTAACCAGCTGTCATGTGGTTTTTGAAATAAGCTCCTCGCTAGACACTGTTCTGTGTAACTTTGTGTTCATTTGAATTAATCTGCTCCAAATAGATGTGAGGGAGGCACGGGAGCCTTTTCCAGGCTCGTATTTTCTCCTGGAATGATAAACACACAAAGCAGCATTTCCAAGCTGGAGCTGATGGGCTCCAATGTCCTGTGCTGGAACATGCCACAGGCAGTCTCAGACCCTCAGGGTCATGAAAAATGGAGCAGGGAGGCTCTTTGGACAGTCAGTGCTCGAGCACAGAAAACTGCTGGTCATCTACTTGGCTGCTCAAGTTCCTCAGTGGTGGTTCCGAAATCCACCTGTCGTGTGGTCCTTCCCTGGTGACCCTGGATGCAGGACACCAAGCAGGTTGGACTGCAGCTGCTGCAGCTTGTCTTGCCCCAGTTGTTCATGGTGAAGTGTCTGTGGTGTCCCAGGCAGTGCTTTAGCAGCTGTAGCCATGTGCCTGTGCAATCTGGGGATCGGCAGTTGTTGTTTCTGTGGATTGTCCTCCCCATCCTCCCTCTTAAAACCGAGCACTTCTCTGTGGGATGGAAAAGGTACCACATGTCAGCTAATGATTTGCTTAATAACGTGGTTAAGCACCAGTGCAATCAATCCGGTGACAGAGTTGAAATTATCTCCTAATTACGTCGAGAATCAAAGAAATCCTGGCTTTATGGGGAGAGGATGGAAGCAGGGAGAGAGAGCTGGCATTTAAATGCAGTTCTGGGAAGGTTTGGGGTGTGGATGGAAGTCTGTCACCTCTTTGAGGTGAGCCTGACACTTGCGTGATTGTCGCTCCAGCCAGATCAGAACGTGTATTTTTAAGCCTCTTGCTGGGCTGAAAATAGTGTGAGAAAGCTTATTGAAATCTGTTTGGGGCTGTGCAGGCTTTATTTGTGTTCATCTTTGTGAATTCCATTTATGCAAGGTCCTCAAGTCCTTAACTGAGCCACCACCTGAGCTGGGACGTGTCAGAGGTGAAAGGGGGCAGTTGTGCAGCTCCTCTCTAAACCTCCCTGTACCCAGGAGGGTACAAGGTGTGCCTCTGCAAAACTAGAGGGGTTTTAGCCTAGTAGCATTGAGGTGGCTGTGAAGGAAATGTCCCCAGGGGTGTTTGGCAGGCAGTGCCAAGTCCCTGAGCAGGGACAGGGGCTGTGATCCAGTGACACCCTTCCGTGGATCACCACAGCGTGAGGCTGAGCTGGCTTTGCCTGCTCGTGGCATTCAGCCAGCAGGGATGCGAGTGTTCTCCTCTCCTGCCGTGATGTCTGCACAGTGTTGGGGGTTTAAACATCACAGGAGCTGCCTCTGTCCAGGGAAATTGCAGATGGATCTGACACTTGGGTAGGGGGAGGGTGGGATTTGTACAGGATGCTTTCCGAGAGAGAGCTTGCTGCCTTGGTGAAACCAGGTATTTAATCTTCCTTAGGCAGGACTTTGTCTGGAAGATATGGCATTAAAAAAAAAAATTGATATTAATTAATAAATGTGTCAAGAAAACTCCCTCTCTCAGGTGCCATCTCCTCAACTGACTCACACTTTCCTACAAACTTGATGTGTTTCTCACCAGCCCTCAAAATGAAAAAGAGTGCTGGTTGTTCAGTGGTCTTGGAGATGATGTTTCTGAATTTTCTAATGGTCTGGAGGGGTGGAGGTTTTGACAAGCCTTTGGTAATCCAGAGAGTTGTAGTGTCAAATTAATTACACTTGATACTCCAAGATGTAAATCCATCTTCCCCATCTACAAAAAGTGAGGCGAACAACAGTTATTACTCAACAGATTTATTGCTGCGTACTGCTGATCTGTCAGACTTGCTTCTGTATTGTTAAATATGCTGTATATATTAATAGCAAATTGCACCTACCATGAGAAATAGAAACTGGTCTCACAAATGTTCAAAGCCAGTGACTGCTAACAGACGGTGTTCTAGGCTGTAAAACTTACTGTGTCTCCTTGTTATTTGGAGTAATTAAAAAGCTGAAACACTGTTTTGTGAATTACATAGTTGCCGCAGCCCCTTGGTGTTTAGGGGCTTGTGGTAATTTGTAATTGCTGAAGATCTCCTTCAGAAAGGCTGGAACAGGCCAAGGTCCCCTGCCTTTGCAAAAACAACATAACTTAATAAATACCTTCTTAGCATTTGCATGCTGAGAACCTCTCAGTGTCACAAAAAACTCTGGTGCCTGTAGGCACATTGGAATGAATCTTTGTTGGTTCCTAATGCGGAAAAGAAATTTATCCCTAGAGGAGAAACTAGTCACCCACTGCCATGTGTGGTTCATGGGCTGTATTCAAACTGTTGCAGCTGTAACCTGGTCTGGTTTTTTGTGGGGTTTTTTTTTGACAAGTTAATAGTGATGTTCTTGAATTACAGGAACTTAGTGCAGAGCTGAGATTTTTGCCTTTATAAATTAGCTTTGAAACACTTGGCTACACTGTGCTCATTGTGAGAAAGGGCAAGGTAAAATTTGAGCATTTGTTTACTTTACAGCCTCCTCATTGATAGTATCACAAGGTTATTCCCAACCCCACTGCAGGAATTGTTCTGGTCTGCAGGCAATCCATGTGGGATGTTCTCTGGCTCAGTGGATTTGCTGGGTTCTTACATTCCTGACCAAACACTCCTGGCTGTTGGTGCAGTGTCCTGCTCTGTTGTGCAGCATTCTGCCAAGACTGTGACTTGTGTCCCTCTTATTTTCCTGCTCTGTACCCATTTAGCTCCTGCTTTTCCAGCCGTGATTTGTGTGTGTTTTTAGTTTCTGTCCTGTTCCCCCATAGAAATTAGTGGTCTATAATATTTACTCTCAGCGTGACGTAAATATTCCTGCTTTGCGTGTTTAAAACTACTCTCTGATTTCCCACTGAGGAGTTGGGGTTTTTTTGCATCTAAAGCTCTTTGTGGGTTCTCCGGGTGTTTGGCTGGACAGGCACTTACACTGCTCACAGCCAGCTAGTATTTGAGTGCTTCTCTTAATGCTTTCTCTACTGTGTGCTGGGAAAGCACACAGTGAGTTGGTTTGACAGTGCCATCAGGGGACTCGGTCCCTGAAAATATAAGAGTTTATTGGAAGTGTCAAGGCCTCATACCTGAGCTCTTCCCCAGCAGTGCTTGGCTGCTTTCTGTCTTATTTTGGTAACAAGCTTTGTCTATACCCAAAAACCCCTGTGAAAAGAGGAATCTGCTTTTGATGTCTCCCTGGGGTGTTTGTGGATGTGCAGGCTTTAGGCAGATATCGTTGGAAATAATCCTGACTAGCAGCTGTGACAGCTAATTGTGGTTCCCTTACAAGTTGTTTTGATCCAATTCATCCATCAGCAAAGAAGCATAAACAGGCAGGGATGAAAGAAACTGAGACAGGACAGTGGTTTTAAACTGACAGATGCAGGCTTAGATGAGAGATTGGGAAGGAACTGTTGCCTGTAAGGCCCTGGCACAGGGTGCCCAGAGAAGCTGTGGCTGCCCCATCCCTGGAAGTGTCCAAGGCCAGGTTGGAGCATCCTGGGATAGTGGAAGATGTCCCTGCCCATGGCAGGAGGTGGAATGAGATGATCTTTAAGGTTCCTTCCAACCCAAACTATTCTGTGATTCAATGATTCTCTCTGGTGTCTTAAGGTTATTCCCATAGAGAAGAAGCAACCTGGGCTTCACAGATGAAAGAACTTGCAGTAATAATTAGCACTGGAATAAAGGAAAAGTCCTGGTTCCCAGGGCTGTTTGCTGTGGTGAGAAAGCATTAAAAAGGTTCTTGGAAAGACAGCATGGAGCGTATCCGACTCTGCGTGAGCCGAGCCAGCCTCCTCGCTTGGATGGAAAGCATATGTTCTGAAATGTGTTTTGAAGTCCTTACCTCAATGCCTGTCCCTTCGTGGCTTCTCCACAGAGGCTTTTTATGGTCTTGTTTTCTGTGTATATTTAATTTTCCTGAGAAGAATGGTTCAATTTTCATTAACTAACTGAGGCTGTCAATGAAAGGCAAACTCTGAAGGTATCTCTGACAGCTTGTATAATTCAGAGCCAAACTGTAAATTGCCTTCTTCTAGGCCACTGAACACCTATCACAGTGTATTAAACCCAGTTTAATTGATTTGGAAAAGCTTTAAGAAAGGGATCTAGCCAAAGATCTCCTGTTACTTTCCATTCCAAATCCCTCTCTCCTAGGATAATCCCTTTTCCCAGGGCTGTTCATTCTCAAATGGCCTGAATGACTGGAAAAATGGTACTTTAGTAATTTTTCTAGTGGTTTATTTCTAAAGCTCCTCAATCTCTTAATATGAGTTAAGTCTCAGTGTTGATGTAGGAAACAAGTGTGAACTGCAAACTCTTTGTAGCCTGTATGTTTGTGATGTGTGGTTTGCAGAATTAAATTGAGCAAGTGGTTCAAATAGGCTTTTGGGGACTGGCTGTTGAAAATGGATTTGCCTCGTGTTGGATCCTCCTTGTGTTTTATTCTTTGGATGAAGCTGCAACAGTTTCTGTGAGGGGGAAAAACATTTTAGTTGGTTGGAGGTGTAAACACAGTAAATTACATGTTTTGTGTTTTTAAAATTAAATGGAAACACTTGAGGTGAAACTGCAGTTTCAATTAAAATGTTTCTAAAACAAGGCCTGTGATGTGGGGGATGGAGAACTTGTAGAAAACCCTGTTTTTAAACAAAAAGAGGGAAGGAAATGTTTAGATAATCCTGGTTTTATCACACGTGTACTGGTAGTGGATAACTACAGCCATTGAAAATGTGTGGGGGAGTCTTTGGTCTGTTTTCCTGTAAGATTCTTTAGTGATTTAACTCGGATACTTTGACTTAATCATTATATAAACTAAAGGTGGGTTTGTGCATAGTGTGTGTGTCCATAAACCCAGTTTTGGGTCGTTTTGCCAGGACAGAGGAGGGAGGTTCAGGAATGGGCTGTGGGTTGGTGCTGACCATGGCCTGGCTGTGGTGGCACCTTGGGGGAGTAGCAGCCCTTCCTGAGGGTGTCCAGCCTCTTATCCCACCACACTCAGCCAGAAGGAGTGATGGATGTGACTGAGCTTTGAGGGGATGGCACTGGCTGTCAAATGAAAGAATCCCTTCAGTTATTAGCTTCCCAAAAACTTTGGCTGTTGGTGCCTCTATTGTACTTTCATTTGAGTATAATTGGTTCAGTTTTGTCTCACGGTGATGCTGTGCAGGACATGCTGAAATGAATAGCTCTGAGCTGGTGGGAGATGCTGTTACACTCATTCCCTGTATCAATGGTCCAGTAAATAAGAAAATCTCTTAATCTCTGGGCCTCCTCTTTCTCTTCCCAGAGGATGAGGGACGATGAAATGCTCAATGGGGTTCCAGTCAGACCCACTGGCTGCCAAGGCTGAGGTTTGGGGAGCAATGCCACAAGTGATTAAACACTTGCCTCCTCCAGAGCAGTAGGACCAAGTGTTTCTGAAGCTATCCACAAAATGCTCCTTGTGCTGTATGGAAGGGGTCAACTCTTACTTTCCGTGATCATGGGGGTGAAGCAGCTCTCCTGTGAGGAAAGGCTGAGAGAACTGGGAATGTTCAGCCTGGAGAAGAGAAAAGATGCCTCATGGTGACCTAATTGCAGCTTTTCAGTACCTGAAGGGGCTGACACAAAGATGGAGAAGAGACTATTTCCAAAAGCCTGGAGTGACAGGACAAGGGGAGATTGTTTTCCACTGCCAGAGTGCAGGGTTAGATGGGATATTGGGAAGAAATTATTCCCTGTGAGAGTGGGGAGGCCCTGGCACAGGTTGCCCAGAGAAGCTGTGGCTGCCTCATCCTTGGGAGTGTTCCAGGGCAGGTCAGATGGTGCATGGAGCAACCTGGGCTAGTGAAAGGTGCCCCTGCCCGTGGCAGGAGGGTTGGAATTAGATGCTCTTTAAGGTGCCTTCCAACCCAAACCAGTCAATTGATGCTGTGATCTCCTCCCTCAAAGAGGAGGCAGGTGAGATGAACTGAGGAAAGCCAAGCTGGGAAACCTTCAGAACTGAATTTAACACGCTATTTAAACGTCTGATTCCAATTCAAGGTGTTTGTGTTCTTACTGCATGTTATCAGTACCTCAATAAAGATCAGCCTCTGCAGAGCAGTGCCTTTCACTCATGTTAAATTCTGCCAAGTTGCCTCTCTAGGCACAAACCCATGGCACGTAGGAGGTGAGCACTGCACCACTTCCTCTCTCAGGGCAGAGGTGGGAGGCTGTGGAATAAGTCAAGGTACATCATTAACCAAACAATATTAAACATTAACACGTCAGGATATCTGGTTTGTGTGATAAGTATCCTTGATCTGTGGTCTGGTAGCACAATGAAGCAGTGTTCTTTAATGGCTTTAAAACATTCCTATATTTTTACTGGAGTTTTTTTTCATGTCCTTCTGGTGCTTCTGTAGGGTGCTCAGTTGGCATGGAACATAAGTGATCTAGAAGTCTGAGTGGCATGGTAATGATCCTTATGGCACACAGCTTATCCAGGGGAAAAATGTCAGGCATCCTCCCTTAATCAAATAGGGGATTCTTCCAGGACTTCATAAGACCTGTGTGGGACTAGTTAAAGGATTTTTACTGTACTAGACACACCTGGTGGTGAACTGATGTAAACTGAATGTAGAAAGCAGAGAATCCTGCTAATTTGAATGTCCTACACGTTGGCATTTCTTCCAGAAGAAACCTGGCCGGTGTTAATTGGCTTGCAGGTATTTGTAGCCAAACTTATGTTTTTTTGTTTAGGATCTGAACTTGTGAAGGTCAGGGTGTCTGTAAAACTTACTGAGCAACACTCTTAAATTTCCCTGCTAAGTGCCTCATAAAGGATTCAATCCTAAAGCTGATGTGGACTCCAGGCTTGCCCTATAAGGCTCATAGTCCCAGAGAGGAACCGCTTTGTCTTTAGTGCTTGGACTGACTGGATGTGTCTTTGTGGGTACAAAAGAACTGCCTCTTGCTGTCTGAGAGTACTTACCTTTCTATTCCACCACCTTTTTTGGACCAAATTCAAAAGAGAAGAGTTTTTTTGTGCTGTGCTTTCCTGCAGGGAATTGATGGTGTAGGAGTCCCCTGGTACTGGGGTATACTGGGCTGCTGTGGCTTACAGGATGTTGTACCCCCCCCTTTATTTTGGAGGGTACAGCTTCTCCCAAGCTGTGCATCATGTCCTGGCGCCAGCTCCGAAGTCTGCAAGAGCCTGCTGTGTCTTTTCAGGAGCTGAAAGCAAGGTTCCTTCATTTCTGAGTTTATTTCCCTGGAAATCCAGTGCGGGTTGGCTGCTCCCCAGCACGCACCGAGGCTGAAGGAATTTCCTTGCACTTGTGGAAATCTCGCCTCATGACTCTGCTTATTGTTTCACTCTTGGTGCTGGAAGTGTGGCAGGGATGTGTCGGTAAACTGCTGGTTCCTCACCGGGAAGCTCTTTTTGCATTGGGACAAGAAAGGTTAAGAGCTCTTCTTTTAAACTGGCTGTAACAAAGACAAAAGGGGTTGCCTAATGGGGTTGGTAAGTGCTGGAGGGAAAAAATCTAACAAAACAATCTAAACAACAGAACAACAGCTAAACTGCCCTCCGGGAATCCATCTGATGCCTTCTCTCTTAGCTACACAGTTTTCAGCAGTGAGTGTCTGAGGGAGACAAAATCCCTGAAATTAATGAGATCAGAACTCACTAAATTCTTCAAACTTTTTTAAACATAGTCAGCAGGGCCTTTAATACTCTCTTCTTAAAATGAAACTTTAGCAGTATAGGAACATTCAAGTAATGAATCTGGAAAGGAATTCAGCTCTCGGATTTCAAAGCTGACACAGGTTTAAATGCATCATAGTGCTTTGTTTGGCTTTTGTGTTTCAAGCCTTCAGAATGCAAGAGAACTAAAATTCTCAGGGTTTTTTTTCCAGTAACCATGAGGATTGTATTAAAGAAATGGAATTCAAACCATCCTACTCCAGTAAGGCAAAAATATTTTCACAAAGAAACTGGGATCTGGCATCACAAACTGCCAGGGAGATGTTCCAGCCTGCTAGAGGTAGGGAGGAACTCTGGAGGGTTGGATTAAAGAGGGAGTGTGGTCATCTGGCTGTCATCTGTTTTAAATTAGGAATAGTGTAATTCTCTGTGAGCTGTTTACACTTGCAATAACGTCAGGAATATGGACTGAGAAAAGGTTTGGATTTGGACTTTTGCTTAGTTGGGGGAAAAGTGGTGTACTATATGGATGGTGGTAGGGAAGCACCTGTTAAAAGCAGTAGATACTGCTTGACTGATGTGCTTAACATGTCAGCTAAACTTTTTTCCCTATTATTACCTCCTTTTCCCTGTCTTGTTCCTGAGAGGCTCAATCAAAGCCCTCAGATGCAGTGATGTTCCTGCTGCAACTCACTGCAGTATGTCCACAGCAGCAGTAATGTCTGGGAGAAAGGCACGAGGAGGGAAAAGGAACAGTTACTTCATCCCTGTTTTTTCCCTTTTCTGCAGAAAATTAATCTTCTGACCTGCTCCCCGTCCTGGACACTGTGGATTACCTGTTCTTTTTAGGCAGATGGGCAAAGGAAGCAGGATGAGAAGGGAGTATTTATAGCTCACCTCCTGTTTATGTTTCCTTCTAGCAGATGTGATGAAGCTTTGTACTAATGCTGAAAGAAATGAAAATTCAGGCAGGAACGAGAACTGAGGCAAATGAAGACCATTTGCTGATGTGTAGGTCGTACAAAGTGCTTGCAAATGTATAGAATAACACTTCCCACATCTTGCTGGCATTGCCTTTTTTGTGTCCATCTCCTCAGCCTGATTTTAAAACAAAAAAGAAAAACAAAATCCAAGAGGATTCAGTTCAAGACAGGCTCTCATTTGCTTGACCTTCATCCACGTGAAATACTGCCCTGTGGAGGCAGTGGGTGCAAAATGTTCTTTAAGGGGCAAAATCTGACCTCTTGAGTGGGATGTGAGTAAGAGTGTACTGGCAGAGAGAGAAAGGAATGAGTTCAAGGCAGTGGGATTTAATCAGACAAGTGTTTGGGCCCTAGGAGATGAGCTGTATGGTTTAAAAAGACAGTACGTAGTTTGGACTTGCTGGAGAAAATTGTGCTCAGGAGAATAGAAGGCTTGTTGCTGTCACTGCAAGGATGTGGCTCCCAGGTACGAGGGCTTTCCCAAAATCCTTGGAGTTTTGTGAGGTTGCAGTGTGAGCAGTACCCTTGCAAGAGCCAGGAGTGTTTTATCACATCCCAGGCTCCCAAACAGCAGCACAGTCTGTGACTTGAGGGAAATACTTCACATTGTATTTGCTATGTGAACATATCCAGAGGTTCTAGCAAAAAATTGCAGATGGTCTTCCATACAGCGTTACAGATCCCCAGTAAAGTTGGGCTCATTTGCCAAGGAAGGTTGAGGTTTTTTAAATTATGTTTTCAAAGGAGTATCCTGGAAGTGGGACACAGTGTCTAGGTGTCTCAAAAAGAACAAAGGTGGCGCAGCAGGGGATGAGAGATGTATGCAGCGATCCTGATGCCAGACTAGGCTGGTTTTATCCCTTGCATTGCTCCTGAGGAAGCCAGGGAGGATGCTGGAGCAGCAATCTCAAATTAGCAGGGCTGTGCTGTGGCAGTGGCAGGATCCTTCATAAGGGCTGCCACCATCTTCTCCTTGTCCCCTTGCCACGCTCAGACCCTGTGAGGGGCTGCTGTGGGTGCCATTCTGTGGGAGATCTGAAGAGGTCTTGTCTGTGCTTGGAGCCCTGTGTTGGTTCATCTGTTAAAGATTTTATTTGCAGACTTCGATTTAATGGACTGTGTGTGGACTGCCTCGGGCTGAGGGGTCCCTGTGAGGGCTGTGTGAGGTGCCAGGGTGCTGAGGAGTCCCTGTGAGGGCTGTGTGATGTGTCAGGGTGCTGAGGGGTCCCTGTGAGGGCTGTGTGAGGTGTCAGGGGGCTGAGGGGTCCCTGTGATGGCTGGGTGAGGTGTCAGGGGGCTGAGGGGTCCCTGTGATGGCTGGGTGAGTTGTTGGGGAGCTGTGGGGTCCCTGTGGTGGCAGGGTGAGGTGTCAGGGGGCTGAGGGGTCCCTGTGATGGCTGTGTTTGCTCTCAGGGTGCTGAGGGGTCCTTGTGATGGCTGTGGTTTGCTCTCAGGGTGCTGAGGGGTCCCTGTGATGGCTGTGGTTTGCTCTCAGGGTGCTGAGGGGTCCCTCTGATGGCTGGGTTTGCTCTCAGGGTGCTGAGGGGGGTCCCTGTGAGGGCTCTGTGGGGTGCCTGGGGCTGTGAAGGGTCTCTGTGGTGGGTGTGGGGGAGCTTGAGGGATCTCTGGACAGAGCAGGATCCTGGAAGAAGTTGGGATAGTGGAAGTGTGTTAATTTCAGTCTATTGGTTGTTATTATCTACTTCCCTCAGTAGTAAATCAGCTTTCCCATAGTCCTGTCTGTTATGCTAGCAAGGACTCGTGAATGATCTCCCTGTCCTTATCCTTTCATCATGCATCGTCTTGTCCTGCACCCGAGGAAAAGAATGAGGGAACATCTGGCTGGGCAGCTGGCCCCAGTCAATCCACCACAGTTAAATGGATTTAAGTCTAGTCAGGGCTTACGTGCTGGTGCAAAAGTAGTGGCTCTGGTGATAAGTCACACATCACAACCCTTGGACAGCAGGTTTCTGCTCTCAGGACATGGTTTTGCTCTCTGTCTCCTTTGCATTCCAAGAAGCTGGTGTGAAAGGGAAGGAAAATAGGAGCCCAAAAGAGGACTTGGTGATTTAGGATCCAAGTACTGCTTCGGAGAGACTGAGATGTAACAGATTGAGTACAGGAGGAGCAAAAGTAGTCGGAACCCCAAAATGGGGAGCATATGGATAAATGGAGCCCTTCAGGGTGGCTGCTTGGGGAACCTCGCAGCAATTTTCACCACTGAGGTTCCAGCCAGGAGGTTTTAGGATAACAACTGCTTTTAGAGCCGGGAAAGACACTCAGTGTTTCATGCTGTGAAAGTCAGGATAGAGAGGGAAATAATTTGCTTGTTGGAAAAGGTGAGCTGCTTCATTGCAGCCTTAAGGCAGCCTCACTTAAAGGAGGCCTTTTGTAATTCATGGAGTGGATGTTGCTGCTGGCACTTATAAACGTGTCTCTTACATGTTTCTCGCTTGTAGTAAGAAATTCTTATGCAGAGAGTGCTTTGTTTTTCACAAAAGCCTGCAGCACTTGCTGCACTGGTGCTCCAGGTAATGAGTTAACAGCATCTTTTACTTGGGTTTTTATACTTTTTTTTTCCTGGACAACCTCTTTTCTGCTCTTAATTAGAGTTTGGAGACTAAATCTCCCAAAGTTTTACCATTCCATGATTGATCATTACATAAATGGAGAATAGGATCTCTGCCACATTGCTCCCTCTTTTCCCCTCAGAGAGCATTGGCTGGTAGCTAAAAGGCTAATTTTTCCAGCAGGGCTTTGATTAACTTTGTCACCCGTGTACAGAGAAAGCTATGCTGGGACCTCTAGAGATGCTGATATTTTTGTCTTTGAGTTGTCCAATGTAGACCTGGACAAGCCTGGACGACAAAGGTCTGGGTTTTTTTTTTCCATCTTACTCTCTTAATCATTCTGGGAGCAAATCTGCTGCATAACCCTGAGCATCTTAACGTGCATCTTACTGCAGATAACACAGGAAACAAAGGATCTGATGTGAGAAGTGAATTCCTGCCTGTGTTCTCTGGAGACCCAGAAGGTTATTGTGGTGCTTAAAGCTTCTTGTTTCAGTGGTCTGGCTTTGGTGCTTTTCACACTCCAAATACTGCTTTTTGTGGAAGTGGTGGACAAGTCCATCTCAACTGAAACCTGGATGTAGTTAATTCCACGCTTCGTTGCTGAAGAAGGGGTGAGCTGTCTGATGTTTGAGTTCTGGTCAGTAAAGCTTGAAACAAGTTCCCCTCTCTGCCTCACTCCAGTCCCCAGCTTCAGCTTTCTGGCTTATTGCTACATGAAGCTGTTGAATTGCAGACATCAGGTAAAGAGTTCAGAGACGTTTCTCTCCATCTCCATTTTAAAACAACAGTCTCTCTCCAGGAATAAAAATGATGGATGATTCCTTAAGCTCTTGCTAACCTTGGATGGCAGATCATGACATTTCTGTCTCTGCTGAGTTTGAGTTCATTTGTTCCTTTTTTTTCCCTGTCTTTTCCTAACCAGTAGAGACTGTTTTTGTAGATAAGAAATTCTACCAGCAGCACGTATCATGCGGCGCAGTCCAGGGCTGCAGGAGTGACAGGTACTTGTAGTTCGGCAGCATCTCTCCTGTGAAACATCCTGGCAGCACAGGGTGGTTAATGAAACACAGGGGTTCAGCCTATGTGGGGGTGCAAGAATTGTCCAAGTGGTTAAACCAGGGGACACCTCAAGAGCCTGAATGCAGGGACACCTCAGCTTTTTGATGAGTCACTCAACATGCTCTGTTTTTTCAACCTGCTTTGTCTTTTCCCCTGTTTTTGCCTGTGTTGTGTGAGGGCAGGAGGCTTCTGGAGGGAGCTTATACTTGCCAGATGCTCTTAGCCTTAAGGTAAAGTCTTTGCAGGAGCTACCTGATATTATCTTCCAGTTACATGGTTATTTTGCAACGGGATAACGGTGGGGTTTAGTGGGGTTTGGGATTTTCTGAAAACTGCTACTGGATTTTTTTGGGCTGCCCTGCGAGTCTGTGAGAGAGGCAGGCTCTTGCTGTGCAGTGTTTCAAAAAGGGATGGTTAATTCTGTGTAGAAGGGAAGGTTGGAGCACTTGTGCCAGCTGAGCCCAGGGATCAGTCTTTGAGGTACTGCTTTCTGACAGGAGGGTTTGTGTGAGTTCTGTCCGCTTATCATTATATCTGATACTATTTTCAGAAGTATTCCTCTCCCTAGGTGAAAATTGATTCAGAGAACCAACTTACATGTGGTGCAGCTTCTGATCATTGAATCTACTGACTTTTTTCTCAATACATATAATAGTGATGTCAAGACTGTGGAGCTTGAATTATCCAAGTTGTGAGGCTGTAGCTGTGTTTTTCTCAGGTACCCTTGAGTTTTAAACCTGTTTTTCTTTAGGTCCTGGTTGCTCAGCAGCAGCACATAGGGTTTTGTCAGTCCAGTTGCTATTTTTCAAACGTTAACCGAAGGGCAAACTTGCCTTTTTCACAACACACGGGGAGTTTAAAATGTTGCTTTTGCCAAAACATGCCACTTCCCACTTTAGTTATAGCTGTTTAATGCCCAGTTCTCTTTTCCTGTGAGAAGCCTGCAGACTCTTATTGTGGGAAGCTGAAAATGCAGGAGGAAAACTCAAAGTGACTTGACTGATTTTCATTGTCAAAAACTGAGAGAAATCAAGTGAAAATCAGCACAAATGAGAGTGATTTTGTAGAGCTGACAATGCAGTGACCATCGGGGCCGAAGATTCTGCTTTCAAGAAAGATATTTGAAACTATCCTTGATTTGCATAGCAGGCTTCAAAGGACAAGTGAAGTTAGTTACATTTTATTTCAGGTAGATTATTGACTGCAGCCTCACAAAATATAGAGGTCTGGACAATTTGGCAGAGAAATAATTAAGCAGCCTGGGTTTTGTTTGCCAACTTCCCCTAGAAATTCACTTAAACAATTAAACCCTGTGAGAGAACTTTATAGAAATGAGGGTTGGCAGCTGTGTTTTAGCAATCAACAGAGAAGAAAAGTATCCCAGGCCATAGGAATGCCCAAATTGGACTGCAGCTGTTGAAATATCTGAGGCTAGCCACTGAAATATATCCCACTATTGACAGGTGAGGGCTGGTTTTGTTCCTTACTCTGTTTTAAAGTTGGGCCCTTCTGTGCCAGAGTTGAAATTTCACTGTCAGGGGAGGATCAGTACATAACTAATGTAAGTTATTCTGAAAGATAAACTTTAAATAAGCCTGACTGTAGTTTTTCATGGACAAATGAGTGCCTTGCTAAGACTGCAGAGCATACAAACCATTCATGTTCTTTCTTTTTATTGTGGGACTTCATTTTATAGCTCAATATTACCATTATTGCTTTTTATCTTGGAACAATTTGTTCTTCTATGGACAGGCATGTTCAGTACTTGTGTCTAAGAGTTTGGCTTCCCTAAGGACAAGGAAAAAGTCTTGTTGGCGTGGAAAACAAAGAGAGAGAATGAACCTTGTAATCCACAACTCTGTGAACTCGAGTTGGGCTCGATGATCATTGTGAGTCCCTTACAACTCGGAATGTTCTGAGATTCCGTGATTTTGTAAACGTGCCCCTCGGTTATACTAAAACTTCTTGTTTTAACCTTTCAAGACTGATGCTTTTATGTGACTTCTCCTTTCTCTGCCTGTGTAGTGAACTTTAAATTGATCTCTTAAAACCCATCCACCCATCCGCGTTACGTTAAGGAGAACAACCCACAGCTGTCGTGTTCCACACTCTCCCTCAGCTCCGTGTGTGGAGAGTGAGGTGTGGAGAGGTGAACTTGGCCGAGGGGGGAAACCCTGTGGGGTGACAGATGGGAAGGGAAGAGGCTGTTCCTGACAGGTGCTCCTGGTTTGTGGTGGATGGAGGGAAGGGGGCGGGGGGGACAGCAGGTGGCACCGGGGTGCGATCCTGCCAGACTCTGAGCATTTGTCCTTTTTGCTGTGGTGGTGTTTTGCAGGTGCACCAGCGGCTGTCTCCCTGGCAGAGCGTGCGGGTGGTGTACTGCAGTACCGTGGTGCCCTCTGATGGTGAGTACACGCTCTCGGACTTCACGAACTTCACTCGCCTTCCCCGGCCCCTGCTCTGCTGGAGGCTTTTCTGGCAGCGGTCCAGCTTGTGGAACCAAGGAGGAAACAGAGAGAAGGACGTCATGAAGAATTAAGGCAGTGGTCAGCTCTCCTGCTGACTGTCCGTATACAGCCGGACGGGGTTATAAAGAGAGATGGAATTGCGTGCAACTGTCAGAATCTTTTTGCCAGGCTTGTTCCTGACGTAGCCATGAGGTCTGTGTGATGTCTACCCTTCGGGGCACTGTCCTCCCTCAGGGAAGGGGGCCAAGAGGGTGGACCAGGCTCTGCTTAGGACAAGAGACAACAGGCAGATACTGATGCCCAGGAAGTCCCACGTGGACATGAGGAAGCAACTCTTCTTTCATGTGCAATGACCTGGCTCTGAACAGGTTACCCAGAAAGGGTGTGGAGTCTCCCTCACTGGAGATATTCCAGAGCCATCTGGACACAATCCTGTGCCATGTGCTGTGGGATGGCCCTGCTGGAGCAGGGAGGTTGGACCATATGAGCCACTGTGGTCCCTTCCAAGCTGCCCCATTCTGTGATTCTGCCTGTCCTCTTAAATTCCTTTATGTAACAAAAGTGCAGTTCATACCAGCTACGTGCTGAAACAGTCAGAAGCATTATTTGCTGCAGTGAATAAGTTGTGAAGCCGGGGCACTGTTAGTTCCTTTATTTAAATTCTGGGACAGCGCAGACATTAAGCTGTTTTGATAAGATTGTCAGAGCATAAAGTAAAAGGATGCACTGGTGGAGCTTAAAAAAATCTTGGTGTGCCAGAAATGCAGAGAGAAGAAACGAGCAGCTCTGAGCTTGCTCTGCTTAACATCTTTGGGCTGTGCAGAGACTGGAGCACTGGTGCTGACTAACAAGAGCAGTGAGTAGTGCTTTCCCCATTAAGGCCTGTTAATGAGACCTGAAAGCTAATAAATGAAGGGTTCCAGCACAATCACTTCCCCTGGCAGGACGCTGTGTGTGTGCAAGCACAAAGAGAACATGACTGCTGTGGAGAGCTCCAATAAAAGCCTGAGGGATTAAGCAGGTAGAAGTGTAGAGGGGGTGTGTGAGGTTGAGATGATAATGTCAGTGTGCCTGGCTTGATTTTACCTCTTTCTCATACCATGCCTGAATCACTCTTGTTATTTCTTGCAATAACTTCAACTTACCAGCAGTTGAATCCTGACATTTTTGGCCAGGCTTTTTTTTTTTTTTTTTTTTTGCTTCTGTACTTTGTTTTTGACTCATGTACTGCTTAATGCTTTTTTTTGATATACATTTGCTTATGCAAAAACAGAAGTCTGCAAAAACAGAAGTCTTGAAAAAAATACCCATGACCTGTTGCTGGTGCACATATGAAACTCATACCTCAAACCAACCTCACGCTTTTTAATATAGAGTGTAAAGCTTTTGAAATCCTCTGTGGTCTTAATTAGCAGCATTCCTGGCCTGGTTCTAGGTGTCTGTAAGTGCAAGTGGCACTTGTATAGAGTTACTTTCTTTTACTTGTCCCATGTATTTAAATGGTGGTTGAAAATGTAACCAGTGAAGATGAGATGAAATGTTAGCCCTATAATTAGTGAGGTGTCGAATGCGTTGTCCTCTCGGTAATTTGTGGAGTGGATGGAGGGTTGTGGGAGCAGGGAGAGTGAGGCACCCCTGTAATAACAAGTTGAGCTGTCTGCTGTTGTCTGGTAGTTTGGCATTAGTGTTGGCACATCCTTTGGATTTCTTTCTTTTCTTCCTTTGCCTCTCCAATGCAGTAAAAATCTGACCTGCATCACTCGTGTGGGAGGTGATGAGAGGATCGAACTGGAATTATGGACTCTCCCCACCAGTGAATTAAGCTAGAAAATTACTTTTACAAGGTTTTGGCAAGGCAAACATAAAGCAGCTGTATTTCCAGGCTTACTGATCCTGTCTCTTGCAGGGGTAGAATTTGGTCTTTAATACTTCACCTAAGCTGGAAATGCTTGAGAGAGGCTTTGTGTGTGCTCCAATGCTGATTAAAGTGCAGCAGGGCTGGTGCTGGTTGGCACTTCCTCCAGAGCTGGCAGTCCTGGAGCTGTGGTTGTGGTGTGGTACCCATGGGGACAGCACAGACAAGTGTTGATATAAACATTGTTATCTCTTCTGCTCTGCAGGAAACTGCAGATTTCTTCTAGGTAGCATTTTAACTAAAGCTTGGGTTTTGTATATTGTGCCTATGTATGTACGTTTGTTGAATATGCTGCTCAGAGAACCAATTAATTCAATACTTAAGTGGTTACTTTAAGCTTCTAAGTATGTTGATTGTTCCTTCTCAGCCTGCTATCACAAGTGTAGCTTATGCTGATGTGTTTCTTACCAGTCTCTTGCTCAAATACTTGAGCGAAAAAACCTGCAAAAATCTGGTAGCTAGTGTCATAAGAGCTGCTGATACGGAGCTTAAAATTCTGCCTAACTGTCCAAAGAAATTGGCAGTCTGCTTTATTTCTTTCCAGTAAATGTCTGGTGTCTCTTGAGTTCTGAGCTTCAAAACGCTAAAGTCACTAAAATCTTGTCAGGTGTCTGAGCCTTGAATAGGCACTAATGTGTTTTCAAATTCTGGGGCTTCTTAGGATGCTTTAGTTGTTTTAGGTGTCCATACTTGGTTGCTTCCACCTCTTCTTTAAGGACTTTAGGGCAGCAATCCTCTGGAAGAGAGGAAAAAAACCTTTCTGTACTTGATTCTGACAGTTGATTCAGAAGCCCAAGAGACCTCTTCTGGCTTTGAAAAGCTCACTTGGGGTGTCCTTTCTCAACAATTCACAGGCCTCCCTTTCCAGAAAGGCATGTCCTGATAGTTCCCTTTGGTAGTTAAAATAACATGACATATTTGTCTCTCTCTCTCCTTGTGTTGGCTTCTTTGACTGACTGGTTTTGATGCTTAAACTGACTTAGCATGTCAACCCATGAGTTCCATGAGTTTAAGGAAGTTGGGAGTTGACCAAAGCTCCACCAGGTGGGAATACTGAGGCAGATGCAGAGTGGGTGGGTGCGACTGCACCATCCTTGAGACGTGGCAAATGCTCTGAGCGATAAAAAAGACCCCACGTCTTTACATAAAAAAGATACATCTGAAGGCCAGTCATTTTTAGGTGTGCTGCTATATCTTAGCAACTACATACTGTGTTTGAGGACAGTTTTGCCTGGCTGTGATTTAGTAGAGGGCTTTGGAAATATGAACTTTTAACTCCTCTGTTCTATGTATGGCTGTCCCAGAGCACACGGAGCAGGTTGTCTTTCTGGCAGTGAAATAATAACCTTACAGTTTATGCAGGTTACTGCCGTGGGTTTTAGAGAGGTGCACCGAAATCCTTAAGAATGCTCTTGAAAAAGCTCCTGGCAGTACTAAAGAAATGGAAAGTCCTGTTTTATTACCCCTAAGAAGTCATGTCTGTCTCGAAGTACAAAGCATATTGATCCCATGAATTTTAGATGAAATGACCTTGAAGCCTAAACACTCAGAGTGCTGCTTCCTACAGCCTCACGCTCCTGACTGCTCTCTTAAATATCTATTGCCTCAGGACTAAGAGGAGGAAACCAGAACTAAACAAAAATGAAAACATTTGAAGTTGGTCCTTCCTTGATGTTTCCCAATATACACAAGTCTGCCTTTGTCTCCTGGGCTATAAATCCTGATAAATTGCAGTGTTTTGTCTTTGGTAGTCCAAAATGTTTTGATTCTTAAAACCTACCATAAACATACTGTCCTGCCTTGTTGTGGCTTTCGGAGATCATGTTGCCTTTAGTGTAGAGGGAGCTGTGTTTAGAGTAAGTAGCTTCCCTTGCTACAAAGCACAGAAAATTTTACATATATTGCCAAGTTAATGGGAGAGAAAATCTCAGATACCCCTCAGTTTTTCTTAGATGGATGCATTTTGATAAAACCAGAAGTTTAATCTATTTTATCTTCACCTTGTGTTTACCTCTTTCTCCACAGGACAAATGGAGACCTGCTGTGGGAAGACGTGTTAATTTTTAATGCTCTTCTTGTGTTTCTGTCGTGTTCGTAGAAGTGACGGTGGTTTACCAAAATGGATTACCTGTGATTTCTGTGAGTCTCCCATCCCGGCGTGAGCGCTGCCAGTTCACCCTGAAACCCATCTCAGACTCTGTCGGGGTGTTCTTGCAACAGCTGCAGGCAGAGGACCGAGGAATTGACAGGGTTGCAATCTACTCAGCAGGTACAGCTGTCTGCAGACTAATTGATTTACTTGCTATTTTCATCCAGCCTTCTGCTTTTGAAGTAGAAGTTTGCCGTGGTGAGAGTTCTTTGGCTTTCCCCAGAAAGCAGAAGGTAGAAATGGCACACCTAGGCTGAGAATGTTGTTAAGGTGTCCCTGTGCAGTCAGGGCTGCCAAGGAAATTAGCCCTAATGAAGGTGTGTTTTGGTGAGTTTCCTACTATTTAGCAGGAAAGGTTAAAGCTGGTGTAACCTATGTGGAGGTTCTAATCCATTTTTAAGGAATTGGGTGTTATGGGGGGGTACAAGGGAAACGGTGCCTTGTCTTAGCTATGAAAACACGGTCATGTTCCACATTTCATCCATCCTGACAATATCTGTGGGAAACGATAGAAGCCCAACGACTGGGTTTGGGATGAGCTGTGACATGTTGAAGCCCTTTGTTCCTCCTGTTCAACAAGTGCTGTGTGTTCCTCACAGATGGCACACGTGTGGCCTCCTCCACAGGCATAGACCTGCTGCTGCTGGACGACTTCAAACTGATCATTAATGATGTCACGTACCACGTTAGACCACCAAAGAGAGGTAAACCAGCCTGGGGCTGGGGAACGTCAGGAGTGAAGTCCAGCATTCACTTCTCTGCTTAATTGCAACATGCTTTATTAACTTGTTCAGGAGCATGGAGTGTTATTTCTAAAGGGAAGCCTTGCAAGTTTCTAATCCTGCCCTTAGTGCCTAACTTAGTGATACCCAAGTAATCTGAGTAGTGAGTAATGAAAAGCAGATATTCATTCTGCTCAAAATCAGTACCCCCAGTATCCCAGGGGGAATAAACGAGGAAATATAATTCCTTTTAACTTCTGAATTTTTCAAAAATTGTTTGTAATTACTGGAGAGTAATTTAATTTAACTCATTTTGAAGGAATACAATGCCAAATGGGAATTAGGTTGAAATTCAGATTGTCTGAGTTTGGAAGAATAAATTGTTGCTTCTCCTGATAAGTAATGTTGTTTCTATTTAAGTGTGGTACTTTGAATACTTCAAACAGACCTTGAAACCCTGTTAGCTACCAAACAGTGAAATCAATGAGACTTGCTCTTACCAAGTTGTGTTACTAAGAATCAAATAGGAAGAGAAACCGACCTATTTAGAATCAATAAGAAAATCCATTTCAATAATGAACGTGTGTGATTTTCAAGATGTGGAAACTTGCAAGAAGCTTTTGAGGCACTCCAGAGTTACTGGTGGAGGCAGGAACTTGGTGTTTCCAACTGTGCCCTCTGCTCTTTCTCCTAGGCAGCTTTACAGGCTTTGGGAGGCACCAGGTTCCTGTAGCTCTGAGGGACAGTTTGGGAAATATTGCTCTGCTTGTCTCGCAGATGTGGGAGATCTCTGTGTACTTGGTTGTTCTGTTGTTGTAGTAAGAAATACTTGGATTTCTAAAAATAATTTCTAGCTCTGTAGACAGGCAGACAAATTTGGAGGGGTTTTTAACTTGACTTGCACGTCCAGTTGAGGTTAGATTTTAGAAATACGTACTTTGACTATTTGTCTGGGCCTTTACTCTCACAGTAGCTTTACCCTACTCTCCAAGTAGCAATTAATGAACAAAATCTTTCATAAGACAAAATCTCTGAAATGTTCTTGATAACTTTACCATCTTGACCAACCCGAATAAGGCACTGTATTAAAACAAGTTGATTTTGTCAAAAATCAGGAGACTTGAACAACATCTTTTGGGTCTGAGACCCCTCTGGGTGACTGACTTCTAGGAATATCTGCTGATGGTATATGCCACCTTCCTCTGAAGGTGTTGCTGGCATCCAAGGGCCTTTTTGGAAAGGAAAATCACGTGGTTAGCATTTTTTATAATGTAAACAATAAAATGGTTAAGGAAAAAAAAGACATTTCTGAATAAAAAATGCCAAGAGAAAAAAGGTATTTCTGACTCAGGGAAACTTTGTCTGTGGTATGTGGGAAACTACAACTGGGAATGCAGCCTTTGGTGAGAGCTTTTTTTCCCCTCTAAATGTGGAGTGGACTGACCTTTACTGGCTATTACATTTTCCAATCTCATTAAAAACCACCTCAACAGAAAACTCTCCATTGAGAGTGGATGTTTAGATCACTGGATATCACACACACAGAGGCTCTCTCAGCTCTTGTATGAGACACCCACTTAGCACTGAGAGAGGTGAGCTCTGGGATCCCCAGGGTTACAGGGAATCATCTCCTGGGATTGCCAAGGAGATTTCTATAGTTAGTTTGTGCTAAAATGAATGTGCCCACAAATAGGCATGAGATTAGTTCTGTTAAACTTTTCAGCTATTGCTTTTTCGTTTTTACAAGGTCACCTCATCTGTTTGAGAGTGGAAATGGCAAAATAGTGTTGTCTTAAATGGTTTTTCACGGTCACTTCAGTAGGAACCAAATTTTTCTTCATAGGGGAACAGGAGCCCTTTAGCTGGGAGAGGGATATAATGTGCTTTTGTGTGCCTTGGCACAGACAACTGACCCATTTCTTTCCCTTGAGCTGCTGGTGTTAAAACTCAAGCTCTCCATATCTTTTTGAGTTGGTAAAATCATATTTTGAGATGATAACTTGGGGTGCAAGCCCAAGGATGCTACATTAAAACTATGTTTTTCTTTATTTGGCTAACATTGAGATTATTTTGCTTTAATTGAAACATTTTTCTTTTCCACGGGCAGTGTGTACCACACCAGCACTAGTCACAACTGCTTTACAAACTGGTATCCTTTAGGATTCCTTTTTGTGTTGAAATGCCAAGGATAAAAGCATCTTCAGTTCATGGCCCTGTTACTGTCTCTAAATACCACGAGGGAAAACTTGACTGCAAAGGGTTCTGCCCACAGAGTATTGGGAAACAGTTCTTGGCATTGGCATTCAAAATCGTGATGGAGACTTCATGCTGTGGGGTCACTAACCCTCAATGTTGCCTTGCCATCATCAGTTACTGTGGCTGCTGATGCTCTGTCGTCTGGATTCTGCCTTGGCAGCTGGTGTGATGGATCAGAACCAGTTTAGCTGTTCATTTATGGACCAGAAGCAGCTGTTGATATCTACCAAGCTTAATAGGATGTCGATCTCTTCCTTAGCCTTGCCAAATTTTAGGAATATCCAGCAACAATAAAGCCTGGCTTTCCTTTAAAGGAATCACCTTGTCTTACTTGGAGTGCTGGAGCTCTTCCAAAGACTTCTTTGTTGTTAAGACAGTTTTGTACATTTCCAGCACAGACCAGCAGCAGTTTCTCAAGGGTGTAGGAGAAGCCCTGTGGGTAGAGGTGTATCAAGCAGTCTCTGTTTTTCTTCTAGAGCTATTAAGCCATGAAAATGCAACGACGCTGAATGATGTGAAGACGTTGGTTCAGCAGCTGTACACGGCCTTGAGCATCGAGGAGCACCAGCTGAACAAGGAGAAGGAGCTGATAGGGAGACTAGAGGAACTGAAGGAGCAGCTAGCACCGCTAGAAAAAGTGAGGAGTTTCTCTCAGTGTGTTTTACGTGCCCTCCAAATGCAGCCTTAATTTATATCAAGGTTTTAATTAGGTCCCTGCCATGCTTCAAATAGTTATAAGATCACTGAAGCAGAAGTGTTTACCAAACTGTGTCTGTTTCTGGTTTCTGTGGAAGTATTTTGTTTCTTGGCTTCAAATAATTGGAAATGAACTCTGTAGTAAACAAAGACTGGGGCTAATGCGGCAAAATGTCTCTGAACATAGAGGAATAAAAACCTTGGTGAGACTTTCAGAGCAAAATATGGATGATGGCAATATACTGATGGAAAAGAAGTTTAGGTTTGTTTAGACTCAAATCATGTTTCAAACCACTTAATGTAACTATTTTTACATAATCTTAACTCTATTAGTGTAATTATTTTTGAGACTACATGGTATGTGCTTCTGTCTTCTGCAGGTAAGAATGGAGCTCAGCAGGAAAGCAGAGAAGAGGACAACCCTTGTGTTGTGGGGAGGCCTGGCCTACATGGCCACTCAGTTTGGGATTCTGGCCCGCCTCACCTGGTGGGAATATTCTTGGGACATTATGGAACCAGTCACCTATTTCATCACCTATGGTAGTGCCATGGCAATGTATGCTTATTTCGTAATCACCCGCCAGGTAGGACTTGTTGTGCTGACACTGACCCTTCACTACAAGACTTTTCTTTTGGGTACTGCTCCTTAGAAAAATAGCAAAATTGTGCCTCTCAGAAGCTGCTCTGTCCCTTCTTTATCCTGTCAGAACCTAGATGCCACTTGTGGTGGGGGGTGGTTGAGGGGTGTTCTCCTGGTGGTTGTTGCTGGCTTGCTGGTTTTTGTACCAAAAATGCTTTTATGTGTTTGGTGACTGACTGCTGGAGCTCTCAGGTTCACCTGCTGACAGATGTGGGCAATACAGACAGGTGTGGGTGCATGAGGTACCTTTCAATTTCAAGAAGCCTACCCCTCTGACATGCCCTGTTGGCCTTTTTAAAGAGACCAAGGTTCAGGCCTCTGCTTGGAAATGCTTTTGTTTGGGCCTGTCATGGATCAAGGAAAAATCACTTTCTAGATCCTTGTAATTGTGACAGACTGTAGATTTTCTAGCTCATGGTTTGTCTAATCACTTCCTAATCCCACCTAAATTACGAGGGAGGGCTCCAAGAGTCTCTGTTGTCACAAGACTATCAGAACAGATGCTGTGGGTGTTCCAAGCTGCATCATTTCAGGGGCAGTGTTTATAACTTTGTACCTCCTTTTCTCCTCACAAACTTGTTGGTATTGGACCCCTGAAATGTGTTAGTTTTTGTTCTCCCTTCATGGAAGGATTCACATGTTGAGGACAGGAGGAAGGTGATGGTAACTCTCTGGTAGAGAAGTAAATGCTCGACGGAACTGGGTCTGGCTGGGATGGAGTCGCTGTTCTTTGGAGCAGCTGGAATGATGCTGTGTTTGGGATTTGTGATCAAGATGGCTTTGATAACACACCAGTGCTTTTGCTATTGCTGGGCAGTGCTTGTACAGCATCAAGTCCTTCTTTGGTTTTGGTTTCTTCTTGATCTGTGATCTCCCAAGCCCTCATTCCCCATCCCTGGGTATAGCCTGGAGGTGGGTGGGGTGTTGTGAGGCAACACATCTGGAACAGCTGCTTTGAACTGACCAAACTGACGTTCTGTACCCTATAGTACCATGTTTTGTAGTAAGGGGGAGGGAGTTTCTCCACAGCAGCTGTTGCTCAGTCTGGCTGGGCTTTGTTCTGCTGGCAGGAGATGTGGTGAGCGATTGCTTTTGCATCACCCTTATGTTGTTGGGGGTTTTTTTCCTTCACTTATTAAACTGTCTTTATCTTGACACTTAAGTTTTTGTTGGGTTTTTTTCCCCCCTTTGGATTCTCTTCCCACATCCAGCTGTGGAGGAGTGAGTGCTGGCAGGGGTCACCCACCACACTGGGTGAGCTCAGGCCAGGCTTTCTGATCCTGTGCCTTCCCTGTCAGAAACCACTCATCCTCCCAGAGCACACCTGAGACATGCTGTGCTAATGGTAACCTGTGTTGCACCCTGGTGTAGCTTTATTCTTCTGTTTTTCTCTTTAGGAATATGTTTATCCAGATGCCAGAGACAGACAGTACTTACTATTTTTCCATAAAGGAGCCAAAAAGACACGATTTGATCTAGAGAAATACAATCAACTCAAGGATGCAATTGCTCAGGTAACAACAACTTTTCCAGAAATAAGACAAATTGGTGCTTGTTAGCTCTTAGTTACTATTAATACACACACCTCAAACAGGAATGAATGTATTTCAAGTTTTCAGCCCATTTTCTTGTCAGCCCCAGCGCAATCACTGAATTGGCTTTGATATTCCCAGGAATAGAACTGCTGGATGTGCATGGAACAGTTGCCTCTACCCATCTGCAAGGGTCCTGTAGAAACTGCTGGCAAATCTTGAGTTGCTTCAGACACTTCATGCTTCAGAGGAGCCTAATTCAAGATTTCTTTTCTTCTCCTCTCCTACACACCAGATGGATTTAGTGAGGAATTGCGGAACCGAAGACTTGCATCCATTCAGTTCGTGTTGCAGGCCTGGAAAATGATGTTCAGGAAATGTAGCTGTATTGTTAGAGGCAGTGAGGGCAGATTCCTCAGACTCTGGAGGCAGACACTTTTGTCAGACTGTCTGCTCAGAAAAGGACTCGGGTAGAGATCATTCCTTGTGTTTCTCAGGGAAGGATGGCAAGAGTAGAAGAAGCTGAGCCTACCACATTCTTTTTTACTGCTCTGTGTCATCCTTTATTCCCAGACTCTGGAAAGGACAGTGTACAATATCCAAAGCAAGATGAGTTCTCCTCCTGCCTTGGAGAGGGAGCTGCATGAGGAAAGATCTCGGAGTCTTTCTGGGTTTTCTCATGCCATGTTGAATAAACACACTCTTGGGTATTTTCCTGGAGCTTCTCTTCTGTAATCAACCATCCTCATTAATACATTTGGGGTGTTGATTGGGGGGGTTCTTTTTTAATAGATCTTCCCTGGCCTATTCCTTTAAGTGGCTGCATGCAGACAAGCTCAGAGAAGTACAGCTGAGAGTGGCTCTCCCCGACGTGAGCCCATGACTTTGTTTTACTCTTTAAAAACTTCCCTTCTGGACAGGAAAAACAAGGAAATAGAGAAGCTTTCCATTCTGTAAAGGGAAGTGATATGAGGGAAAGGTGTGTTGGGAGCTTGTGCTTTATAAAGTGTCTTTTCCTTTTAGGCAGAATTGGACCTTAAGAGGCTTCGAGACCCACTGCAGGTTCATCTGCCCATCCAGCAAATTTCTGGAAAGGACTGATCAGCAAAGAAGCTCTGAACCCCGGCAAAAAACCTGTTCATAGCTCTTGCCTTTTCTAATTAAAGCATTGCAGGTGGAAGCTTGGAAGGTGGTGTGGGGGGTGGAGGGTTTTTACCTTTAATCAAGACAAAGGACTGTACGGGGGGGAAATCTCTTCAATCTGAAGACGGGACATTGTGGAATGTTAGTACTGAAAAGGGCTTGGCAAATAGTCACATTTTTAAAACTCTCTGAATGGCAATTGTGTACCAATACAGGATTGGGGGAGGTTCATGAAAAGAATGTAATGCTGGGGTGTTGTAGGGGTGTCTTCTTCCAGCTTTGCAGGGTCTGCCTCTTGATAAGACACCAGCAGCCTGCTGAGCTTTTTAAATTTTCCTTTACCTGATTCCAGTCTCTTGTTTTCTCTCTCAAAAAAATACGAAAGGAGAAAAACCAAACAAACAAACAAAAAAAGAGAACAAAGAATCCAAGCCACCTGGAGCTCTGGCTGGTGATCAGAACTTGCACTCCACCGCCATTAACACGCACACTTCTGGTCAGACCTGGTCTCTTTTATAAAGTTACTACAAGACTGCTTTCTACTGGAAAACCGTGAGCTTCCCCTTCCCAGCCCACCCCCTGTGCTCCACTGACTTCCTCCTTTGTTTATTTGTAGCACAGACTGGTTGTAGCCAAATGAGAGAAAGGGATGAGTTCTCTTCTGGACCTTTGATAATTGATGTTTTGGATTATTCCGTAATAACTGTATCAACTTTGAGTCCCAGTACCCTTGAGCTCCTTCTGGATATCTGTGGCAGCATTGCATGAGAAGTTTTTTTTTATATTCAGTCTTAAGGGAGGGAGGTTCTCCTCTTCCTGCCCCTAACCTGATAGCCACCTGGACTATGAAACCATGGAGGCTTAAAGGATTGCAAAACTGTTGCAGAATTATGACTCCTCCTTTTAAACAAACAGTTTTGGAACATGGAATAACGAAACTGGATATTTGACTGTTCGTGCAGGGGGATAAAAGGTTTCCTTATACGGTCAAAACATTTTCCTGGCCCAGAGGCTTTTTTGAGAACCTGGGGACGTAGAACTTCAATTCTCTAGCACTTTCCCCTGACTAAGTAGCTTTAAATGAACTTTGTGTGCACAGGTCAGAATTTCTGAGGAGTGGCTAATGACATCTCTTGTTCTTAGCTAAAAAGAAATAGAGGAAGGAAGGTTGACCCATTGCCCTCTCTCCTAGCCCAAGGCTGGCTGGTTTCTAAGCAGATAAAACGTGTCTTCAGTCAAAGCAGGTCAGTCTGGTTCAGCATCCTGCTGATAAAGGCTGTGGTGACAGGATGAAGGTGGGAGAAGGACACTAAGCTTTTTATACAGAAAGGCTGGCTGCTTTTTTTGATGTTTCACTACTATTCCTCACTGTGTCTTGGAAAGAGGCTTCTGTTCTTTTGGAGAGCCATGTTAAAAAAAAATAGGAAAGAAAATAAGTATTAACTAGATGCCAGGTGCCTTGCAGATGTGGAAACACAGTTGGGATTGCTGCCTCTTCTCACTCAGTGGCATGTTGGACTGAATGGGTGCATGTTTCTAGTTTTGTTGGTTTTTCCCCCCCTTCCCCTTTTCCCTCTGTCTTTCCATTCAATTACATCGTGTGATTTATTTTTTTAAATGTTTTATCCTGTTTGTGTGATGAGTTTTAAAGGGAAAAAAAAAATGAACACAATCCTGTAGCTGAATCCTTGGTGTGTGTTTGGGATGAGGGAGGGAGCATGGAGAACAGTCCTTCTTTAAAAAAAAACAAAAACGAAAAACACTGAACATGTGTAAAATCCTGTATCATTTATGAAATATGTATAAAAGAGCAATGTACTTCTGGAACAATAAATAACTATTCAATTTTTGAATCGGTGCTCTTGAACGACGTTATTTCCCCCAGCTGAAAAGAGAATTCCCTATGTGACAGCTCTCCTGAGTTTCCTCCGTTTCTTTTTGTTTAGGTGGTTCCTTGTTGATGTTTCCTCCCTGAGGCCGTGGTGATGAGCTCATAGCTTTGCTGAAGAGGCCTGGATGGAGATCCTGCTGCCATGCCTGGCTGCCTAACACAGGGAGCAGTTGAGGTGCTGAGGTAGAGGTAGAAAATACTTGGTCTAACAAAGATGTGCCTTTGTTTGGCCAGAGCAGGATAAGAATATACACAGACAGACAATGCTCAGCAACCTAAAACGTGTCAGCCAAGTGGTGTCAGAGTATTGATATTCAGTGCTGTGAAAATTACATTACTTCCCTATGCACATAGTGGTAGAATATCTTGAGCTGGAAGGGAGCCCCAGGGACCATGATCTCCAAATCCCTGCTCCTTGCAGGGCTACCTAAAAACTGGGCTGCCTAAATTAAACGGTATGACTAGAATTGTTGTGCAAATAATGCGTACTAACAAGTAGTTGCAATTTCTCCATGTTGCAATAAGCTTGTGTGCCACACAATTCAGAAGCAGAAAAAAGGAGAAAAAAATAGACAAAAACAATTAAACTATTAATGGCATCTAAAAATCAGGTCTTTATAAAGCTGTAGAGAATTTATTACAGTAATAGTTCACCCTTTGCAAGGAACAGGTCTCCCCAGGGTCTCACAAACTCTCAAATTCACAAACACACACTGGTCATTAATATCCATGTAAGCCATGCCCATTGCTCCACCCCCAGCCAATCAGGAGCGCTGGGGAGTGTTTCCCACTCCTCCCTGTGAGCTCTCCCAGCACAGGGGAGCAAAGAGAAGTGTTTCTGAGCCCTCTCTGCCTGGGGAGACCCCTCGGAGAAATCCTCAGCTTCTCTTCAGCCAAGCCTCTGCTTCCACAGCCGCTGCCAGGCTGCTGCCACCGCTCATGCTTGCCCTGCCTCCGCGGGGGGGGGAAGCTCTGATCCGTGTGGGGGAAGAGGTGTCCCTGGGCTTTGGTCGGCACTGGTGGAGCCTGGGAAACCTTAACTTTGCAGCACTGTGATACCTGGGGCCCCTTATGGTGGGGGACAGCATCAATGTCGGAGTGTCTTTAACATCCGCTGGTCCCGGTAGTGGGAGCGCTGCCTGTATGGCCTCAACATAGCACCCCTTCCCCCTGCTGCACTGGGGGGAGGGCACGGGGGAACAGAAGCCTCCTCCTGGCACAGCAGCTGTAGCGGTGGCGTGGGTGCATCCCGGCGCTGCCCCGTTCCAGCGTACAGCGCTGGCCCCACCGCCACCACGGTGAGCCCAGCCCCACTTTCCCTGGGGCTGCATCATCACCAGGTGCGCCGGGTGCGTAGTCCTCAGGCACAGACTGACTTGCCTTCCCACTTGTAGGCAGGGGTCAGTCCCCAGCTGAACTTAGAGCAACAGGGGATGGCGAGGCTTGTGGCGGTGCCACGCTGTGTTTTGGTGGCCAACCAGGGCATATCACAGCATGACCCTTCTACTGTAGGGACTATGCATGAAGACACACAGGAGGGGGCAGGGACTGGGGCACGGTGCCACAGGAGCAAGAGGCACCATGTGCCCTCCCCACGGGGCTGGGCCTGTCCCATGCCACAGAGACGCCAGCGCTGCCCCTCGGTGAAGCAGAGGCACTGAGCATGTGTCAGCCGGGAAGCTCTGTGAATCACTGAGGCTGGTCTGCGAGAAAAATTTCTCACAAATCAGCGAGGTCGCAGTGGAGAAGTCACAATGCAGAGAGGTATTACTGTGTAACCACATGGGAATGTGTGGGCTGTGCTAGTGTGGGCACTGGTATGAGGCAAAGCGCCCGTGTGCCTTGGGCTGGAGCCAGTGGCCAGGCAGGGACTGGCAGCGGGTGCCCAGAGTGGGCTTGGCAGAGTCTGTCTGCTCCAGGTGAGCTGGTGGCCCAGCTCTGGATCATCCTGCCCCAGGCTTGGGGCACCCTTAAGGTTCCTGATTCTTGGTTCCCCTTACAGCCTCCAGATACGAGCTAGAGCCCAGTGGCCCCAGAATGGCCAGAGAGTTGAGACTGGAGCCTTCCAATGAACCCGAGACCGTCAGCCTGCAACGTCAGGCCCCAGCTGCACACACCTGGTTCAGAAGTCCCCCTGACAGGAGCCACATGACTGCGACAACTGTGAGGGGCACAGCCAGGAAGAATCAGGGACATCCTGCCCACAAAATCGCTCTCATCTGCATCGTTGGACCAGACGCCACCGTAAGGGAACTGTGCGCCAATGCAAAATGCTGGGAGCTGCACCCCAAGCCCGAAAACACCAAAGACATCCTCCCATGTGAAAATACATCTAAAATCTTCAAGTGAGCTGAGGAACCACGAGCTCTGCCTTCCTGGAAGCCTGGACAATGAGGTACTGGTGGCAGAGGGAACTTTGTTGCCAGCTCTCCATGCTGCCCTCCCTTCACATGGTCAGTGAGCCCACATATGTGGCAGAGAAGTTTTGCCAGGCAGGAGACTGTGGTGGGAACAGCCCAGCCCTGAGGGAACTTGGGCCTAGCTGCGGCAGGGTCCCAGGGTCCAGAGTGAGGGGCAAGTGCCACAGGCTGAGCTCTGCTGCCCTGCAGAGAAAAGCTGCACTGTGCCCCATCCAGAGTTTATCCCTAGTCTGCCTTCCCCCAACCTGCTGAGCGGGACAGGAGAGGGCAGTTGCATGCTGTCCAGAGCCCAAGACAGAACTCTCATTCCTTCCAGATGGACCAAGGGCAAACGTCTGGCTCCCAGCTCTGATTTGGTATGTGATAGTTTAGGGGACACTGAAGTTAGTCAGTCCTAAATGTAAAGTTTACCCAAGGAGCCTATTTGGTTTTGTTTGCAGCTTGTAAACAAGTTTGGATAAATAGCTTGGACATGCCAATTGCTGAGATGAACTCCTCTGGGCAAAAATAGATTATAGATAGAGTCATACCTCCAGATTCACAGGATTTGGGTCTTGTGAGGGTCCCGCCGAACATTAAATCAGCGAATTCAGGTTGGACATTTATATGGCAAATTATTTCCATAAATATGACAACTTTGCAACACTGCAACATCCCGGGGCCCCTTACGGTGGCAAGGAGTGTGGGAGTTGTGGTTTTTTTCCCTTTAACTGCAGGGGCTACCCCAGGCAGGAGTGCTTTGCCTGAGACTGTGCACATGCACATATGCACAGGCACGTCCAGGCTGGCTGCCACGGCCAGAACGGGACCCACCTGGTGCCATGTGTTACAGCTTAAGACTTCCTCACTCCTGGCAAGGGCGGATGGATCTTTCCATTGTGTAATAGATAATTTATTGGAAAAGGTAGTGTGTTTTACAGGAATGTTTTGATAAATGCTTATTGAGAAGTTAGCACATCCATCTCAGAGGAACTGTTTAACAACAGCAATTGTGCACAGTTACCTACAATAATGTACATATATTTACAGGTATACTTCACTGAACACTGTGAGACAGCTTAAGACGTCAGTGCTCTGGAGAGCAGTTCTGTCTTCTTCCTCTGTCAGGCTGTTTGGAACTGCTGTCCCCTATTGTGTCCACATTTGTATAATGTTGGCTGATCAGGGAGTTGATCCTGCTGCAAAATACTCGAGTTTGTTGAAGGTAAGAGCGTTGAACTGCAGACTTTGGGATTGAGGCAAGCAAAAGCTTCTGCTCCCCCAAGGCTCATCTGTTTTGTCCTTCTCTCTGTCCTGACACCATGTTTCCATCTCCCCTTTTTCACTGGCATTCTTTTTTATGCCCCTGCAGGGGCCAGACTAGCAGAGTTTACACCCATGTTTGACTGTGCTGTCAGGGTAAAGGTGAAGGTCCTCTTAGCATCAGAATCTTTTAGTATCAGTTCTTGTTTTTCTGCCACTTCTGACCATGTTACCTGAAGAACTGGATGTTGCAAGTGAGATGTTTTGCTGTAGGAACACAAGCAAACCTCCCTGTACCTATCCTCCACCTAAAACTCCACAGGGATGCACACATGGTTTGAACAAAACCGTGTCCTTTCTTGAGGCCCAGCTCAAGACCTGGGGCTCAGAATTATCTCAAGTAGGGATTCAAAAGAGAAATTACTCAGTTCAGTATCCTCTTAGAGAGGATGCTGTGAGGCTGATAGGACACTTCAGTGCATCGTGCAAGAGTTATAAGCTTTAAAACAATAATAAAAGATTATTCCACCATATGAGTTGTCCAAACCACACAGTTGCCTCTGGCCACTTGTGCTCCCAGTAGTTTTTTAGCATACTAAAGTATGCGAAAATCATATTAAAATTCCCAGACAACTTGCTGCTCACCAGAAACACCCACGCATGTTTGCACACATGATCTCTGACAGGAGCGGGTGACATGCCACAAGCCTCACACTCCCAACCCAGTGCCTTGGAATGCGGGCACAGGGCATGGCAATGTTTATTTGCTCTCCTGATCCACGCTGTTAAATCTCAACATCAGCACACTCTCTGGCAGCAGCTGTTTCCCACCTCAGAGCCAGGCGAGTAATAGGGTTCTGTGCCCCTGGCAGCACTTGAAGAGCTGGTAGTGCTGCCTGAATCTTAATGTACCACTGCATTCTTCAGCCCCTGTGCATTGCAGTGTTCAGGCGATGCTTCTTCTACCACTTTAATGAGGAGATTTTCAAATAAATACACGACCAATTCTAAGTTGTCTGGAGGACTGGATTGGGTTCCCTTTGCCATACCTGCAGGGTTCTACCTCGAGCCCCTCCAGGGTAGATGTTCATGGCTCCTTTTCCCTGAAGAGCGAAGAAGAAACCCTTTTCCTTTTCCCCTGCAACACTTCCTGCCTGGCAGGCAGCAATGATCGTCCCCTTTCTGCAAATTCTTACACTTCCATGTTGGCTCCAAGAGAGTTTACGTGATGCTCTGGAGCTGCTCTGAGCTGTCAAACCTTGGCACTGTGCCAGTCAAGTGAAGCTGGCCAAATTGTCCTGTCTTTGAGCCAGTGGACACATTTCTTTGATGTCCTCTTCTCTGTGTGCGTGGAGTTGGAAATGCAAGCTGCTTTCCTCTCTGCCGCACTGGATGACTTCATTTTCACATAGGAAGGAGATTTTTGTATCTGAAGTATTCTTCTACCTATCCCAAGAGATTCTAATTATTTTCCTTTAAAAAAAAATCAGGTTTATTTGTATCATGATACTAAAGGGGTGAAAAGGAAAATATAGGAATGGAAACTAGACTTGCAGTGCACCTGAGCCCTGAAGTACGGAAGGAGCTGGTCTTACACTGTGAGCTTTTAAAAGATGAGTCCTCCTATTTCTGCCCCTGACTAGTTTTGCAGTTGTTGGTGTGCTCTCTATGCTCTAATTCCTCCATCTGAAAACTGAGGATTGGGGGAAATACACAGAGTTCTGTAGGACCTGTGGAAAAACACTCAAACCCACCAAAGTCTGCATCACAGGGCTCCGCTAAGGAAAGAGCTGCCACTCTTCACTAGGAGTCATGCACTTGCCTGATTTTAATGTGTTTTTTTATGTTTCACTTGTGTTGAGTTTGCTCACGCTTCCCTAAGCTCGCGTTCACTCCCTGGTCTCCACAGCCCTTCCCACTGGCACTGTGTCCTGGGACAAATTGTTTACAGCAACGAGTCCTATCTCAGAGTCCTTGAATTCAGTGCAATCCATCTCGATGGCCTGTCAGGGCTTATTGTGGACACACATCCTCAAATCAGCAGCAGACAGGGATCCTGCCTCCTCTCTCCCAGGCAGGAAGGTGCTGATTAGCTCTTCCTCCTGCTCCTTGTGGGCAGGCTGCAGGTTCCTGCAGCCACAGCTGGGCTTCACACTCCCCGCCTTTCCCGAGCACTGGTGTGTCTGGAGAGGTGGTTCTGACAAAGCCAAGCTTCAGCATCTTTATTTGTCAGTCCATGACAATAAGCACAAGGCTTTCCAGCCCAGGCAGTGCTTTGAAGAACCTGAGCTCCTTGTATGAGGATGGCAAAGCTCTCCAGGTCTGTGGAAGGGGCAGGAAGTGTTGCCACCTGCAAAATGAGCATTGAGAACAGACATGCCCAGGCTTTGCAGCAGGTTTTGGAGATCCCTCTTGGGTACCAAAATAAAATCCCAAACCCTCTATTTTAATATTGCCTTTGCCCTTCATATCTTTTAAACAGTACTGACAACTACTTTTAAGAAGTCTTGGCTTTATCCTGATTCTTTTTGGGAAGTTGGGACTCATTTTTCTTTGGGGTGTGGAAGTGCAGGTCAGGAACAATAGATTTGGCTGGAGAGTTGCAGGCCCTACAGCTCTGCACATCCCATTGAGATTGGATCCTCTCTCTGAGACCATCTCCTGGTACAAAGAATTTGGGGGATATTTTTCCTCTCTTTCTTCTCTCAGGAATAGCCACTCCAGCTCCCTGAGGCGCAGATTTGTGGTGATCTGCTCTACATATAGGCTGCTGATGGTTTTTGGAGGAACTGAAGCCATGTTTGTCACCAAAATTAACTTGCAAAGCAAACAGTAAGTGCTCATAGATTTGTCTTCTTCCCAGAAATGTCTAGAGGCAGCACACAGTCTTCTCCAGCATGAGACAGTTTCTGTGAACCAGATGTCATGGTGACTTGGGATCGTGGAATTTCTGGGTATTCTGGGGCATCTTCTGCTTTAAATCCATTTTGGAGGACTTGATAGGGTTTGTTGGTGACACGTTTGAGGCTCAAAATTGAAATGCTGCAGTTCATTTCCCTGTGTTAATTGTCAGCTGTCAGTCACTGGCATGTGCCTGTCAAAACATGAACATGTCATGCTCACATACCACCTACAAACCAACAGGAGCTGGCAAAGGAGGTGGTTCAGAGAGCTGTGCACACCTGTGAAACAAACAGGCTTGTCAGTTTTATTTACCCAAGATCATAAGTATGAATCAGCCTCTCAATGAAAACGGCAAAATATAAATTCCTGCGGCTTGTTGCATTATTCTCCATTCAATTTTAGTTTCTCTTCTGGGAATTCAGATAATCGCTGTTTGAGGGTTATCTGCCTTGATAGTATTGTGTAGTGGATTTGTTCTCCTTTCCTGTTGTTGGAGAAACTTTTCTGGTACTGCACAGCTGTCAGCACAATAGAGCCACATGGATTTCTTTTTTTTTTTTTTTTTTATGAGACCAATGACAGTAATTTTTATTTTGGGGTTTTTGTTGTTCCCTAAAGTCATTTACCACTGAAAAAAGAGCAGAGCAGCCTATTGCACTTTATTTCCAGGTACACCTCCACACAGGGAGAGGGAACTTTCTGATTTATAGGGATTGTACACTACAGAAACACCAGATTCCTTGTTTTTTGCAAACTCAACATGAAAATAATGGGATTTAAAGCTGGCATGTCAACCTTGATGTCACTTCTGCTGCAGAAGTGCAGGATGCAAAGGGAATGGGGGGATGCCTCTGAACTAATTGTGATTGTGTGATCGCTGTAGGCTTAGCTGCAGTCCCTGCTGATGGAGAGCACTTGTGGTACAAGTTGGTGGGATGAGAGGCAAGATCCCTTTCCACTTATTCGTGTTGTCCTTGGTATGCCACTGCCAGCCATGGTGCTGGGTTTGCTTCAGCAGGGAAGAGATTTCAGGGTGTGGCATCAGGAGCTTGTGGTTATCACCTGCAACTCAGCCTGGTTTGGTTTGAACCAGTAAGGAGAGGTTCTCAATGCCTCACTTTTGCATGGAAGTTAATTCTGTAACGTTGGGTTTCTTGATTGTTGGTTTGATTTTTGTTTTCAATGACAAGAGCTTGTAAGAGAGCTGCAGAGCAGGGTCTTTACTTGCCTTGTTTGATAATCTCATTGTAATCATCGGGTTGCGTGGCCAGAACTGGAAAGGGCCTTTGTGTGGCATAGGAACAGCGTATTTCCCTGTGGGACACCAGTGTTTCACTTTGACTGATGTTCCCATTGTAGCTCTGCTCCAAGCGCTCCTCTGCAATCTCTGCCTCCTCCTTTGGCCACTGTTTCCTGCACTTGGGGCTTTCCAACCCATGACTTGTGGAAGGAGCAGAGATAACAAGCACCTATCTGGCCTCCTTCTCCATCCCTTCGGGACGTCCGGGTGTCCCTGGTGACAACTCTTCTCCGGATGAGATAGTGGAGGTGTCACTGTGGGGCAGTCAGGGCAGAAAACAATAGCGAGTGGAGTCCAAAATACAAGATTGATCAGTGAGTCCGTCTCTGCTGTCAATGAGGGGCTGAGCGGCTCTGGGGAGGTCAAGGCTGGGGCTGCACCCCACATCCCGCCGGCTTCTTCCTCTGATAAACTTCCAGGAGAGCGATCACACTTGCTCTTCTGGAAGCTGGGAGTCAGAAGCTCCAGTGAGAGGAGGGCTGCAAGAGCCACAGCGTGTGTGAGGGCTTTCAAGCCTCTGTTCCTTGAGTGGTGGCTGTTCCTTGGCTGAGTGGGATGTTCCAATACCTGTTTTTCTGTGTCTGCTTTGTCATCCAGCTCCAGCCAGTGTCTTCGATGGGTGAGTAGTAGAGAGGCATTGAGTTATTTCTGCTTGCCCTTTGTAAGGTTTGTGCTGAGCCTTGGTATTCTTAAGTGAAAGACTGGAAGACAGGAGAAAGATCCTTTCTCTTTGAAGGTGATGTTAAACTCTTTCTGATTGGAAATATCTTTCTATCACAGTGCGTGAAATCTCCTGTATTGGGAGAATCTCTTCTACCCAAGGTACTGTGGGATTTTCCTCTCCCTTTGAAGGACAGACTCTGAGCAGACACCACGGTACCTTTTCACCTGCTGCTTTGACAAATCTGAACTGAATTTAGTGTCATAATGCAGTGCTGCTCACTTCATTGCTTGGTTGTGCTGGAGCAAAGACCTCTGGTTACACAATACACACAGGATTAATCTGTGGAATGGTGGGTTTACAAGAGCCTGCTGGAGCCTGATTTGTCACCCAGTGTATATGCTACCATGTCAGCCAGAGGACTAATGATACCATCAAGATTACTAATGGAAAAGCTTTGCTTCATAGCTAATGCTTGTCAGGCTGAATTGCTGAGGCCACGCAAGGAGCGTCGGGGAGGGAAAAAAATTGAGCCAAGAAAGATGAAAAATAGAGGGAGATGGAGAGTGTTATACATCTTGTGGAAAACCCCCAAGCTCTTGTTGTTTGGGGGAGAAGACATGAGAAGCTGATCAGTTGCTTGTCTATTTCTGTGGATTTTTTTCCTTAAAACTCAAATTAGTTTTCAGTAAATTGTGCTGCCAAGGGCTGCTTGGTGTCTGCAGAGAGGTTGGGTGGGGAACACTGGCAGTCCCATGGTGGCTGTGAGGATCTGCAGTATTCCAGAGAGCACTGGCTGCTTTTTCTGCTTGTTTACCTCCCCCTCGCTGCTGCCAGAAGCTCTCAGAGGAATGAAAGACGTGAGGCAATGCTACTTCATTCCCTTGGTGTGCCTCCTTCCAGCACCCTCTGAGCTGCTGCATGTTCATCTCAGTAAATTTTGCTTTTAAATTATCTTCTGGACGTTCAGCAGTCAACACGATCTCCCTAGATGAGTGTTTCCAGGGGCTGTCTACAAAGGATATTTCATGAAGTTAATTACATGAAAGCTAATGAGAGAGAGTGTGTATTTTTAGTGCTGCCCAGCTGGGAAGCTGACAGGGCATTCCCGCTTCACCTCATTTGGCTTTTAACAGCACGAAAAGCTTTTAATCTCAGTCAGTGACTCACCCGAGGGCCACACCTTGGAAACAGAGGGAGTTACACTGAGGGAAGCCCAGGGGAAGCTCTGTTCAGGACACATCTTTTCGTCTTGGGAGAAGTCAGCGAAGCTTTTGGGGCTTGGGATTTCCAGCGCTGTGGTGAAACGGAGAGTTCAGGAGGGATTGCCTGGTGAAGCTCATCAGAGATCCCTCTCTGCTGCTCGGGAAAACTGGGCTGGTTGTGGTGGCAGTGAATCAGCTCCTCTGCATAGCTTGGAATTCCCTTCCTAACCCAGATCCATGATCCCTGTGTGCAGCTCTGCAGTACTCCTGACCATGTTCATGCTTTTTGGGCTGGATTTGAGGCTAAACAAGACATGTCTGTGGCTCAAGGAGCTGTGAGAGTGCTCATCAAGAGAGATGTTATATTTCTGAGATACTTGTACAGGATTCAATGTAAGTGGGACAGATATTTACAGAGGATGCAGTTAAATAAGGGTGAATTGAAGCCCATTCTCTGAAGCACTGGTAGTTCCTACTTCAAATTCAGTGGAGCAAATCAAAATGATGAACCAGGAAGTTTTGTGTCTGGAGCATTCTAATAGGGTATCGTGTTCCTCCCCCCCTCAATTGCATCACTGTATTGTTAACAAAATAACACAGTTTTAGAACTTAAAAAGAAATATACTGTGGAAAGTGGAGGCTATTCCAGGCTGAGACACGTTTAATCAGAATGATTTGGTTTATTAGCCTAATTTCAGGAAAGGATAATCAATTTTCCTTACTCAGGACAGTATTACCATTCATTCTGCATAATAGGGAATAGCCTGTCATGGGTAAGTAGTGCTTAATCAGGTATTAAATGTAAGGGAAGATGGAATCTCTGAACTTTCGGTGAGGACGGTGCCAAATCAGGGTTAATTAGAAGACTGAAAAATGTAACAAGCACTTAAATTCTTGTCTGTTCTCCCTGTGGTAATCTTATGTTTTAAGTGTTTGCAGAAGGTTCAGAAAGGCCTCTGAACAGGGACACGCTCCTGGAGCACTGTGTGAACAGACATGCACATACCAGGAGGTCCCTGTGCTTGTGTCTTGCCCTCAAACACAGCAACTGATCTCCTGTGCAGATCAGGAGGGTTTGTGGGCTTGTGAGGAGCACAACTGTGTGAAGAGTTGAATGTTTTGCTCCTTAAAAGGGCCTTCATGCCCTCTGGATTTTAAGGTAATAAATAAAAAGGTTTCACAACTCGACTACAAGACCTGACACCGGCTGGGGATAGATTTTGAGGGAGGTTGCATAGCCTGTTTGAAGTGTATATTCCTTTCCTCTGAGGCATCTGGCAGAGTCACCAGTGGCTTCAGGAGGGGCTTGTTCAGTTAGTATTTGAACAAAGGGTGGATGTGCTAGGCTAGATCCAGTGCTCCAGGATGCATTTCCTATGGCAAAATCATGACCTGGACCTCAGATTTGCATTGCTTGTATCTTTTATTTTATTTTTCCCCGTCGCCTAAACAGCAAGTCAGGCTGTTGTATAAGGTTATAAGAGTTCTGTTAATTTACTTGTTCTTCCAAGACCTTTAGGACAAGCTGTCAGAATTCTCCACAAGACAATCAGTTTGGTGGTATTGCTGTTTCTTCCCTGGGGATCTCTAATGCAGTGATCCTGTTAAGTCAAGGGATAGACAAAGAAATGATCTTGCGTTCTTCACAGTTACCAGCCCACAACTCAATTTGATATCTACCAGCTGTTCTCTCTTGCTGCCTGTCTCAGCCCTGGACCCCTGCTCTGCCTACATCAGCCTGAACGAGCCCTGGAGGAACACGGATCACCAGATCAACGGGTCCCACGGGCAGCCGGCCTGCGACAGCCAGATCGACGGGGAGTGGTACCGCTTCACGGGTATGGCTGGTGACGCCATGCCCACCTTCTGCATCCCGGAGAACCACTGCGGCACCCACGCTCCCATCTGGATGAACGGCAGCCACCCGCGCGAGTCCGACGGCATCGTCCCACGCCAGGCCTGCGCCAGCTTCAACGGGAACTGCTGCCTCTGGAACACCACCATCGACGTCAAGGCGTGCCCGGGGGGGTACTACGTGTATCACCTCACCAGGCCCAGCGTCTGTTTCCACGCCTACTGTGGCCGTACGTAACTGCTCCAGTCGCTTTTCCAAGCCCCCCTTGCTCCCCAGGAGGGAGGAGAGGTGGTGAACATCCACGCCAGGTGGTGGCCTGTCCGTGTGGGATTGATGAGGCAGTTCCACCCGCTCTGTTCCGCTGGCCTGGCCGCAGTGATTCAGTGCTCCCTGTGGGCACTAGGATTTGTGTTGGCACGCTGCCAAAGTCAAAATTTGCATCTCTGACTTGCAGTAATTAAAGTAGATTGTTTCTCAGCTCGTTCCTGATGTGAGCCAGGGCTGTAGCTGATGGAGTGCTCACCGGGTGGGAAGATGACAGGACAAATATTGGTATTTTGGTTGAATGCTCAACACTTTGTACTGACAGTGTTCTTGTTGTGCCCTAGATTTTTATGACATCTGTGATGTGGTGGATTGCCAGGGCCCCTGCCTGGACACCAGTGACTGCACATGTTCCCTGGGGACGACACTAGGACCTGATGGACAGACGTGCCTTGGTAAGGGTGGAAGTAACCTGTGCCAACTACTGATGCTTTCTTTCCCTTGGTTTCACTGCTCTTGTCTCAGCCCACTGCCTTACAAAGCAGTATAAAACATGAAGTATTCCGAGAGGAGTTTTCTCCCTTGCTGCCCAGAACAGGTCTGTGATTCTGTAAATGTTGCCAAGATACAACACCCCATGAGTGGATCCTTTCTGGTGGCCCTGGAGCTCCATGTGCACAGAGACTAGACTTGCTTTCTGAAAGCAGCAGCTGCCCTGTCAGTAGCAGAGTCTCTTTGCAAGATCGTGGTACAGTCTCACTGTGGTATTCAGAAAATGCTGTGCAGTCTGTTACTAGATATTTCCTCTCACACATTCTGTTGCATGTCTCTTTCCTCCAAAAAGGTTTTGCTGGCTGCTGCAGGGGTGCACACTAAGCTCCACCATACTTCTGCCCTTTTGGGATGTTGTCCACGGTCTAGGGCTCGAGAAGACACAAAGGGCTGTAAGTCCCAGCACAGCTGCAGCAGTCTGAGTGTGACAAGGGAGCGTTAGGGCAGCTGGCACTTGATGGCAGAGATTAGCATGACAAGGAGGGAAGTAGAGGGCTATAAAGGAGAGCAGAGTGGGGAACATGGTGTTTTGGGATTTGTGAGGGAACCCCCATGGACCTTCGAGGAGAGGATGACTGTGGCTGTGCATGGGTGAGTCCAGGAGAGCACCTGGACTGCGAGGTCAGGGAGAAAGAAGAAGTTCTGTGGGGCAAAGCAAGAGGCCGGGAAGGGATGGCTGTTCTTGAGAGGAAGAGGTAAGGTGGAGACAGGAAAAGGGGTGCCAGTGTTCAAGGGGGACAGGATCTCAGCTTTGTCCTGGTGGCTTGATTTGGTGGTGAAGCTGAAAGCAGAGTCCAGGAGGCTGCGTGGCAGATCAGGCTCGTCCATACGGACGTACAGCTGACAAAGCAGGTGTGGGTGGTTTCTTTCTTCACACTCCTCATGTCTGTGGGCATCAGGGTAGGGGCCACAGTCATTCCAATCTGTGGAGAGAGCAGCCTGGCCCTGCTGCAGAGTTACTCTTGCTCACACTGGTGCTGTGGAAGGGTTTTGCTTAAGCAGCTCTATGTCTCTGCAGCCAAGTGCCTGACTTAGCTCTCCCTGATAATTAAAAGCATTTATTGGCTGCTTCTGTGCAAGACTTCCTGTCGCAGAAGTGCCCTTGACAAGCCCCAGCACTGGATAAATGTGTGGCAGGCTCAGAGGGAAGGATTTCCTGCAGCAGGGAGGCACTGAGGGCTCCTGAGCCTGTCTCTGTGTGCTGGAGCTGCCCTCACCCCCCCGCGGCCGTGCCGGGCAGGATTTCTGCACGGCTGCTTCTCCTGTGGTTCCCAGATGGCACAACACCTCAGCTGTAATGATCACGCTGGTTCACCAGCCTGCAGCCTCTCTTGGGTGGTTCACTCATCTCTCTAATGACTTTCTGTTGCACTGAGTAATTGTGCAATCACATCTCTGAGAGCAACTGTGCCAGCCGTCCAGAGAAACCACATCAATCCCTATTAGCTTTCCCTAAATGGAGAATATGCTTCTTTTCCCAGCTCCTCCTGAAAGGAGGACTGAGGATGCTGCAGTAATGCAGCAGAGAAGCTGTGGCTGCCCCATCCCTGGAAGTTTTCAAGGCCAGGCTGGATAGGGCTTGGAGCAGCCTGGTCTAGTGGAAGGTGTCCCTGCCCATGGCAGGGGGTGGAATGAGATGGGCTTTAATGGACCCTTCCAACCCAAACCATTCCATGAATGCTAAGCAGCTCTGTGAACCTTCCTGTGCTTCTCCTCAGTACATTACATGCTTTGAATCCTTGAGTGGAACTGCTGATCCCAAGTTATATTTTCATTTGCAAACTTATTTAGGGGTTAGGTAAGGTCTTGGACTTCCTGTCACACTTCCAGCAACTCGGTGCATTGCCTTTGACCCCTTGAATACCTGGATCCGTGTTCCACTAAACAGTTGGTACAATCAGCTCAGCGCTCTCCCAGTCCAGTCTCAAGACAACCAGAGGTGTCCCAGAAGTGCTGGTTGTTGCTGGTGTGCAAGAGCAGGGGCAGATCTGTGTGTTACAGAACTTCAAGGACCAGCTAAGAGAATTGGGTATCTTGACCAAGACAAGCTCTCAAACCTCCTAACAACATCTCTGTGCCTTTGCCAGTAGCCCTTTCGCTCTTCACCTTCTGCTTTTAAGCAGCTTTAGTTTTATTTTTAGAAGGGAAAGTGTGGAGCCTGTCACATGTGTGAAAAACAGAGTGTATGTGTATGTCTCCTGGACACGCTTCCTGCCTCTCAAAGCAGGGTACCAGCCAATTCTTGGGCTAAAAATATTCAATCCACGTTGCTTGTGGAAGGAGACACCACCACCAGCTGTAAGCTGTGGGTACTATCAGTGTGTGGGACTACTGGTACCTAAGAAAGATCACCTCTGACCTGTCTCTTACAATGGTATCCTGCTTTTGTCTTTTTTTTTTAACCGTCTGACACCTAGTAAATGCCAGCTTCTAAGCTGTTTTGATGAACCCCCATGTAAACCCTGATTGATAACCTCAGCATTCTGGTCTGCTTTAGAGAAATTGTTAGTTTTGTGGCTCAGCAATAGCAATGTCTGGCCCTTCCTCTGATTCACTTTTGGGACACAGTGATGAAATCAGGTTGAAGAATGAGAATCTCACAGAAAAAGTACCTATAAAAAAAAAAAAGAAGGAAAAAAAAGGCAGACAGACACAGAACTTTAGCCTTTAAAACAGAATTAGGAGGAGTTCTCAGAGCTCTGTCAAGCTCTGTCAGGAGATTCAAAAGCTACTGTCAAGTGGAATCATTACATTCCAGACTTCAAGAAGTGCTTGGGCAATGCTCTCAGGCACATGGTGGGATTGTTGGGGTGTTCCGTGTGGGGCCAGGAGTTGTAGTCAATGATCATTGTGGACGCTTTACAGCTCGGGATGTTCTGTGATGCTCTGTGATCTCTGTTGCCATGATCCAGCTCAGGAGTCCGGGAAAACCAGTCAGACCAGTGCTCCCATACAACCAGCCCCATGTGCCAGCCGTGTGTTTACTGGGGGCACATTCTGACAGTGGTTTGGGGTGGGGTTTTTTTCAGATGAAAACGAGTGTGAGCAGAACAATGGAGACTGCAGTGAGTTCTGTGTGAACCTGAAGAACTCCTACCGCTGCGAGTGCGGGGTCGGGCGCACGCTGGGAAGCGATGGGAAAACCTGTGAAGGTGAGGCTTCAGCTGTCACAGGCTGCTGGAAACAATATCAATCATCCCCTTGCAGCACTGGTTGTGTCTTGGCTCCTTAACAGCTGGGATTAAATGTCACATTACCTCTGTGCCTGCCAGTGGGGTTGTTACTAAAATATCTTTCTAAGCAAGGAGAGAGAGGTCTCCTCACTGTTCTCCCTGCCCCACTCATTTCTGCCAGGATTTGCTTGTATTTATCTCTATAGGGAAAGTCTGCAGTGGATCTGGAAGGTGAGTTGTCCACACAGAACGAGTTCTTGCTGGAGCTGCTGGGATTTGGCTCTGGAGATTTGTGTGGTAGCCGTGCGGGGGCAGATTTGGCATCACTGGGTTTTGGTGGCTAAGATTAGTTATGGGGCAATGTCATGACGTTACACTAGAGCACAAGGATCACTTTAGCCTCCCAGAGCAGAGACTGAGGAGCCTGAGTGTGCCACTGCGTGAACAGAAACTAGATTTGGGCTGTTTGATGTCTGTGAGTGTTCAGCTGTGAGCTCTGCTGTCTGCAGCTGCCACGGTTCCCTCCCAGGGGTGGCACAGCCAGGTTGAAAATCCTTGCTGAGTTTAGACTGGTGACTTAAAGACCAAAAGTTAAGTTTGGTCTGTTGTCACTAACAATGTACAAACATCTCTGAGCAGGAATAAGCAGACCCAGCAAAAGCAGAGTTGTGCCTTCTGTTTTCTGTGGTGAGCAGTGAAGAGCACTGTGCCCCCTCACAGGCAGAGCTGCTGTGTGATGTGTTCACAGATACTGTGGGGCCTCAGACAAGAAAAACAGCTGCAGATGTGCCTCCCTTTTCAGCTACCCAGAAGAGCTAAATCTGCTCTCCGAGCTCTGTTAGTGAAACATCACTCATCCAGGCACTGACACTTCCCCGAGGAATGCCGAGTGTTCCTTAAGTACTTCTCGCCTTGTGTGGGGTCCACAATGGTCTGTGGGCTTTGTCCCTTCCACATCCAGCACTGAGCTGAGGCAGGGTGTCACAAAAACCAGCTGTGCAGTTTTTATTCCTGAGCCCTGCACTCCTCTGACAGGGCTGGAATGGTGTGTTTGGAAACTCGTTTGTTTCTGCAGTTCCCCAATGTTGGCTTTTAGGGCCTTTGATATATCTTTTAATTTCCCCTTCTGCAAGAAGGATGGAGCTTCTCATGAGTTTCACACTGCTGCTGGGGATTTTTACAGTCTTGTTAGTGAGTTTTATTTCTAAAGATGTGCCCTCAGCTTTGTGAGCCGTTAGAGGATGTGATTTACTTGTGAGCCACCTCACAGCTGTTGCTAAAAAGAACAAATGCAAGAGATTTGCTTTGATTACATGAGCTGGTGAGGCTGAGTAGGATTTGAAGTGTCTCAAAATTTCCATGATGATGCTTTACCCATTGCTTTGACTCGTGTGAAGTGTTCAGGCTGTTGTTTTCCATACATTGTGTAGGATTGAGTGTGTGATTTCCGTTCCTTTCTGTACATTTCAGTGAAAACCACAGTCATTTCTGACAGCAGTCCTGGGGAGAAATACATTGTATTTATGGTTTGTTTATCTCATATGTACGATAGTTTTGCTGAGAACAGTAGTACTCATCTAGCATCTCATCCCAAAGGGTTAAAAAAATTGAGCAGTGAAGGTTATTGAAAAAAAAAATTCATGATCCTCTGTTATTTCCTTTATAATAGGAAGCCAACAAGATCTGGAAATGGCTTTACTATCCTTAGATTTTCAGATCTTCAGAGTGTATCTGGATGACCTCTCAGGTTCTTTGCTGCAGCTGCAGTAGCTGGGAATATGTTTTACAGGAAAACTCAGCTCCTCAGAGAGTTGCCTCACCCGAAAAGAAAAGATGTAAGACATGACAAATCCTCCAATTAGCCGTGCTGCCCTCTCTCCTCTGCGCTTCAGAACAGGGGAAAATTAGGAGGGGAATCAACCTTACACCGTGAACTTGTGTCATTCTGTCCCTGAGCCAACCTCAAAGCCTAAAAGTCACAAACCAGCAAAATTCCTGCTAAACAAACTCCTGTGAGCAGAGTTTCATCCTCACCCTAGAAAGGAGTTGAAGGAATCTGGTGTGGCAGCCTCCCTCACAGCTGGGAATCCCACAGGGGATGAGCCACATCATCTCCCCTCTGTGTTCCCTGCTGGAAATAGGAGCTGGATACCTGCAGGGCTGTCCTCCCCAGGGCAGCTCCCCTGCAACGCTCAGGGCTTTACTTCTGGTGGTGAAGGGAGGAGGTGTGGTAAAAGATTTAAGAGGATTTTCCTCTCACCTTTTTGAAGTAAGAAACAGCAATAAAAATCTAGTTTAAGAGTGTTTCCTCAGGAGAGATAAACTCCAAGGGCATGTAGTGATGGGACAAGGGGGAATGGTTTTGAGCTGACAGAGAGAGAGTAGGTTTAGATTAAATATTGGGAATAAATACCCTGTGAGGGTGGTGAGGTCCTGGCAGAGGTTGCCCAGAGAAGCTGTGGCTGCCCCATCCCTGGAAGTGTCCAAGGCCAGGTTGGAGCAGCCTGGGATAGTGGAACCTGTCCCTGCCCATGGTAGGGGGTTGTGAGGAGATGAACTTTGAGATCACTTCAAGCCCAGGCCATTCTGTGATTCTTAAAGTGCCCAGCTGCAGAGTGACTATTCAGTGCACCAATTATAGCGTGGGGTTTAATTTGGTAAGATTTCCTCAGAACTCCTTGTTAACCTCATGGTGAAATGACAAACACAGGAAACCGTAGAATTAAAAAAGTTGTTTCCACTGCATTTTCTTGGAAACAAGCTCTCACCATGCTATTGCCTTCGAGCTGTGTTGGTCAAGCTGTTTGTTAGTCCCTCAGGGTGTGCTGATTTTCCTTTCTCTCCCAGAAATTGAAGGCTGTCACAACAACAACGGAGGCTGCAGCCACACCTGTATTGAAGTGGAGGACACGTACCAGTGTGAATGTCCAAGGGGACTTGTTCTGTCAGAAGACAACCACACTTGCCAAGGTATGTCAACAGAATCTCCCCAGCAGGCTCTGCCTCCCAAAGGTATGTCTGAAGGGAACTCTTGTTGGTTTTGTCATCTCTTATTCGTGTCCTTTTCAGTTTGGTTAGGGGAGCTTTGCCATTAATTAACAGATCATCCAAAACTGAGAGCCTGGTTAAAATTGCTCTTTTAACCAGGTAGAAGAGCCACAGGGCCCTGCTGGATGCATTTCGGCAGTGTTCACTTAAAATTCAGGTTGCTTAACATCTCCCACTGTACTGCTCCGCTTCAGCTATGTGTGCTTCTGACAAATGAATGCTGTTAGAACTGGCATTTTCCATCCTTCAAACTTGAAAATTTCAGCTAAAGTGGGTTTTTACCAAGAATCTCAGTAGCCATTCCAGTAAACCCTCCTGTGTCTTGGAGAATGACATTGGGTGTTCCTGCTGTCCCTTGGGAAGGTGCCCAGGATACATCTGACAACTGACTGTTGCCTCTGCATAGAGACGTGTTATCCTTGGAAAACCTTCCATCCAAACTTTACACAGGGAGCTGACTCACTTGCACCTCTGGCATGCATGTGGAATAAACAAGTCCCTTGGTCTGTGCAAAGATTTCCCTGGCAAATACATCCAGGCTACCAGGAGCCTGGTGTTACCTGGTGTGCTCAGAGAAACCTCTTGCAGTCTGATGTGTAACTGGGTGCCCAGACATCAGTTGGAGGGACAGATCCAGACTTCATGGTTGCCAGCAGGGCAGGTATGCCTCAGAGAGAGAGTTGGAATGGTTCCACTTGATGGAATTTCTACCTTTTAATGAGCTCTTTAGAAATGCAGGGCTCCCAAGGGTGAGCGCTGCACTCTCGGGATCCAGCAGTGCTGGTGAGGGAGGAGGAGGTGGAGATTTCCAGGAGCTGTGATCACATTCCCTGATTGAAGGTCTGATGTATGGGTGGAGAGCAATGTATTTTTCAGTCCTGGCTCCCTGAGGCAACCCCAGCAGGGTTGGGAGTCGTGCATTTCTCCTGCTCTTGAGGCTGCTAATGAGAGCAGCAGCGCTGCTGGGTGCCAGGCAGGGCTGGGGACACAGCATCTCATCAAGTGGAATTGCTTGTTCCTTGGCATTTAGTGGATTTATGTCCCCACGCAGTGGTCTGCAGATCTGAGCTATACCACACACATTTTTATGAGATCTCATCAGGTTTGCATTGGTTCAATTAGCCCAGAGCAGGGCAGGCACAGCTGCCTGAAGCAATTGCATCTGCAGCCTCTCCACCCTCCTCTGCACTGTCTCTACATTCAGGACAAACATTAATAATGTTCCACAGAAATCAGTCTTGGCTACAGTTTTGCCACAAAGATACTGGCTAGTAAAATACTTGGAATTTTGCAGCCCATCCTAGTACCCCACATCCTTCTGAAGTGTAGGGCTGAAATGCTTTTCCTCCCCTCTCCCCTGCCCAAACTTTTTGTGCCAGCTAAGCAGGGTCCAACATTGCTGTTCGTGTTTGTGGCAGTAGGTCAGGGCTCCCCAGCACCAGAGAGTTCTGCTGGGCAGTCTGCAGAAAGATAACCTCTGCTCCAAGCAGCTGCACTTGGAAAGGCCAAGGAAAGGAGTCAGGGGCTGGAACGTGGTGCCAAACAACAACAGCAGGCAGCAGAATGAGCGTTGGACTCACCACAGAGTCCTGCCAGGGTTGGGGGTTGGTACAAAGCAGAGTTTAAAGTGGAAATAGCTTTCCCAGTCCTCCCAGGTGCTCCTTGGTGTATGGGGGTGAAGAATTGAAATGTGTGACTGTCGCAGATTGGGTGAGGCTCCTGGGAGCAAGACATGGATGCTGACAGCGAGTCAGGAGAGTGCAGCTCTGAACAGGTGAATAAAAGGAGGTTCCTTGGCCTCAAGATGACTCCTTTCTGCTGGACAACTCAGTCAGGACCTCACTGGAATAACATCACACAGACACCTCTCCTTTTCAGCTGCCCCTCTCCTTGGGGAACCAGGTCTGCTCAGAGCCCAATCCCACTGGTGCACCACTGAGAAATCAGATGAACCGAAGCACTGCTCTTAGCTCTGGTTACCCTGCCTTGTCCAGGTGTCTGGGGTTGCCAGTTCCTCTGAGATGGTCAGTATGAGGAGTTTTCCCAATTAGTTGTGAATTGTCTTGAATCAACAGTGGGTCTGCCTGTAGGTTTCCTTCCCTGTGTGCACACAGCTCCTGCAGTGGCAGAGCATTAAATGGGTCAATGGGGTGTCTCCCTTCTCCCCCTTTGTGCCAATCAAAGACACACAGAAACAGAGATATCCTGAACCAGATCAGTCCTGGACTTTGGGGAATTGCAGTTGGGATCCGAACAGTCTTGCCCTGAATTTCTCCTTTAAAAAAATAAAAGCATTGCATTTTTTGGTTTGTCAAGGAGTCACTAGGACAGGTGAGGCTTTAAATCCAGATTGAGCCCATCAGTTCTCCCTCCAAAGGACTGTGTTCTCAAAGTCCCTTTGTCTCCTCCTGAGCTTTGCCATCTGACATGCTCCGTTATTCCCACCTGCCTTCTGCTGCTGATGGAGGGAAAGTTAAGGTATTTCTTAGTTCTTTAAGCTTCTGTTCTAACCCAGCAATGTCATTATGGGAATATATTGCTGTGGGCACTCTGCATACATTTTAGCGTATCACCTTGGAAAGATCAACTTTTAATAAAAAAAGTCCTCCCTGCAGGTACAGAAGCTGTTACGAATACCCGAGCTGGGACAGGGGAATTTTTTTAAGGGGGTAAAAGGCATGTCGTAGTAGTGTGCCTGTATCCAAGATCCAGAATCCTAAATTATATAATTAACGATTGCAATTAAGGAAAGGCAGGTCATATGAATGTCAAGGACTGGGGCTGTAATTAATTTTGGCAGAAAGCTTGGGCAACTTGTATATTTGGAAAAAAGGTTTTTGTTGTGGGATTTTAAAGTAAGTGGAAATTCTGCAAGGGTTTTGTTTTTCTGGCTGAGAAGAGACCAGAATATATGTGCACTAGTACGCTTGTCCTGACTCTAATTAAATAAACATGTATGCTCCCAACAAATATATATGCAGCAATTACTTTTTTATTGAAGATTATTCTCTTCTCTTTCCCTTTTCCTTTTGTCCAAGGTCTACGTTTTTTCCCCTCCTCTTATGTAGTGGAATTTTAATTTTAGAAAATTCACGTGGAGATCTGTATTAAAATTCAAAGTTTGGAAGGGAGTGGGAATTGGTGAGTTAATTGGATTTGTTTGTCAAAGCTGGGTTTAGTGGTTATATAAAATATCATTATGGCATTTTGAGGTGCTTCCCTTTTAGCTCGGTATCTGTATGGAATTACTTGGCCTGTTTTGATGTGTTCTGGGTTTGATGTAAAATCTTATTAAGGGTCTTAAAAAAACGGCTTGGCCTGGGGTGTTGTGAATTTGATGTCCGTATCTAGCAAAGGCTCTTCCCAGGACGCAGCAATGCAAGAGAGATCAATCAAACCTGTGCTAAGTATTAAGGAAAGCTGGAAACGCTGCACAGCTGTAAGTGCAGTGGTGCTCTTCATCGCCTTCTGAGGCTTTAGTGGGGCTGGAGAATTTGGAGCAGTGGTAGCTCAGGTTTGTGCTGTGTGGGCAGGAACGCAAGGTGAGTAGTGAAGTTACTGTGATGAGACAGTGGTGATAAATGCTGTACATAATTCCCCCTTTTTCCCCAGTAATAATTGGAATGACTCTTCCCCAGCTCTCTGGTAGGTCTGTAGTGCAGACTGTTATTCTGGGAACTTCTCTTGCAGTTCCAGTGCTGTGCAAGTCCAGCTCTATTGAGGTGAGCATCCCGAAGGACCTGGTTGGAGGCCTGGACCTTTCCCTCATCAACACTTCGTGCAAAGGCGTATCCAATGGCACTCACGTCAACATCCATTTCTCCCTGAAGTCCTGTGGGACTGTAGTAGATGTACGTCCACCTTATTGCTGTCCTGTCTCTTGGGATCTCGGGGATCTGGGGACTTGGCAGTGGCTTCCTTGGGGAGTACAGTCGGGTTAGCTGTACCCTCAGAGCAGGTTCCTGTGCTGCCACGCAGCTGGTCTCAGAGTAGACTTGGGTTGGCATCCCAAAGTAGCAGAGCTTGTTCCATCTCCCCTCTGGTGGTGTCTGTCAGCGTGGGTGCTGCTTTCTGCTCACCTGGTGCTTCACAGAGGCAGATTCACTGCCATTCCAGTGCAGCAGGCACAAGTGCTGTCACTCTTCGCCCTCCTGTGAAGGCAGATTCTGGTCTCTTCTTCCAAAGATTAAACTGGCTCAGGAAAAAGAGAGCTCATCTTAGCAGATGGGCAGCAACTGGAAGCAAATTCCTCAGCCTCCTGCAGGGAGTGCAGTTCTTCACAGCCACCAGCAAACTGAGGCCCGTGGTTGGTAGGAGAAGGGTGAACATCATTCTGGTTGCAATGTGTCGATCCACAGCCTGTACTTTCAGTGGCTGCTTTGTCTGAGTGCCCCAAACAAAGAGTGATCTCCCCTTCCCCTTAAACACCTTTCTTTGCTGCAGGTGATAAATGATAAGATCATTGCCACCAATCTGGTGACTGGGTTGCCAAAGCAGACCCCGGGGAGCAATGGGGACATCATTGTCCGCACCAGCAAGCTGCTGATCCCAGTGACCTGCGAGTTCCCGCGGCGCTACACCATCTCCGAGGGATATGTGCCCAACCTCAAGAACTCTCCCCTGGAAATCATGAGCCGCAACCAGGGCATCTTTCCCTTCACCCTGGAGATCTTCAAAGACAAAGACTTTGATGAACCCTACAGGGGTGCTCTTCCCACCCTTAAGCTTCGGGACTCTCTGTACTTCGGGATTGAGCCCTTGGTGCACGTCAGTGGCCTGGAGACACTTGTAGAGAGCTGCTTTGCCACTCCCACTGCAAAAATCGATGAGATCCTGAAGTACTACCTGATCCAAGATGGGTGAGTTCACTGTTCCTTCTCTTGCTGGCTATTAGATGGGAATTGGCAGTAGGGTTGTCTTGTCTGTGTGAGGCACTATCCCTTCTCCACAGCAGCTTGTCTGCTTATCTCCCAGCAATCACAGCAAGCCACCAAGCTGAAACCACCTGTCCCATCAAAAGTAATTGGAAGAAACAGTGGGGGACAGTGAAAGAGGTTAGTCTGAGTGCAGCCTTTATAGGACATATTTCCCTGTAACTGGCCTTGTGGATAATTGACTTGGCGCCCGTAGAAAAGATTCTCTTTCCTGATATCCTCTCTCTGCCAGCCACAGAGTGCCAAACCAGTAGGCAGAACCCTCATGGCTTTGTGCTGCTGCCAGGCAGCTGCTGCAGCAACTGGAGCAAGTTTCTTAATTTGCTCATAATGGCTTTGTTATAGCACGAGCCAGGAGACTCTGTGGCTGGTCCTGGCTGGAGCTCCAGGAGCATCCCTTGCTTCCCTCTCTCTGATGCATGTCAGTGCAGTCAGCTTGGGTTGGCTGTAATTTTGTGAGGTGTTTGGGGTTAATGATCTTTCCAGGTTGTGGTAAAAATAATTGTATGTGGATCTGTGGGTTTTGCATCAGAGGCTTGGGGAGCGTTGCTGTGGGCTCAGCTGTGGGCTCCTAAGATGATCCTGGTTTCCAGACACTTCTTTGGGTGCTAAAATGACTGTGCCATGCTGCAGCTGCGGAGTGTCTGCATCCAGCAGCTTAACCAGACAAGGCTGAGGAAATGTCACAGTTGGGAACGAGTCTGCTGTCCTCTAGGGAGGAAAATCCAGCCAAAGGAATATCTAAAACACTCACACACAGAGAATCACACAGAATATTCTGAGTTGGAAGGGACCCACAAGGATCATCGAGTCCAACTCTTAACACTGTCTCCCCTAGGTGTTGTAGCCTGGCAGTCAAGACGCTGTGCTTGTGAAAGTCCAGGATGTTGTCTGCCATCCCATGAGGACAATTATTTCCTCAGCTGCCCACCATTACAGCTGGTGCTGACAAGACCTGTGCAGTTTTCTTGGAGCAAAAGGGTCCTGCAGTGTCCAGTACCCAAAAATAGTGTTTTCATCTCCTGATAAAAGAATTCAGCATTAGCCTGCTCTCTCTCCATCCTAGACTTCATTCTCCCTGTGCCCGACATTTCTGAGCTTTATGACCAGATTTGTGATGGGAGGATTGATTTTATCGACTCCCTGGTTTGGGTTGTTCCTGTGGTACCCTTCGCAGAGTCAGGACTGCAAACATTCATTCATTTCTCCTCTTGAGTGAAAATCATGGGATTCAAAAGAGCAGCCAAAACCGGAGCCAGACAGAGAAGGGAGGAGGCAGGAAATGTCACCTCTTGAAGTCCCCTCAGCAGTAGCTGGAGGATTTATGGCACCAGCAGCCCTTTGGTACCTGCAGAGGGCATTAAAACTTCACCGAAGGGAAAACTGGGCTGGAGCCTCATCCAGCCTGCTCCTCTCCCCAGCCTCACTGCAGGCCCCAGTGTCCACAGTGTCCCCAGACATGCCACCCCTGTGGGCTGTGCTGTACTTAAGCTACTCGCTAATGATGTGCTGTCGAGCTAACGGGGGTTCTTTTGTCTCTCTCTGTGCTTGCAGCAGCTCCAAAGTCAAATTAGCTGAATATTCTGTTGAGTTGTCCCTGCTCCAAACAGTTCTGTAATAACCCAGTTTCCTTCCAGCAACCCAGCCCCAAAAGCCCAGGGCAATAAAGATGAGATTTATAAATCGGTTTGAGTATGTAAGATCAGACCTGCAGGAGTTAACTGCAGCTTCCAGAGGGGGAAACACTGTTTAAATTTAAGGGGCTATACCTTGCACTGAGGGACGGCAAAATGCCCTGTCCTACTTTCTTCTCTTGTTAATTCCCTGCCATCTCCAGTCAGCAAGAAGTGGGAGCTGCCTTCTGTGGGACTCCAGCCTTCTCCCTGTGCTGGTGAGACCACGCTGGAAATCCGGATTTTGGCAGATCCCTCCCCTGTAGTACCCTGTACTGCTGCCAGCCCAGCCCCAGCGCAGCTCTCCTGCTTCTAGTCTGTTCTTCCTGGCTCTGAAAACAAAGTGAAACAAAAGGCACTGACCGATGGCACAGGTGATAAATGTTGGAGCTCTTTGGGGCATCTGGAGCCAGGTCATGTCACCCGGGACAGTCTGAGGTCGTCAGGAGCTGTGATTTATCTGAGCACCACGTAGTTAAGGTAGTTCCATCACAAGGCTCACCTTGGGCTGCCCCTCATTTCTAGGCTGAGGTGGATATTTTATTCTCCAAGCTCTCCTTTCAACCTTACAACCCCACAATGAGAGGGTCAGAGCACAGCTCCCATGGCACTGCCACTCTGCTCCCTGAACTGAGCACATTATACACAGGAAAGGATTCTTTTCCCTGTATCCCGACCAGACTCACCCAGTTACCTTCCATACTTCTCCCTGTCCTTTCCCACTTCTCTGAGGTGGGAGGCAGTATCTGGGGGTTTCCTGGGTTAGGACAAGGTATAGTTGTCCCTGTGACTCAGGAGGTTTCTGAGCTGGTTTTGTCCATGTATCCCTAGTTGTTCCTTCTTGTTCTCCCTCTCCTGAGCCCCAAACCAGTGGGTTTCCTGTCAGCAGTATGGAGAACCTGGAGTTCAGGAGGCAGTTTGAGCCAGTGTCCAAGAATCAGCACAGTTTATAAGACCACAAATGAGGACATGCCTCGAAATGCATTTCGTGGCCCCAAAGCTTGGCCAGTCGCCTATGAAAAGTCTTTAAATGCCATTCCTTTCAATCAGATGCCTTTAGGAATGCTACTTTAAAAAGGAATTTTTTGCCAAATAACGGAGTGACGTGTTTGAGCTCAAAGGAAGGAATCTGTGTCAGTTTTTGTAGATGCACAATGATGGTTTATCTGCATTTCCCCAGGGATGGGATTTGTTTGCCTCCAGGGAAGTGCTGGAGACAGGGATATCCCTTCAGGCTGTGGCCCTCACTGGAGATGGAGAAATATGTGGTGGTGAAAATAATTTATTTCTTTATTTAGTGCTCCAGGGAACATGTGCTACTCTCCTACATGGAGAGCATGATCGTGTATTGCTAGTGATGGAAAAATTGGAATTATTAATTTTACTGTAGTGAATTTGAGCTGTCTGACCAAGTTCAGCAGGAAGAAAAATGTAATTGACACAAAGCAAAGTAAATCTGGATTTTTGTTGTTTTCATCCTCTGTGATATTTTAGCAATGTGTGTACAGGCTTCACTTCGAGCATAATTTATGTGCATATATATGTGTACGCTGAAAGTACATAACACATTATGCAGTGTGTAACAGTGCAGATTGTTGCACAGGAAGGTGAAACGAGGACAAACTCGCCTGCAGCTCTCTGGCAATCCCTCTCTGAGGGGACTGGGCCACGTCCTGCCAGCTCTCTGCTGCTGAGCTGTCCTTTGTCTGGAGATGCTATTAGCATTGCTGTTGTTTTTCCCCATCGTTCCCGAATTTTCTCCTGTGGCCAAAGAGGAAGTAACAGGGGATGGTAGCTTAGCCTGAGAGAGCCAAGCCCTCCTTTCCTTTCTCTGGTTAAGTAGCCTGGAATGCCTTCTCTCTTTCTTTTTCCATTTCTGGGAAAGCCATTAAAGCCTGTCCCTCTGCTTCCCTCAGCTGCGTGTCCGATGACTCCGTGAAGCAGTACACGTCAAAGGACCACCTTGCCAAGCATTTCCAGGTCCCTGTGTTCAAGTTTGTGGGCAAAGACAACAAGGTAAGCTCAAAACTCTGCTCTCAGATATTGCAGCAGCCCGGATCTGTCCGGGGCATCTCAGCACCAAGGTGTCTGTGTGAGGGTGCAAAGGGGGAGGAATGGCTGGCCCAGGGCAGGTGCTGCTGTGTCTGTTCCAGCAGTTGTGTCTTTCAGGAGCCTGACACAGGTATTTAGGAGGGATCAATTAAAACCAGCTAAAATTAAGTAAACTATGAAGGACAGCTGTGGCACCAGCAGTGCCATAGGAGGCTAAAATCATTGTGTCCAGGATGGTCTTAGTGGACCCTTGTATGCTGGGTGAGAGGAGTGTTCCCAGACACCAGGTACATTTCTCAGTGTCCTGCCTTTAAATCAGGACAGTCCATAGTTTGGAATCTCTTCAACCCCTGTGTCTTCTCCAGTCCTTGTGAGTACAGACCCCAGGATTCCACCATACTGTTTAATTCGTTGTGAAACCAGGACATCCAGGCTGGTGGCACTCTGGGGCAGAAGCTCTGTAGTGGGAGGACAATTGAAGGATGATGCCGTTTTCCTAAAGCAAGTAGCTTTCCTTTTCTGCACTGGGAGAAACAGGATCTTCCAGTCATTGTTATGCTCAGCGAACGCTGCCTGCTCCTGAAGGTATCAAGCTGCCACTCCACCTACTGGAGAGCCCCAGTAGGGTTAAAACAGATGAGAGCTTCCAAATTCAGAAATTTCCTTGGCTGTCTGATTGCCACTGCTGCCTCCACCCTGCATCCTTCCCGGCCTGCGCTGTGGATTCTGCTTCAAACCTCGCCATTGACCTCGTACTTGTGACTGCTGCTTGCAAGGATCTCTCTCATTCTCCTCGTCGTTTACAGGGCAGGGAGCAACAATCCTGTCACTGCCTTTGCTGTGCAGGCAAAAAAAGGCAGCTGTCTCCCTGCTCTTTGCATTCTCCCCCTTCCCTCAGCTCAGCCCCTCATTGCCCTGCATTTTCCTCCTTTTCCCCTCAGACTCTCAGCTTTATGTTTTCTCAGCCTACTTTGAGCTCTCTTGCACGTTGCTCTCAGCCCATATTCTTGTGAGGTTTCCCGTGCTCTTGACCTGCTTCCTGCCATGCAGCTCCTGCCGGTCCATGCGAGCTCTTCCAAGCTTGTTCCTGGCATTTTCGTCCTTTCCTCTGGTGGATCGTTTCACACCTTCACATTCCCTGTCTGTCCACTCTTGGCTAGCAGACAGATGCCGTGCTCTGAGATCCCAGCCAGGCGCTCTGGAGACACCAGAAAACAGATGGAGCTGCCCGTTTGTGGGTGGCAGTGGTGGACACGGAGCTGTGGGTGCTGTGGGATTCCAGAGGTGTGCACTGACCCCTCCCGCTGTCTCACCACCCCCAGGAGGTGTTCCTGCACTGCCGCATCCTCGTGTGTGGGGCCCTGGACGAGACCTCCCGCTGCGCCCAGGGCTGTCGGAGACGCGTGCGCAGGTCGGACGAGGAAGAGGAGGAGGGATCTGTCCACATGGCAAACCACGTCCTGACAGGCGGCCCCATCAGAATCGACTTCGATGATTAACACCCACCCTCTGGAGCAGCATCCCCACCCGAGACTGGCCCTCCTTATCAGTGCCTTCCTCATCAGTGCCTTCCTTCATGGCTCTTTGAGAAACGAGGGCTATTTGGTAAAGCCCGACTTGCACCTCAGGACTCATTTCCCTAACCCTGTGATGATTATTTGGGAAGTGTTTTAGGTGCCTGGACTGCAGAACGGTTTGGTTTTACCTGCATTTCTCCCCAACAGCCCTTCAGCTGAAGGGACCCTGTTGCTTTGCAGGCCTGAAGTGTTTCCCAACTTTCTTTCCCTACATCCGCCTACAGGCTCCGGGACTGTTCGTCCTTGGCTAAACAAATGTTATCCAAGGCCTTCTTGCATCAGACAGTACAAATAGTATCGTAGCTGAACATGTTTGCTGTGCAGTTCTGTGAGTGATGCTGAAGCTTTCGGGTGACTGTTAATAAAAACACTTATAAAATATTCTGTCTCATCATGTGCAAGTGCCTTGGAGCTATACAATTGTCATTACAGGCAGCTGAAGCTTAGATCTATCACAGGCCCATTTAAATGTTATTCCAAAATGTAAAAGGTATTTAATAAGATGTGATCTTTAGTGCCTTTTGATAATTGCGTGCAGTTTAATAGTGTTTCCTCCTGAATTTTGTGTATCATTGTTTTTCTCCCTCTTCTCCACCACCAAAAATCCTTTCCTGAGTGCTACAGCACCTTGGCTGTAAGAGAAACACCATTAAACATCTGTAAACGTCCCCCTCCCATGTGTGGTCCAGCCCAGTGTTTGTTTGGAAGTTGTGATGCAGTGCCCCCGCGAGAGAGACTGTGGCTCCAACAAAGGGATGAGAGGAATGTTGTTTTCAGCAATCACTTGAAATGTGGGCAGTTCTCAGCACAGGGCTGAGCCTGGAGTCTGGGTGGCTGTGGCTGAGCACAGTTACTGCTGCTGGTGGTGGTGGCATCGTGGCTGTCAGGAATCTCTTGGGGCTGTCAAGCTCCTTCCAAAGAAAACACGGGGGATGATCAGCTCAGGCTCCTCTGGGCTTCGCGGAGGAGAAGGTGAAGGGTTTGAGCTGTGGGGTGAAAGGGAAGAGGCATCATGAGCAGTGACGGACAAAGGAGAGAGGGAGAGAGGAAGGATCCATCTCCACCGCTGGCCCTGGCACTGCAGTGTGTTCCTGAGGTTTTCTGCAAGAAGTGCGGCTCTGTCCTGCGTGTTTGAAGGTCTGCCTGAAGCCCCCCTGCTCTTCATTTCCCTTGTTCTGCTCTGGCTGAAAGCAGCCAAATTACTGCAAAGAAGATTTGTTGCTGCTTTCAAATGGTCAGGCAGCCTGATTGAAGGGATCGTTTAGAGGGGAGTCACAAATCACCTCAGCAATATTCCATTTCACAGATTTATTTGTTCTGGCAAGTGAGATTCCAGTGAGGAATGGACATTTGGTGGGCTGAGAATTTCATGGTTTTTCTAAATGGCTGCATGGCTGCTTTTCCAATCTGGGAATATGTGTGCACGTTAGAGTAAATCATCATTTCTATGATGATAAGTAGGTATAAGTGGAAAAACACTTTTCATGTGTTATCTAGCCATATGTAAAAGTGAAGAGCCTCCTCCTAGGATCGCTGTTCTTCTGATTCACATCTGCATTAAGATCAAAGGGGCAGTTTCTTGCTGTCACTTCTTTGTTCAGGCAGCCCCTGCTAAATACACTTGTTTTTGGTAAAACAAGAGCTGGGAGATGAAATTAATGATCTGGTGCCTTCTGGAGAGGCAACTGGTGGTGTTTGTTCTCGTGAAAGGAATGTGGGGGAGTGATGCAGGGAAAGGTTTCTTTCCTGGCTTATTTCAGTTATGGTGCATTGGCTCTTCCTGACAAAATTGATATGAAGCAGCTTTTCCTCTCTGCAGGTTCTTGGTTAAATAATCTGGAAGAGTAACGGGGAGGAGACTCTGTGGCCTGGGATGTGTGAACACCTATTTACCTGCTGTCCTAATCACTGCTTTTGTGTCCTCGGTGGAAACAGAGATTGCTGTTTGGGGAAGGGCGCATTGGCTGAATGGATTGAAATGGGCAGGAGTTGAAAAAAGCCCTGCCAAGACACAAAATCCACAAGAAGCCACAGGGTGAGCCCAGTGTCATCTTCCTGTGGGAGTGAAGCTGACTCAAGGTTTGTGCACTGACCTGGGGAGTCCCATGGTCAGCTGCTGTGTGGCTGCACACCCCTGGGGAGCAGCGTGGAAAGGAGGCAGTTTTTAGTTCAGAGGCAGTTGTACTGGAGTTCTTTCTGGTTTTCTCCTAAATGGGATTATCTGGTGGTTTTCTTGGGTGACTGCCTCTGCTTGAAGGTTCAAAAGCTCCCTTGTAGAGCTGCTGGTGGGGTTTTTCAGATTACCACAGTGGAAAATGCACTTATTCAGTAGCTGGCCGATGTGCAGCATAGTCTGTAGGGTTTGGGATGAATGGTGTCTGAAAGCATGAAGAAATGATGATTTTTTTAGCGATGTCTCCATCCCATCAATGTCTGGATAGAGAGATTTTGTGCAGAACCCTTTGATTTCTCCAGTGTATGTTTATCACCTGCCAGCAGTTCCTTGCCTTTAATCTGATACCACTTGAACCATAACATATTTTAATCTATTTGCCAGTCTGTTATCTGTTAAGTGTAGACAATACAGATATTTTAATTTCTTTGTTATTTAATCATAAGAGTATGTTCACATTTAAACTGGCAACAGGCACCATTTCACCAACGAAGTACAAAGTTTGGGAAGTGTCTGGAGTGAGGAATGTGTTTCTGAGGTGGATAATCAAGGCTGTCTGTCCAGCCTCATGCTGTGGCAGACACAGCCCGTGATGAAACTTGGCAGTGCAGTATTCCCTTTCCAGTGGCATTATCACAGCCAGGAAAGGATGTTGTTGCATCTGATCAGTGTGAATTAAGGTCCTCTCTAGTAGAAAATATCCCAATACACCCCATGCAGTCACTTCCATTTTCCTGCTCTGGATACCAGTGGGCTCCTGTTGTTTCAGCCTGGTTGGGGGCCAGTTGAAGGTCTTGTTGCTGTTTTCTGAAAAGCAAAGACGAGTGACAAGAACAGAAATATGGGGCTTAAATAATTTATAGCTCCATGCATACATTTAAACCCAAACTGGAAGAAAAGTAACTAAGACAGACCCTCTCCACTCTGGCTAAATCACCCTCCTGCAGCCTTAACTTCTCCGTGGCAGATGGAAGAACATAACCATAAATATGTTTGCAGAGCTGCTGAAATATTTACGTGGCACGGCATGAGCGCCCAGTAACAACTTCCTTTCAACAAGAAACCCAGCTGAAAGCTGTCTACCATGGCTGTGTGTAGATGAAACACCATCTACCCCTTTAAATTCTAATTTTGCATGCAATAAAAGCTCCCGATAACAGATGGGAGCATTAACCACGATTCAGAAGGAGTGGTGTCTGAGCATGCTGATAGCAGCGCCTCAGAGGTGGCACATAAGCCCTGTTATCTGACAGATAAGCCTTCAGAATTTGGAATATCTCATCCAAGGCCACTGTGAGCTTCCTGTTTCCCTCGTGCAAAAGATGGAGGTGGATACCCAGCCATTTTGTGTCAGAAGGGATCCTAAGGGAAGAGCTTTGTTAAATGGTATAGGAGGAAAATAATTCAAATAGATGTGGATGACACTGCCACAGAAAAGCGGCTTCCCCTCCTGAGACCTGGGTGTGGGGGATAGGGCTGTGATTTCACATCTGATAAGTGATGGGCTTTGGTCCCAGATATGAATTATGCTTTTATCACAAACACCTCAAGTCCTCCTTGTGTTCACCAAATCTCCAGATGTTTTGAATCGTTTCGGGATCCACCGAGTATTTTAAGCACGCAGGGCTGTCAGGGTGTGCAGTGATGGGATGGAAGACATCAGGGATGGGCAAGAGCAGCATACTGAAAGCAAATTACCCCTCCTCAGTCTGTCACCAGTGGTGGAAAAATGTAAATAGCGTGTCCATGGACTTGGAATTTCACAGAAACCTGATGCCTGTCACTGCAAATTGGAGAGTTACAGGGTGGGGGGAGCTACTGGATGTGTGTTTAAGGTAAAGCCCCTTGTATATAACCAGCACTGCATCCTGCTTGCCTCTCCTGATGAGTCCATAGAGAAAAGCGGCGTCAGGTCTTTGAGGCTGGTGGCCTTGGAAAGGGGTGGCAGGGCTGTTGAGCTGCATCTGTGGTGGGCAGCAGGCAGGGCTGCCCTGTGCTCCCAGCTTGTCCCCGCTTTGCCCACAAGCTGTGTTTGATGTGGGTGGCTTGGCCCAGGTCCCCCATGCCCTGCTCGGCCGGAGGGCTGACAGGAGTCACTGTGTGGGCAGGGGACACTGGGCAGCAGGCTCACGGAGTCTGGGGTGGCTGCTGCTGCTGCTCACAGTTCATCCCGCTCCTCCTCGTTGCAAATGCAGGCGCTCCTCTGGCTGTTCATGAAGGGCCGGCAGCCCAGGGTCCACACGGCGTTGAACACGGTGTCTGCCACGGACTCACAGGCTGGGGAGGAGGAGAGGGTCAGGCAGGTGAGTGACCGGCATTCCAGGATGTGGGAGTGCCCTGCTCTGGGCTCTGTGGTGTTTGGGGTGTGCACTCTGGGGGCCTGTCATCCTCTCTCTGAGAATTGCCTTTTTATAAACCTAAGCGTTCCATTCTGTGCAACTCATTTCTCTCCCCTCTGATCTCGCTCCCTTCTTGCCTCTCTCAGGCTTTACTGGTTGATGGATCACCTGGGACTCTGTAAACAGCTGTTTTCTAGGTAGATTTCCCAGGAGACCCCCACATTGCTGCCTTTCCTGGCTCCCTCTCCCCTCAGTTTTGCCCACAGCCTCTATTAACCAACCTTTTTGTGCTTTTGGGGAGTTACGATGCCAGCTGCCAGCCAGCAGATGACTGCCTGACTACCAGCCCCTCCTCACCCTGAACATGCTTGTCAGTAGATTGGTTAATATTAGGTCTTTTAGGGTTTACTCACTGGCATAACGTTTATTGTTGAATGCAGAACAAATTTGAGAAAGCCTTGCCTTTGGGACTGTTTTCTCCCATCTCAGCCTCTCCAGGCACCTCAGAACTCCCTCTCCTTCAGGAGTTTGCTGGGTTGGCAGGTGTTGGAGAGGCTGTGGTGAGTCAGAGGGAAAACCAAGGCTTTGTTAAACTGGCAATGCTGCAGCTGGGACGTTTGTGCCCACACAGGAGGAGTACAGCTGCTCTTCCCCTGCCTGCTTTCCCTGGGCTCCTGGTGACTCAGTGCTGAGGATCCCAGATCAGAGCTGGGATGACTGTGGAGGAGGATTGTGCCACAGGAGCTGCTCAGAGCAGCCCCAGGGACAAGGAGCAGAAGGTGTAGAACACAAGGAGAGGGGTGGAGGGGGTGACTCAGAGGTTCTTTGGTGCTTCCTGTCTCTGCTGCAGCAACCAGAACTGAGGTGCTGGAGGAGTCCAGCCCTGCCTGGCAAGGGACGGAGGTAGCATGGGCTCTGCTCCACCTTAACTCCCTGGGAAGCATCTGGGTTTGCTTTGCTGCTGTGGGCTGAAAGCAAGGAGGAGTGATCTGAAAAATTGGCAGGGGAAAATGGGAAGAGATAGGAAGAAGGTGGCTTCATGGGGACCTGTAGATAAAGGTGACCATGAAAAGTTGGCTGTGCTCTGCACTTAGATCTCAATCTACATCCTTGTTTTTGCTTGCTGGCCTGGGCACTCTTTCCAAACATTTATCTGTGACAGGGTGGGAAGCCATCTGCTCTAGTACTGGTGTCACATCAGGCTGCACCTCTAGAAATGAAATGCAGGTTTAAGGATACCTTACAGCAGTGCATCAGCAAAGATTACCACATGCAGCCCTTACCAAAAAGCTCTTCTCAGGCTTGCAGAATGAGGCTTTTAAAATTAGGCAAAACCAGGTTGGCCCTTGAGCTGCAGGCACATCACTAGAACTCTCTTGACTTCTGAGGGATCCAGACCTGCTCAGCCACACTGTACCATGTCCCCGGTGCCATGGCATCTCTTATCTGGGAACCAGATCCTGGAGGGCCCTGTCCTTGGCTTGTCCTTAGCCACATGGAGGTTCAGTGTGTGAGTTTCTCCCTCTGGAATGTTTTGGGTAGCCCATTATGGTGTTTGAACTCTCCAGGAGGGTATCCAAGCTTTGAAGGAATTGCTTCCAGGTTTTTTGGTGGTTTTTTTCTTAGGGTTTTTTTCCCTTTCCTTTCCAAATTACAATAGTTTCCAAATGCAAATAATTGTAGATCTGCAGTCTTGAGAAGTGTGTGGTAGAGGGGTGAGATCTCTGTTTTCACCCATCTCTGACCCGTGTGTGACAAGCACAGGGCAGATGCACTGCTCCCTACTGCAGATCTTTGCTGCTTTTGGCAAAGAAAAAGGGCTCCTTGCCCTCCCCCTCCCCTCCCTGCCACTGCTGGTTCCCTCCACAGGGAATGCAGGCTGGGAAGCCTACCTTGGACCTTGGAGACAAACCCGAGGCTGCGCTTGAGGTCGGAGCAGATGGAGTGGAGGCACCAGCGGAACTTGGCGTCACAGCGGTATTTGTTGGCCCCGCAGGTGTCGTAACAAACATCCAGCTGGTTACAGCACTTGGTCATGGCAGGGATGCCCAAGTCTAGCTGGGGGAAGAGAAGAGAAGCATCCCTGGGCTGTGCCCTGGCCTCAGACAGCTGTAACAGGGTGAGGTGCTGCAGAGCCCAGCTGGCTCCTTTTCCAGAGGTGACCCTGGATGAGTGGGGTGGCAGCAGGGAACGTGCTGCTCCCTCACCGTCTGAAGAAGGTGGTGACAGTGGCGCAGGTTCAGTGCAGGGTAGGTCACATTCTGTTTCTCCCTCTGTCACAGGGAATTAACCTCAGCTAGAATTTGGAAACAGCCTTTCCATGACCGTTTGCCAGTTCTCATTTGTCAGAGCTCACCAGAGAGCTCCGTGTCCTTCCAGCAGTGGCAAAGGCCCCTTTTCTCTTTCCTCCTTTTCCAAAATGGGACACATCCTGCTTTTGGCCTAATATGCCATAAGTGTTTTTAATGCCTTATTTCTCAGGGATGCACTTGTAAGGCCAAGGACAAGCAAGGACAAACACAGTTTGGTCAAGAGTTCTGCTCTCTTGGAGTTAAGCTTAGCTAAGGACCATGGGGCGAGGGGGCAGAAGGCCTGTCTCCTGAAGAGACTGGACTCATCAGCTTATCATAAATTATTCCTCTTTTTGGCCTTCCTCATGTAATATTTAGGAGATGAATTGTTCCTTTGTTGAGCTCATGATTGCCTGTGTAAGGGGGAGGTACCACAACATACCCACAAGGTCTGCAGTGAAATAGAGTTTAAGGAACTAAACCTGACATGTAAATTGGGCTGCAAAGAGAGGGGCTTTTAGAGCAGGAATTTGCCTAAATGCTGCAGACTCCATGGGCTGCACGAGCTAAATAGGAATTCCTGCTCTGGGAGCCTCTGGGAGTGCTTTTCCTGGCGATTCCATATGATTTCATTAATTGCCTTTAAAATAATAAGGGAGTGCATCAAAGCCCATGGGTTTGGCAGAGGCCGAAAGCACGGGAGGGGGTGAAGGGCCGGGTGTGGAGGATGCACTCAGGTCCCTCCTGGAATTCACAGCTGCCCCATTTGGGCATGGTGGCTGTGGCAGTACATACACTTTCGGGTACCTTGAGCCCCAGGAAATGGGAACTGCAGCCGTTGGGTTCTTGGGGTTTGTAATGAGGCCGCGGCATCGGAGCCTTCCCTGGGAAAGAAAAGGACACATGTTAGGAAAGCTGATCTTCCCAAGAGCAGCACCAAAATCCCCAAATGCTTCATTCCTGTCAGGAATGTGCTTCTGCACAGCTGGGATCACCCAGCTGGGGTCTTAAGTCCTCCAAGAAACTGCTAGTTACCCCAACAGCTTAGCAAAGGGGTTTCTTTCCATCCTCAGTTCTTCCTTGGAGTGCCAGTGTGCTGTGGATTCCACAAAACTGTGCCAGGCCTTGCATGTCTGCTCTTGCTCTGAGCAGGTCTTTTTGGTCCATTTTGTGCACACAGTGATGCACTGACACGCTCTACAAATCATTTCTATTCCTTTGATCCCAGCACCTCTCTCAGTCTGCTTCTTAATATGCATAAAGGAGCAAGAATTTCCCCTGTGGATAATTATCTACCTAATGCGGAAAGAGTCCAGCAAGCAATGAGGAGCTTCAGCAGCATTTTAATCTGATTTTTGAAGGTGTGCAGGCCCTGCTCAGGCTTTGTGTGTGGATGACAGAGTGCTCTGGGTGCGAGGGGTGAGAAACTGGGCTGGAAACCATCCTTGTGGAAAGGAGATCTGGCTATTCCCTACCCTCTGGGTGAAACACCTTTTCCTAATATCCAAGCGAACTCTCCCCTGACACAGCTCCAGCTGTTCCCTCAGGTCCTGTCCCCGCTCTGGGAAGGCATTGTAGCCTGTCTGAATGTTACAACAGAAACGTGTGTGACTGAGCCTTCTGTCAGTCCAACACATCGAGGGTTAAATTTCTGCTTCCCCGAGCCCTGCTAGAGAATTTATATAGACATAAAATGGATCTAATTCAGCCCTTCAGGCAGGGTTGGGTTCTTTTAAACTCCATTTCCCCTGCTTTCTTCTTGTCAGTACCAATAATTATTTAAGATTCCTTCCCCTTTTTTTGTGTGGAGGTACCTAAAATGCCAGTGGTTAATACAATCATAAATCTGCCGTGCGCTTGAGAAGACCTTACAGCCAAATGCCTCAAAAGGTCTTATGTAGGAGTGTTCCCAGCACCTTCTCAATTAAAATTGCCAGGGTGGTTTTGTTTAAATAACAGATTTGCAACAAATAAACAACAGACTGAAATCCTGCCCAGCTGTGAGGTGCCAACAGCTGATTTTCCCCTTCCAAAACAGCCTAGTTAGCCTTTTGGAAGGGGATGAGAATTGGGGCTCAGAATTCAAATGTTCCTGAGCTGAGGTGGGAGGCAAAGTTCAAAATCCACGGTGGGTTTTGCAGGATGGAGTCAAATTTAATGACTGGCTTGTAATACTCATGGTAGGTTTTGTTCCTGCAGCACATTTCCAGTTAATGGGATAAGGTGGTAAGTCAGAGGAGGGGTGAGACTGATTGGGGATATTGAGATCACAGAACCCATAGTCCCTTGGGTTGGAAGGGACCTTAAAGATCGTCCAACCTCCATCATATGGTTCCGAAGCCCAGGTGGCTGAATTTCCATGGCTTCCATTAAGCTGAAGTCAGAGCTGTTAAAATGCCTTAGAAAGGTATCCTCACGTGAGAATTGTGATGAACAAAACACTGAACTGTCTTCAAGATGAGCCCTTGTAGGAAACCTGCCCCCTCCTCTCTGAAAACAGAGCTTAATAATTTGTAAAGTTCCTCTTTGTGAACTCTTAGCTAGTTCCAAGTCCAAGACACCACAATTAACATCTCTCCCACGCCTTGTTTTCTAGTTAACTGGAAAACAAAAGCAAAACCCAAATACCAGCCATTCCACTAGCACGGACTCCCTGCTCCTGTTCCCGTTTATTGCTGGCCCATCCTTACAGGCAAGAAGATGTATTTCAGGGCACTGCCTTGATGGCACAGCCTTAGGGCCGAGGTTGAGTTTCCCTGATGCATTTTAATATCTGCAGGCTGCCGTGGCTGTTCCCAGAGGCTGGAAAAGAGCCATCTGGCTGGAGCAGCTGCTGGGACACTGCAGCACTGGTACATTGGCAGGGGAAGGGGAGAGTTTTCTGGGTGAATAGATGGGCTCGGCACCCCTGGCAGTTTTGGGTGGTCCACTGTTTTTTCTGTGCCCTGGGCAGGCTTTGAGCAGAGGTGCCCCTGCTTAGCCCAGCCTTGTAGTGCAGTGCTGAAGAGCTGGGCTTTGAGGGCTCTTTCCCCACAGCCTGGAGGTGCCTCCTCATCTCAAACCCTTCAGGACCCAATGCTGGGCCAGAGCATTGAAATCCTGCTTGGACAAAGTGCTGAGGGAAGCTACAAGGGGTTTACTCCCAGCTCGGGCTGTTTGCTTCCCCTGAGATGCCCAGAGACACTTTGTAAGCAGGAGGAGATATTTGCCAGCGTAATCCTAATGTCCTGATTAAAGGGAGTAATCCATCAAGTTGTTTGTTTTCAAACCTCACTAGCTGCTGAAAAATGAGGAGGAGAGTCTTAGAGCCAGGGCAGCCAAGTGCCGTGTGCTCAGCTGAAGATGGATGTGGCAATCACAGGTGAGTCCTGACCTTTACCAGGGCAAAATAAGCTATTATTGGTATCTCTTGGCTGAATTGGAAGAAAAGTACAAGGCATAATTTTTGCTTCGTGCCTGGAGAAAAAGCAATCAGGCCCTGATTCAGCACAAAGATGGTAAAGATGGTTTGTGTTCATTCTTCTGGGCACAGACTGGATTTTACTGGTTTGGGATCATCCTGACAACCTCTCCACACACATTGTCTGTGCTAGACGCTGGCACAGAGAAGTGACCCTGGAAGGGTCCAGCAAGACCCTTGGAGACCTCTGGGCAGCTGTTCAGGAGTTTCCTCCTTCAGCCGCTGATTAATGAGTTGTTCAGCAGAAGATGAGAACTGGGCTAAAGATGTGCTTGTTCATTTTCCTTTCTAGGCAAAACACTTCCCCAGTACGTAAAACACAGGATGTTCTCAGATTGTGGAAAGGGATCTCTGGAGATGCTCTTCACAGGGATAGAGACAGGGAGAGCCTAAGCCTCGAGATGTGTCTGAAAGCAATGAACTTCTCCAGGATTTGGTGAGTCCTGAGATTCCCTGGAACCAGGTCTGAGTATCAGCGTTGCCTCAGGCACACTGCAGTTATTCCCACTGCCAGGGGTTTCAGTCTCCACATTAAGAAGGGCAAACCCCTTTCTCCCTGAATGTGGAGTGTGGTGTGGACCTTTAGGAGGTTGTCACACAGCCTGGGACTGCCACCCTGTGAGCATGGGGACAGGCTGCCTGGAGGGCAGGTGGCCTTGTCCTAGGTGCTGGGGGAATGTGTGGGATGAGTGGGAGCTGCCTCCCCCAGACACTGGGGACATGCATAGCCCTCCTGAGCTGAGCTGAGGGGGGGCTGTGGGGCTGCAGGCTGGGGGACCAGGGCCACTGTGGGGCTGAGGTGCCTGGCTCCCTCCATCCCACTGTGGGGCTGAGGAGCCTGGCTCACTCCATCCCATGGGGCTGAGGTGCCTGTCTTGCTGCTCCCTGTTTGCTGTTAGCGTGGGGCTTGGAGAGCAGAGCTGGCAGGAGTGGGAGGACAGATTATTTAGAAACAAAACCAAAGACCCAACAACTTTCAGACTAATTTTAACCTCTTTGTGGGTCTACTTTGGCTAAGCATGGCCCCTCTGCCCTCTCCCCTGGCAGGGAACTTGAGTGATCCCTGCAGCATCTCCCTGGCTGCTGGCTTGGGAGGGGCAGGAGGTCCACGGGATGCAGACACACTGAAAGGGAGTTGGTGGGATCTCCTCAGAGCCCCGAGTCTGTGAGAACTGATGCTCAGGGAAGGAGAGGGACTGAAATCCTTCTGTGCTCACAAGCCTCATGCTCAAGCTAGGGATGTGGGATAAAGCTGGGGGAAGAGGGGCTGACAGGCTTTTTTGGATGGGCAGGCTGAGGTGACAGAGGAAAAGGTACTGCTGTAGGACAGTTGTGGAAGGCTGAGGAGAGAATACAGGCTGTAGGAAACTTCCTTGCTTGTTCCCAAGCAGGTTGTCTCTGCAGGTACCTGGTGCTGCCTGTCTGTCACCTCACAGACCTGCAGCTCTGTGTGCCCTGACCCCTGCCCTGCTGTCCCTGAGATGTCACCCCCTCATCCTGCCTCCAGGACAAACCAAACTCCTTCTTTTTTTGTTAAATCACTCTAAAGTCCAAGGCAAGCAGGAGCTGCCTCATTCCCCCTGGAGAACTGAACGTTCCTCCTGGTGACAGTAGGTCTGGGCTGCCTCCCTGTTATCTCCCCTCCTCCAGCCCAGGGCGCATTGGGCAGCTCACAACTGCTGAACAAGGACAACTCCGAAGGTTGCTCAGATTAGGGCCTCTCCTCTGGGGCCTCGCTGCTTACCCTGGTCCCCTCTGGGGTTTCAGGCAGCCTGAGTACCTGCATCCTCTCATCCACACCTCTTGTCCCCGTGCACACAACAGTGGCTTTGAGATCAGGCTGTTCTCGGGGAAAGGGAAAGATGAGGAGGGCTCAGAGTCCCTGTGCTGGCACCAGAAGAGAAGGTGTGACTGTGCATAGCCCGGAGCAGGTCATGGGTAGGAGAAGCTGGCTGTGGTCTCAGGGAAGGAGGGCAAGGAGAGAGGAGGCAGCAGCAGTGAGGTTCCCTTACCATATCGACATCTGTACTGGCAGACTCCGTTTTTCCCCCCAAGCAGTTCCAAGAAGGAGTCGAAGTAGCTGTTCACCGTTTCAAAGCCATCCCGGATGGTCTCGATGCCCCAGTCGGAATAGGACGAGTGTGCCTGTGGGGCCTGGTGCCCGGTGTCCCCCTGTGCCACCTCCTCGGTGCACTGCCCCAGGCCCAGGGTGAGGCACAGAAGCGCTGCCTCCAGGAGCAGCCGCATGCTGCAGTGCGGCCCCGGGGCAGCGGGGAGCAGCGGGAATGAGCTGCCCTGGGTGGGAGCAGGTGAGCACCCCCTCCCTGGACTTTGGCCACTTCCCCGGGGAGCCTGCGTGAGGTCACTGCAGGCAGGGAGCAAAGTGCAGCGCCGAGATTTGGGACCAAGTTCACCCCACGGAGGTGTGAGTTTGCACAATCCCTCTGGAACGGGCTCAGCCCTCGCGGTACCAGGGCTCCAGCTCCCCAAAAGGGACCTGTCCCTGGAGGGCTGTCTGCCCAGGACCCTCCTCCTGCCCCCCGGGGTACTGCACGGGCCTCCTCACTCCCTCCCTCCCCAGCCTGTTGGGAGATGAAGTTTCTCTTTGTCCAAAGTTTGTGCTGCTCAGGCAATAGATCAGCAGACTGAGGAGCACCCCTTGCCTTTTCCCAAGGCATCCTGGGCACGTGATGGGGTGGGATGAGACACCCACCCAGCCTGGCCGCTGGGGGATTCCTCCTGGCAAATCCTGTGGGACCCCAGAGCCTTGGAGGGGGTTGATCCAGCAACTTGGAGTAGTTTGGGGTTACAAACACTGCATTCAGGGCAGTTCCTTGGCATCACCTCCAGTTCCAGGATCAGTGTCGTGGGTGAGTGTATTTGCCTTTGATGGGATTCCCAAGGACTGATGTTCCAAGGCTGGTTGTACTGTGCCCACGTAATGCCAGCACTGCCAAATTAAACACAAAGCATTGGTGACCCAGAGAGAGGCAGGGCTGGCACTGACACCTGAGCCAGGGAATGTGGGGGGAGCTGCATGTCCTGGCTCTGGGGTGGGACTGACCTGCTCAGCTGGTGGACAGTTCAAAAAAGTTACTCATTAAAAGAGAATACCCAAATGAGCACCAGCAGCAAAAGACAAGGCAAACCACTGATAAAAAATAGGGAAGGCTCTGGTTTCCCTCAGCTTTTGGGATGTGTCCCAGCACAGCCTCTCTGGGGCAGCTGGGCAGCAGGTCTTTCAAATATATGGCAAACACAAATGCAAATCCTGGCATTTTATTGTTTTGCAGGAGATTCAGCCCTGCTGCATTGCTGCTTCTGAAGGGCCAGAGCCCAGTGGCACTGCCTGTGTCTTTCTGCATGTGGCCATTTGTGATGTGCCCCAAACGTGGGATAAGGAGGAGGGACCACAGACAGGTAAGCCAGAGAAGGGGGGAAGAGGAGCAAACAAAGTGGTCAGTGCCCCTCCTGTGAAATGGTGTGAAGTGTGAGGCAGCTGCTGCCTCCTTGTTCCATCTGCTCTGAGGCCCAGCATACACACAGCTGAATTCCTGCATGAGTGGACATATGTGTGGTGCAGGAGGTCCCAAGGGAGCCTTGAAACAGCTTTGTTTTTAGGGAGATAAACCCAGATGCAGAGAGCACTGGGAAGGGAGGTTGGCAGAGTCCGAGCTGCAGACAAGGAGGGGGAGCCACTGTAATGCCTGGTGAGAAATTAGTGTGATGTTTTGGGTTGAGCTAGAGGTGCCAGGTCGCTCCTAGAGGGTCTTCCCTTGCAGCCCCAGTGCTCCCAGCCCTTACCAACAGCCGGGCAGCAATTAATGTAAGAAGGAGTGAAACAGCTCTTCAAGAATGGCTTGGAAATGTTAAAGCTTCTGAGTGTGCCGTGCTTTTTTACCTTGGAGCCTTCTAGAGTTGCTCTGGAGGCAATTCCAGACCAGGGCTTTGTCATCCCTCGGTCGCTGGTGGCCGATCCGTGTGCTGCTGAAGGCGAACAGAGAGGGGGAAAGTGCTGGCACTGTCTGCAAAGGATGCAAACCACAGGGAGTGTGGCATGAGCAGGACACGCAGCCTGGAGGGGGTGGCTCTGGAGCCCAGGCTGTTTGCAAAATCGGTTGGAATTAGGAAAGCTGAACAAGGCGGGGAGGGAGGAGCTGGCAAAGTGCAGAGCCTGGGAAAAGAGGAGTCAGAAACTTGTCACTTGTCCCGGAGCAAAGGTTTGTGAACAAAAAGCAGTTTAACTGCTTTTTCCAAAATGTGGCAGCCCCTTTGCCCTGCCCCGGGGATGAGCCACTCTCTTTCTTTCCTCCCCTCCCCACACCAATCTCCTGAGGCGTTTCTAGTCCAGCTGCAAATAGCTGAGTTGCACCCACATTTCAAGATCTGAAGACCAGAAAAAATGTATGTAAAAGTAATACACACAGTTCCCTCAGGGGTTTGCTCACCAGCTGCAGCAGTGAGGAACTCGCCGAGGTGGATGTGCACAGCAGGTACCTGCAGGTTGTCTCACCTTGCTTGGACCCACTGCCGTTGTAAATTACCCCCTCCCTGTGCCAATTTTTCTCTCCCTAAAGATTTAAGGACTGCAGATGCTGTTTGCCACGATAGTGAACTGCAGCAACTGGGTTCTGAACCTTGTCCTGACCTCGGGATAGGCAGCTCCTGACTCGGTGCATTCATTTCTGCCTCTGTAATGCTTAAATATAGAGCAGCCCCGGGGCTGTGGTGAGTCACACATTCCCAGGGACACTGTCAGGCTCTTGGCAGCTCCTGCAGAGGGAGGGAGAGGTGACTACACTCGTCCCACCGCTGGGCTCCTCTGTGCCTGTGTCCCCTGTGCGTGTGCGAATGAACCCATCCCGCATGGAGCTGGAAAATCCCTCTTGGCCGCACGTGGTGGGAGCAGCTGCGGCTGCTCCAGCTCCTCTGGTGCATTCCTTTTTCCGAGCAGGCTGCCATAGGTCTGCACTGGGCTGGGATCCTTCCCTTGCTGTTGTGCTGGGCACATGGGAGTGAGCTCTGCTTCTCTTGGATGGCTCGAGGGGCTGCTGGGCGATGTGTAGTTTGGGGAAGAGGCAGCTTGTGGTGGGTGATCCGTGTCTGCTTTGAAGGCTCGTTTGGGAGCCAGATGAGTCACTGATTATGGGAACAGAGAACTGCAGCTCGATGACGAAATACTCGAGTCCTGGCGGGACAGAGTCCAGCAGCTGCAGGAGGAGAGCGGCTGGGTAAAGACTCCCCTCCCTCATGGGGGCTGTGCTGCAGTGGTGTGGGCAGGTCCCTTCAGCCTCGTGCTGCCTTCCCCCCTCTGCCCCTCAGGTGAGACCCCACCTGCAGAGCTGCTCCAGCCCTGGGAACAGCACAGGGAGGACCTGGAGCTGCTGCAGAGAGGCCAGAGGAGGCCCCAAGGGGATCAGAGGGATGGAGCAGCTCTGCTGGGAGGAAAGGCTGGGAGAGCTGGGATTGTTCAGCCTGGAATAGAGAAAGCTCTGTGGAGCCCCTTGCAGTATTTATAGGGGCTCTAAGAGAGGTGGAGAGGGACTTTGGATCAAAGGCCTGGAGTGACAGGACAAGGGGGAATGGGTTCAAACTGACACAGAATAGATTTAGATTAGATACTGGGAAGAAATTCTCCCCTGTGAGGGCAGTGAGGCCCTGGCACAGGTTGCCCAGAGAAATTGTGGCTGCATCGTCCCTGGGAGTGTTCCAGGCCGGGTTGGATGGGGCTTGGAGCCACCTGGGATAGTGGAAGATGTCCCTGCCTGTGGCAGGGGGTTGGAAGTGGAATGAGGTGAGCTTTGAGGTCCCTTCCAACTTCCTCTTCTGGGATTCTCTGATCCTGTCAAGAACCTTCTTCATCTTGTTCTACAGGCCTATTTCCCTCTCCCTGACCCTATCCTGATCCTGCCTTTTCAGCTGCAGCTGCTGTGGTCCCTACCCTTGGGGGGGTTCCTCCCGTGGTCATGATCCCCCATGGACATGATTTAGGTGCAGCTGTGCCAGAAGAGCCCCAGGTACCCCGGGGGGGGATGGTGGGGAGCCCCTGTGCCCGAGCACTGGTCGGGGGTAGCACAGGGCTGATCCACAGCCCTTCCCTTCCTCCGAGAGGGGCACGGCAGCAGTTCAGCAGCACAGGGTGGCTGGGGATGGAATCCAGTCCCCTTTCCAAAGTAAAGCAAAGCTGGGACACGTTAGACTTATTTCCTCTCCCGTGGCTGCCAAATCCATGAGCATATTGGCCGTGTCCATGGGCAGCTCCTTACCTGTGAGCCAAGTGCTCCAGCAGCAGCACCAGGCTCCATTCCACAGGCAGAAGGATCAAAGGCTTCTCTAACCACCCCTTGCTGTGCTTTTTCCAGGTTCCTGTTGACCACAAGCTCCACTGCTCTGAAGGGTGAAGCCCAGGAATGGCAGTGGTGTACAAACCACCGAGGTTGGGGATGTGGGAGATGTCAGCCTGAGCTTCCTACACGTGAGTGTTTGGTCTTCCTATTGTGCTTTCTTCCCCCCCTAGAACTATTCAGTTAAGTGTTTGTTTGACCCCTGGTTCCAGGAAAGGTTTGTCATCCCTGGAAAGGGCTGAGTGTTTCAGCAGCTGCCCCTTTGCTGTGCCTGTTTGGTGTTTCCTGTGGTTATTGAACTGCTATTGAACCCCACACCAGCTTCTGCCACAAATCACTGCCCTGGGCAGACGAGGGGTGAGCCACAGTCCTCCCCCAGAGCAGTCCAGCTCCTTTCCCTAAGTTTTTGGGTACAAGGTGCTTCCAGCCCAGCTTTATCTGCCCTCCCCTTGTGCAGTCCCTTAGCGCTGTGTTCCCAACCAGGACACAAAGTTTTAGTGTTTAAACAGGAATTTGTGGCAGGAGCATCTCCTGCACGTGCCCATTGTGGTGGTGAAGGGAAGCATATGATGGTAAAACCCTGTGTGATCAGATTTACAGCAGCCACATACGAGGAGAGCTGGATGTGGAGGATTTCTCACTGCTACTGGCAGTGGCTTTTATTTTAAGCCCGTTTTTTTTTTTTTTTTAACATTAAAAGTTTTATTACAAAAAAAATGTAACAGTAAGGCAGTTTCTCAGTTGTCAGTCACTGTGAGCCAAACAGTTTTCCATCAGCTTTAATTACAAAACTAGATTCACACAGGAGCCACACTCAGGATCCAAAAGCCCTTTGAGAAATGATGGGGGTAAGGCAGAAAGCAGCAGCACCAGTGTAATCCATTACACAGTCAGCATTGGATGGACACTGTGGAGTGGAGGGAGAGCAAATAGAGACTGTCTGCAGTTTAAAAATATAAAATCACCCTTTTGTCATAATCTGGAACATTCCTGATGTGCCTCAGCAGAGCTGAGGTTTAGTTTGGAGGTTTGGGGTTGGTTTTTTTTAACCAAGTGAAATTTTCCACTGTTGAAAGACAAATGATTTTTCTTCCCTGAAGAATTGTCTTTAAGTAATTCACTGCTTTAAATAAAAGTCATGCACTAAACCCATGGATGGGGAATGGAGAAGGATGAAAAACTGAGGAAACTCAGGTAAGGCAGAAATGTTATGGTTTGGATTTTGTTTTTTTTTTAATTATTACAAATTGGTGCTCAAAGATCCCCCCTGCTCAGCCAGTTCTGGGGTGAACTGCTTTAGATCAGCCACTGCTCTTGTGTAGCAGCTGCTCAGGGAAAAGGAGCAGGACAGATGTGAGGGGGGACTGTGCAGTCCTTTTATTTGTGTTCTGTGGACTTTGTTTCCTGCCAAAAACACAGGCAAACAATGCAGGAAGGTGCAGGGCTAAGAATGAACAGTTCTGTGGGTCCCACTGCTACTAGGCTCAGGAGAAATTTAACAATATATTTTCCAGCAAAGACCTTAAATTGTCTTCTGACCATATGCAGTTCCTCCAACTATAGTACCTTAAACTGCATTCCCAGTATTCCAGAGGTATTTCTAAACACGGTATCAACTAGTTTTGTCTAGACTGTGGCTCAATTTTCAAGATTTTATTGAGGCAGAAAACCCAATTAACCAAAATTGGAATTTTTTCCTTGGTAAAGACTTCAGGCGTGACCAGTAAAACCATCAGCATCCAGAAAATTGGACTGTTTAGGCAGGGTCAGGTGCAGCTCCCTTAGATTTTTGTCCTCATTCTAGTGGAATATTGGGATATTTTGCCAAAAGTCCTGCTGTGGAAGAGAAAGGGTTCATGACAGCGAGCCTGCATCTAAAAGAGGTTCAGGACTATAAATAGGGTGAGAGTTTCTCAGGAAACCTCGAGAGCTGTGAGCAGGACGAGGGCAGAGAGCATTTCTGTGAGGACTCTGTGTCACCTCAGCACCTGAAGTCTCCTCACCAGTTTGAAATTCCAGCCTCCTAAGGCACGACTATTTTGATTAATGAAGTTGGGAACATCCCCATCCCCGGTGCCCGAGGAGCAGAGGGAAGAGCTGGCTGCTGGGACAGAACAAAGGCAGCGTTTATTGGTGTGGACAAACATTCCAGAGGGGCAGGGAAGGGGGGCTGCGGGTGTTGTGAGGCTGGGGAATCACCCTGGCTCTGCCTCTGGAACTGCTGGCTCATGTTGGGAAGGTTAAGGAACCAAATTCCCCACAGGAGCCGAGAAGGAAGACATTTAAAAAACGTGGGGCTTTTGTGGAAGTGGAAAAACAGGTTAAAACATGGCAATAACCTGTTTTCCAGAGAAACACCAACAGCAGTGGTGAGGCACTCTGGGAAAGCACGGGGTCAAACATCTGGGAATTGAGTAAGAGGAATGGGCCTAATTCAGCATTCCTCAGAGGGGAGCCCTCCCACAAAATCATCCCACCCTTGGACTGTGAGGAGGACTCTGGACAAGCACTGCTCAGAGGGATGATGGTGACAGGAACACCACACACAACACCACAGTTAGTTGTGGCCCTCGTCTGTATTTTGTCCTTTTTTTTTTGTAACACTGATAAACCTTAATATTTTCTGTTCATAAAACCTCAGGGGAGGGATTTGAAGGGAACCAAAAGCTCGTTTGTCCTGTCCACAGCTGAAAACACCGGCGCAGGTGGAGACTGAACCTGGGGTGGAGTGTTAGTCAGTTGTAAACTGTTGGAGATGTGCATTTTACACAGACTGATACACAGGAGACACAGGACGGCTCTGCATCATTCCAGCTCCGATAAAGTGCACGGCCTTCGGAATTCCTGCCCCCGCTCGTGGAGCCATTTATTGGAGACTGCAAAGACACAAAGGTATTGGATCACTGCACCTGGGCAGCCTCTCTTCTGTTGGAAGTTCACTATGGCCAGCTGTTGGATGAGCACAGGATTATCTTAATTTTCTAGTGAGTTTTAATTACAGAACGCATTGGGTTGGAAGGGTCCTTAAGGATCGTCTCATTCCAATGCCCTGCTAAGCACAAATAGTTGGTCTAATACATGCAAGGGGGGAAAAACCTAGTATAGCTGCAAAACTGTAAACGACTCTTACAGTAGATATAGCATTACATACATTTTATACATACAACATTCTACTCTATAGAATAGATACAAAACACATAGAGAGATGGGACATAAAGTAAATTAAATAGATGTCTTTGTAAAGAATAGACTTTCTGGCTGCTTTTTATTCCACCATCAAGTCCAGAGGAAAAAGCAAACAGGCCCAGACATCCCCCCAGGGCCAGGCTGGGGGCCCAGGCAGGTACTTACCCCATTTATTCCCCACTAGGACTGGGCAGGCCGCGTGCCGTGTGCTGTAATCGCCTTCTCCGCTCGGGAAGAGGTTGTACCAGAACACAGCTGTTCCCTGGGAATGGCAGGGAACACCCTCAGCTCTGGGCAGGACACACTTTCACACCAACTCACTCAAGGGTAAAGCAAAGGTTGGGTGTGTTTCTATCTCAGGTTCTCATTTGAAACTAAAGGCCCTTTTCCTTATTCTAATATCAGTGAGTCCCCTTTGACTCATTCTGTGCCAATACATAATTGGCTCTTAATTTTTATTAAACCCCAGGCCAGTTTCATTCACCTCCTGGCCAGTGTAAGAAAGCAAGATCACTTACTGAAAATGAGCAGCAAGCAAAGGCAGACCTTACTTGAGCCCCACCTGAGGGGAAAGCCTAACAGGAACACACCATTCCAGGGAGAATCCCCTCAAGACTGAAGAGATTTGAGTATTTCCAGGATGTGTTTTGAGGCAGTGTAATGTTTTAGAGTCTGTGCATTAGAAGCAGCAAAGTCCAAAGTGTTAATTCCACATTAACCCACAGAATGTCGGGGCCCTTGGAATCACCAGCACGACTCCAGTCACTGCACTGTGAGCAGTGCCATGATTTCCCATATTTTAAAGGCTCATTTTAAAGCCTCTTTTCTGCCTGTGCTGTGTTTTGCGGTGGTGGAGAGGAGCGATTTCCACTGGATAAACCCAAATCCCTGCTCACCTTTCTGGGCCAAACGCTGGCTCCTACTTCAGGAAAGACCGTGGCTCCCCCTGCTGACACGTCGCTCATCTGAACAGGTGGGGAAACAGGTGAGATCCAGCTGACACAACCCCACATTTTCTCAGATTTTAGTCAAATAGAGTTGGGCAATTGCAGAAGTAAAAAAGCTGAAACCCACCTGCTGTTCCCAGTGCAACCCCAGCCTTGCCCCCCCCCGATCCATAAACCAAAATGAACAGGCAGGCAAATAATTTAAGCCAATGCTCAACTTTTGGGGGAAAAATTCCTCCTTAAAACACATGGAAGAACCAGGGTGTCTGGTTAAGAAAGCACTCCCTCTGTATTACCCCGAAGTTAGTTTGTGCTGCATTTGCAAGTCACTTCAGTAAAAAAATATAATGGAAAAAAAAAAGCAGAATTAAATCTTTTAACAGTACAGAATATGCAGTGATGAATTTTTGGCAGGAGCACAGGGCAGAAATGTATCACTTACATAAAACAACCAAGTAGCAATTCTGTTGCCTGTTCCCAATTCCTTAAAAGCATCTGGCTCATCTTTCTGTAAACAAAAGCAAGCAGATTCCATCAGCATTTCATTTGGGTTGTGAGAGGAGCCAGTGACACACAGCTGCTGAGCCAGCAGCACAGGACAGACTCATGCAGAAGAATTCATTCAACCCCTCGATTTGGAAGCAGGTGACAATGCAATGTGAGAGAATCTAGTAATTTAAAGAAACCAGGCAGTTTAAAATTCTGTAGGACAGGGAGTGCAGAAGCCCAAATTGCTAATGGGTAAGAACAAGGGCACTGTCTGAGAGTGAGTCTATAGATCCTCCTCACAGCAAACTCAGTTACTTAATTACCCTCATCCCCCCTGTCCCAGGGTCACTGGGGTGCCCTGGGAATGCTCTGGCCCCTCAGGGTGGTCCTGCCTTGGTGGCCTTCAGCTCCTTTCCTGCTCCAGGCTTTCTGAGCTCGCACTGGAGCTGCACGTGCCAGACCCAGCCTCCACATCCTGCGCTCAGAATTCCACAGTGCCATCCAGTGACTCCTTCAGCAACACTGTCCCAGCCAGAGAGGGGCTGTGGAGCCATTCCTGGAGCTCTCCAGAGGAGTCAGGTCCATCCCTGCCTCAAGGGGTGTGTGGTGCAGCTGTGCCACCCTCCCCCCTACACCCCACTGCTCTCTGATTCCAGCTGGGAAGGAGGGAAAGGGTGACAAACTCGGGAACTGAGAGGTGTTTATCACTTCACTTACAAGCACAAACCCCATTTGGATGAGTTTCCATACCAACTTTTGTCACAGCTCCAATTCCAGGACCCACCCCGTGACCACAACTAGAGTTCCAGCAATGGAAGCACCCTTTGCATTTCCAAACAAATCCTGTTCCTCACTGGCAATGCTTCGGAGCACGTGCAGAGATCCTGACTGAGAGGGGAAGGTTAATCTGAAGGGGTTAAATCACACGGAATTATGCCCAATAAATAACCAACTGAATTTCAGCAATCTGCAATTTAAGCTGGAATAGAAACAGGTGGGGAATTTAAATCCAATTTAAAAAAAAAATCAAGGAGAGTGAGACAAGATTTGGGGAGTCTGCATAGGCAATAACCCCCCCAGGTTCAGCTGGTGGTTTAGAGGGCTTTGTCCACGGACAGGGATTAGAAAAGAGCTACAAAATTGAATAGACATTGAAGAACAGAAGCTGTGCCCAGGTTCACCGGGTGACCAGCTCTCCTCCAGCTCTTTACTTGCCCGTGCAAAGTCAAAGTGGGGCTCATACTGTCCTCCCACTCCATAATTTGCCACCTGAAAAAGAGAAACACAGCGCTTGTGAAGAAGAAAAGAGGGGAAGACAAAACAGGACTTACCCTTCCAAAATCAAAATGAGGCTCATACTGGCCCCCTACTCCGTAGTTGGCTACCTACAGTGAGAGGAGAAGCACAGGCTCTAGTAAAGCAGTTTTTACCCAGGCAAGAGTGTGACTGTCATCTTCCAACAGATGAATTTTAAACACCAGGCCCCAGGAAACGACAAACCTCTGTGAGCTGCAGGAGCAGCAGCACATCCCAGACTGGCACTGCAAGATGCAGACTGCTCCAGGTAAGGAACCTGGTACTTCCCAGGGCAGAAAAGCATTTTCTTGTACATAAACTTTTCAGCCTCTATTCTCTTCAGAATATATCATGGTGCTTTTACATCATTCAAGTTTAAACCGCTTTTTTATCTCTGTGTCAATAAAGAGGATCACATGTCCTTCCTGACAGGTGATTATAAAAAAAATATCATTTATGTTCAACCAGATCCTTGGGCATTTCATCCCCAGGAGCCTTGACAGAGAGCTGCTCCTTTAAAAGGCTTCAAGCAAATGAAAAAAGTACTTCTAAATTACGATTTACTCAAGTAGCAGGCACAGCCAGTGTTTCCTACATGGCAGGGACTCCAGACACGCTGCTGGCCTTAAATACCAGTCAAGCTGAACTTTTAACTATAACCACACCCTGCAGCCATGAAATTCAGGTTTAGCTGTATAAATAAAAAGGAATTACACATCCCCTTGCACAGAGTTTGTTACCACTGTTCCCCTCCAGCACCAGAAGGGCTGCTCTGCAAACATACCTTTGTTTCTTCCCCACATGAACCACTGAGCTTTTGTGGCCACATGAGCACCCCCCAGAATGAAAATGCTGCCTGACATGCACCACCAAACCCCTCCTGGCACCCACCTGCAGCTCCTCTGCCGTGGAGACGTCCAGGCCTGTGAGGTCCTGTATCCTGGTGTTGATGCGGGACACCACGGGGCTCTCGTAGCCGGACAGCCACGCGCTGCGGGGACAGCACAGGCAGTAAACAGCAGCACAGCTGACAAGCACGGGGCATTTGGGATGATTTTTTTACAGGCTTTTGTCAAGAAATGTTTTCCTATTACAAAGACCTGAATTTAACCAACGTGTTTTTTGAGAAAGAGAACACTTGGGAGCACTGGTTTAAGGGAGCTCTGACCAGCCAGTAACTGAAGGAAACCTTCCAAACAGTGACAATCTGCTTCAGGCTGGTTTTTTTTAAAACAGTTTTGCTCGCACCCCTTTCCAAACAGCCAATTCAGCAGCCACAGGTGATGCTTTTTGAAGGAACAGGTGAGTCACTTTATTTGTCTGTGTGATTGTCACACATTTTCACATCACTTACCTGTGCAAAGCTCCCACAAATTGTTGAGAAAACAACTAAATAATGCAGCAAATTCTTTCTCATTCCCCCCACTGAGCAATTTCTACCAGAACAACCCATTACAAACCTGGTATTTATAGCACATGATTCAGGTACACAATGGGTTTTAAGGGGAAAAAACTCCGACCTTACTTTAAAAAAATATATAAATGTGGAAGGTCAGCCTCACAGTTCCAAAGGCATCTTTCACAGCAATCTTTTCAGCTGAATGAAAATACCACTTTTTTTTTTTTCTTTTTTATCATCTGCTCACCTACTGCCTGGGTTTCCTGCTGCCAGCACCTTCACAGAATTAACAAGAGTGGGAATGACCTCTGAGATCATCAAGTCAAATTTTAGATTTTAAAATTTTACCTGGTCTCTCCTCTGTTTAATTTCCAGCCCCTGCTGATCATTAATATAAATGACAATACATATACTGATGATTTGGGACTCATTTTCCCTTTTTTTTTTCCTGCAGGAAAACAGAGACAGCTAATTCTACCTTTTTTCCCCCTAGCAGTTGACTCAGATTTTTGGGATCATCAGTAGCAACAGCATCATCATATTTTTAACCAAATGAACCTTCACATCCAGACTGTATTTTCTTCTTGAATTTGCGTTAAAAATCACTCTCCCAAAGCCCCTTTCCTGGGAGGGCCAGTAGCATGACACGGGACACGAGGCACTGACACAGGTTACAGAATCTCTACGAGCATTTGCTTGTTTTTAAATGCCAGATGAACCCGAGATAAATGAGCTTTGTCAGGGGAGACATGCACGGACACAGACACAGCTCCACCCATTTCTGAGCACTGTTAGTACAGGGGGTGTTACAGCACAACCTGCTTTGGTTTCAGGTGCAAGAGGAATGCAAAGATGAAGCATTTGCCAAATGAACACCCCCCCCCAAAAAAAAGCAGCCGTGCAATCCTAAACTAACCTTTAAGTCCCAAAAATAAAGCCCCAGCACACCTACCCGCCCTCACTGCCTCTGTCCAGGGGCTTTAAGGGGGAAAAAAAAAAAGAAAACAACCCAAAGAAAGGATAAACCCCAAGTATTCCTTGGGGTTTTTGGAGCTAGTTATTTAGCATGGCAGTGACTGCTTCCACAGGGAGAATACTGCAGCCTTTCAGGAAGGGAAATGCTGCATGGATTTTTAAAAGTAAAATTAATTGCCTGAGGATACAAAGAAAGTCTATGAAAGGTGGAGGAACGGGGAACTGACACCATATTCCAAGTGCCAGCCTGTCTGCTGAGCAGAGCCTGGAGTCACAGTGGGATTTAACCCTCTGTGTGGCACAAAACCTGCTTTGCCTGGCCACAGGATATTCCCATCTGTCCCACATTCCCTCCTCTGCTCTCTCAGCCTGGTCCCTTGGCTACTTCCAGCTCAGCCTCTGCCTCACTCCAAACCATTCCTTCACATAAAAGAGGCTTTTTTCCTGCTCCTGTCTATCAAAAAAAGAAAAAGAGACTCCCCTCACCGGTGGTGTTGGAGATGCAGCTTAAAGAGCCTTAAATGGTGCTCAGTAACTTTTTTCTTTCAGTGTTTGCATTGTTCAGTGGGAGTCCATGTACATCTGTCAGATAAGCAGCTTCAGCTGACAGGTTCATGGGCATTTGGTCATGTTGGTTTTGTCCAGCTGCCACCTCTGAGTGCACCACGGGCAGGAAAATTCCTAACAAAAAAAGGGCCAATGTTGTTTCTGGGCAGCCATAGGGAGGGTAGTTCAATATACAAGAGATTTACTTACAGAAGGAGTTGGTATTTCCTGAGTAACTACCACCCCAAATTCTCTGCCCAGGCGAGTTTAGTGTTTGGCTTTGTAAAATCACAACCCTGAGCTAAGTCAACGTGTTATAAAAAATTAGGTACTTCCATTAACATGCCAAATTCACCCGTCCACATCTGGATTTTAACAAATTATATTCATTACAAACAGATAGGAATATGGTTTGGGTGGGAAGGGATGTTAAAGCCCATCCAGGTCCAACCCCCTGCCATGGGCAGGGACACCTTCCACTATCCCAGGTTGCTCCAACCTGGATGGGACCAATTCCAGGGATGGGGCAGCCAGAACAATGTCCCTCTTATGGTTCTGCCTAAGGTACTTTAAAGATTTTTAATAGCACAATTTTCATACCAAGAAATAATTTTGGACTATGCAATAATTATAGGGGGAAAACCAGACAAGGTCACAGCCCCTCAAAATCTCTCCTCAGCTGCACCGGTCACTCTTGGTGTGGAAATTACATTTAAACACTGCACTGGACACACGAAATCCTGGCATTTATGTTTCAAAGCCTCCTAAAATGCACTTAAGTGTGTAAAAAGCAGCAGCAGAGACGCTCCAAGGAGCGACTGAAAGCCCAGACTGGTATTTCTGAAGTGGAAAGTTCAACATTACGTGCTACAAGCTCTGGCTGCCTGCTGGGAGGAGAGAGGGGGTGGTGAAAAAAAAAGGGAGTTTTTCTCTTTAAAAGCAGCGTGTGAGTGGGTGGGTTTATTCTGGTGGTGCTTGACAGAGCCTGCCACGTCCCTCCCAGGGAACAGTGGTGCTCTCAGAGACAGGAATGCTGTAATTTAGGAGGGCATTTGCTAGGAAAGAATGTTTGAAGGGGGGAAGCAGTCATCTAGTAAAAAAACATAAAGCCAGCATTTTTTTCTTTTTTGGGTTTTCAGGAGCAGTGATTCATCTGGAATCCAGGGCAGCTCCGAGGGGAAGATGTTTCCAGCGGTGCAAGAGAGCAGCAGGAATAACACAGCCCCTCTCAATCAGCCTGGGTGGGTTTGGGGGGGGGATTTCTACCTCCTGATTTAGATTTAGGTGTCACATTCTCTTGGGAGGTCTGTGCACATCCTAAAGATCTGCACGTAGAGGAATGCAAAGGGAAGCAGGAGAAGGGCAGTCCCCCTTCCACCCTCCAAAAAAATGGTCTTCCCTAACTTCTGGGATGGTTCTTTACAGTTCTAATTCCAGTTTCCAGTAAGAGACTGGATTTTAAAACTCAGCTCAGTAAAATCTGACTCAGTTTTGAGACAGTCCCACAGTGCCACCTTTTTGAGCACCAAACCTGAAGTATTTAAGGGTTCCATTCCCCTGGGACTGGCCAGGAGGTTCCACCCTGGGTTTTTAGTTGGCTTTTCATGCTGGGTGGTGCTTTGTGCTGGGTTTTTTTCTGACTTGGCATCTGCAGTACCTCAGGGCATAACACTTCCCACTAATGAAAAATCACAGCTCTGAATAAAAAGTTCTTTTACCAAGACTCATCTATTTAAAAAGGGGGCAATTATGCATCCCAGTTTTCATCAGCGATCTGATTCTCCAACTCCCAATATCAGCACATTAAGTTTGACAGGAAACACGAGGGGATGTTCCAATGGATGAAGGAGCTCCCTCAGCAATGCCCCAGAACTGTCTGGCACAGAGGACAAACCCCAATAATGAATTCAGGCTGCCTTTAAAATATACAGTGACAAATAACCAAGGTAGGCAAAACGTGGATGGACTTGAATATTAAAACCAAAACCTGAAATTAAAACCCAAAAAACCCTAAAACTAAAAAACCCACATCCAACAGAAAAGAAAAATTGTTCCTGAAGTCCCTCTGGAGGGGGCCTGTGGGGGAGTTTTAGGGAGCAAACAGACCATTTCCAAAGGATTCCCACAACTTGCGTGTGCCTGTGAGTCCCACATGCTACAGAGGTGCAAGACACTTTTCAGTAGATAAAAATTAATGTTTTCAGCTTGTAGCTACAGTGGCCTTAACGATCCGACCTCAGCTCCAATGGTTTCCCCATTTTTCTGACTTGTAATCATTCCTGCATCACTCACCTTCCTGTGAGCCACCATTTGGAGGCAATTTTACCTTTTTAAAGACATTCACAGCTCAATAAAAGCCCCTCAGCTACAGAGCACTCTAATTTCAGGGTGTTTGCTCAAGGCAGCTGAAGGAACACTGCACTCCCAGTAAAGCAGCAACTACATCCCATCATTTCCACACGGAAATCCTTCCAAATCATCAACCAGCTTTAATTTGCAGGACTCCCACAAATCACAGCAGCTTTCAGCTGTAAGCAAGGCTGGCTGTGGAGAGGTTCAGGAGCAGAGGGGAGCCAGGCTGCGCTCTCAGAGCCCCGCGCCCACGTTTAGTACGTTAGTTGGAGCAGACAAGCCATGCTCAGCCAAAGCAGGCACTTCCACCTTGGAACACCACCATTTCCAACCAAGCCCTGCTCCAGCAGCCCACATGCTTTGTTATGTGCCAGCTCAGCCTGCTTTAGGCCGCCCTCTCCTCAAGGAAGGCTCGAGAACAGGAATCCTTGCCCCACGTTGAGCGGCAAAGCAGCAGAGCCCCAGAACAGACTTCCTCGGACAGGGAATACCTTGGGAAGACGTTCCCTTACCTCTTAGAGACTCTGTAATGTGCTGTGGTCAGTTTCCCAGTCTCAGGGTCATGAACAGTAGCACGGCTCAGCTACAAAAAGAGAAAGGACAAGGCTTACCCACCCCGCAGGCTGCGTTTGGCCGAGCCCCAGGTGTTCGACAGGGTTCCGGTTGGTCCGGATGCAAAGCTCACAAATTAGCAATGTTGGAAGGGCAACACAAGCTGCAGCTGCCATGTCCAAATCACAACAAATTGGTTGGAAAAATTTGGTTAGATTGTCCTTTCACTTTTTTTTTCCTCCCTTTTTTTTTTTTTGTTTAAACTTGAAATTTTCTGCAATTTCTGATGCTGAGTTTCACAGACAGTTCCTCTTCACCCAGAAGTTTAAATCCTCCCTGATGGAGTGAGTGGCCAAATCTTTTAATTAACGTGACTAAAACTGAGGGAGGGTGGGGCAGGGGCAGGCGGTTTCATTCAGATCCAGCCAATTTTGAGAAACACTGGGTAAATTCACTACTTGCAAGCTGAAAAGAACCAGGAGCCGGTGAAAACGAGCCTGTGCTCTGCCAGATTTGTGCCAGGCAGGAGGTGAAGGAGCCCAGCTGGGAGTGTGGGATTATCTCGGCCAAAGAGATGCTGTGTGTGCACAGCAAGGACTCAAAGCATCTCTTACACCTGTCAAAGCACTTCAAGGTCTCCTACATCTTCCCAGGTAAGGGAGAAGAGTTCTTGGTTGGCGAGAAGAGCGGGGGGGAAAGAAAGAAAAATTAAACCCAAAAATCTAGATTTTTTTTTACTGAAGGTTTTGTAGCATCACACGTTTTTTTCCACACTGACTGCAGAGACCTGCTGCTCGTAGACCTCGTCGGAAAACACACACTGAGAAGGCGCCCAGAAAAGAAAGAACAAATCAAGATACACCCCCAGAACTTCCAGCTGAAGGAAGAAGACTGAGAAACTCAGCAGCAACAGCCTGTTACAAATCCTCAGGGAATAACAGGGTGGACTCCACAGCGGCCTCGTCAGCCCACCTCTTCTCTCCCCATCATGAGCAGGACGCACACACTCCTCACAGGGCCCAAACCTCTGGCACGGAGCTCTCTTACCTTTTGCTAATTCTGTAATGTGCCGTCTCCAAGGCTCCCGTTATGGGGTTTGAAATGGTGGCTCGCCTCAGCTGTGAAGCGAACCATCAGAATAGTTGCATTACAAGCACAATCTGCATCCCAGCAATCCGACCATCCAGAAGCCTGAGTTGGGAATGAGGGGTGGGGGGGGATAACAACGCCAGGGAGCCGCCACGCCACCGCCCCGGCACCTCCTGCCCCTCGGGGAAGGAGGGACACACTCCACTTGTAGTACAAGAAAAGGGGGGTTGGGTTGGGTTGTCCTTTGGAGAAGAACAGGTTTTAAAGCAGTCCCGTTTCCAAGGAGAACAGTTGCTGAACAAAGCTGACTAGAGGCTTGTGTATCTCTGGTGTTGCAGCAACTGCTGGGAGCAGCACAGTGTTACGGCACACGTACAACAGGTGAGCTGTTACTCTGTCCTGGACGTGGAGGAGGAGGAATTTCACAGGTAAACTGGATGCAGGCAGCACTGTGAGCCTGAGTGAGATGAATAAGCCCCCTTTTTTCAGTTCTTGCTATGCCAAAAGCAGCACTGAACTCCTCTGTGCTCACACAAACTGCTGTTACATCCATGGTCACACCTGCACTCTACTCCCCAGATACACTGAGTGGGAACTCCTGGCTCAAGGCCATCCTTTCCCTCAGTTTTGCTCCATTTCCTTCGTGCCATCCCATGGATGTTAATATTCCAGCTCAGAACCTCAGGTGCACCTTTAACCCGCTCCATGTACTGTCACAACTGCGAAGCTTGAGGGGCAGAGCCTGAATTTTGGAAGAGGCCCAATGCAATGCCAAGTCCCAGCCAACGAGAAGTTAAAACCAACTAAGTAAAATCAAGGCCTCTCCACACCCCCAACAGCTCCTCTCACGCAGACACATTAAAACCAAGGCACAAACTGCAATTCCAGTGAGACTCCCAAAGCTCAGTAACGAGGCTTCATCCTGCCAGCACAGCAGAAGGCTGGGCACAGATCAGACAGCGCTGTCATCCCAGAGGATGGCAACATCCCGAGCATTGGGAAGGAGGAGGGGACCTTTCAGTCTCTGAAAACACAATCCTTTTGCTGCGGAGCCATGCAAGGCCTCAGCCAGAGGGAACCCGTGGAACGATAACCACATACAGATGCTCCTGCATGAATGAACCATGGATCTCCAAGTCTTTGCCATGAGCCAAATGTCTGACAGGGAAACAACGACCTCGGCAAGCTCACAACTTAAAATCACGGGTTTTCTGCTCTGTGAGGAAGTGATCTGGTCACACTTCACAGACACAATGCCAGTGCTTTTGCAGCAGCAAAGGGGATTAAACTTCCCACAGACCAACAAACCAGGGCTCTGATTCTCAGCCCTGCAGCAAAGCTGCCTGACACGAGAGCAGGAGATGCCTCACAGGAATGGGAAGTGAAAAGCTTTTACTTCCTCCTTACAGTTCAAAATGTTGCCTCAGAAACCAGAGAACAGAACCACTGAGGCTGGAAAAGCCCTCCAAGACCATCGAGTCCAACCTGTGACACATCCCCACAGGGCTGATGAGCCACCATTGTCAAGAGAAGGCAAATACACCAATTAAATCCTGCCCTCTTGAAGCTCTTTTACCTGCAGGGAACTTCCAAGCCTGGGAGACAGAAGTCAGTTTTACACCAAAATGGAGAATACAACCACTCTTATCTGAGCAATAAGGAGCAGAGGAATGGCTGCCTTTCCCTAGACAGCGCTCCTCTCCAGACTTAGAAGACCAAAATCAGAAAACCAAACAAAAATCAGGAATTCTCCAAGGCACCCCAGCTGCAGCGTGTCCATTTTCTGCCAGAGAACATTCTCCTCATCTGCCCCAGTGGGTGCTGGAGCTGTGTCTGCTGGCAGAGCCTGGCAACCCTGCACTGCTGTCCCCTGGCTCTACCCATCACTCAGCATTCCCAGCTTCCCCCACCATCTCCTTCCCAGAGATGCAGGGTGAGGACAGCGGCAAGTGAGGGCAGAGCACACAGCCCTGCTTTCCAGAGGAGACAACCACACGTGGCATTCAAGGTTCCCAAGGCAAAGGAGCATCAGGCATTTACCCTCGGCTTGGCCAGTTCCTTCACGGTCTCGATCTCCTCGTCGGAGATGATGTCCAGGAAGCGAACGATGCGAGGTTTGTCCCACTCGTCCTCCTGCTTGACAGGGCCCAGGATGTATCTGGGATTCCTGTTCCCGTCGTAGTAGCGGCAGAAGAGTCGCTTTTGTCTCCGAGGAGTCTGAAAGGGAAGGGGAGGAGGAGAGTCAGAGAACTTCCAGGTGACCTGGACATCTCTCAGAAACAGAACTTGCCCTACCCCGTTTTAAAGAGCTGCTCTAAGTTTGAGAAGTACTGTGAGCACACTGATGCTGCTGTGTAATACTGCAACCAGCATTACTTTACAGTCCTATTAAAGCCATTTTTTCCACTTAAAAAAAAAAAATCACCCTTATTTAGTAATTCTGTGAGTAACTCCAGACTTCCACCATCCTTATCCAATTAATTACACTGATGCAGCACATCCAAGTCAGCCAGCACACCACAGCCTGTGGCAATATTACTTTTTGTCTACTGGACAGACTGAAACAGGGACGAAATCCAACACACTCATCCAGCTGCTCTAACAGCTCCCTTGCTTCCACACCACACACAAATTCCTGACATTGTTTTGTTGGTTTCAAACATTTGAGAACAGTCTACTGCACTTTACCATTTTGAGCCCCTCCCCACGGCACAGCATTTCGTACTTCCTTCTCTCAGGCAGGTAATCCTTTTTCTTAACCTCAGTTTCCTTCTCCTGCTGCTCTTCGGAACCTGTGCTGGACTTATTTCCCTCTTTCTCTTTAGCCATGATATATTCAAAGTATTTCATGTTCCCGTTTGCTCTTTGATGCTCGGGATCTAGTGACAGAGAGACAGAGGAGGGTCAGTGGCAGGTTTCCAGCTGGTCAGGAGTTATCCAGAAGAGGCTGTTTACAGAAAGCAGAAGGACACAGATGCACACACACCAGTGCTTCCCAAACCCTCACTGCACTAAGAACAAGGGTTTGGCCATTCCAGCCCATCCCACCAGGGAGGGAGAGACAAGGGAATGGCACAGGGACAGCACGACTTGCTGCAGACCTAAACAATTCTGCAGGGATTTAAGACGTCTGGTGACAGAGCTGTTAACAGTCCCTAAAACTGACAGAAGCTTCAGTTCTTCGGTAAGTGGCTCTCGGTAGCTTTTGCCATGTTCAGTTCTGAGCTTCTCAGCACCTCCTTTGCACTGTCAACCCACAAAGCATTTACAGAATAAATACTTTCACATTTCATGAAACAGGCTCGTCTCACTGTCTTGTACCCTGTGTTTCTTGTTTTCCCAAGCTTTTCATCTCCAGCACGCTTCATTTTCATTTAAATCACCCGCTGAGATTTTAGTATCACCAATTTAGTTTCAGTTTCACTAATTCTGGGTTTGCCTCAGCCTAAGGGGAAGCAATGTCAACCCAGGGAAGTGAAATGCAGTGAGGGGACCAGATTTCAGGCAGCAATGATGACTAAGATGGGTCAGGGGTTAGAAGCCAACAGTGCTGGGAGGCAGAAAACCCTTCAGCAGGAAGGAGCAATCCTTAAAAACAACACTTCCTGACATGGAGCTGAGACTTAACTGTCCATCCAAAAAGCTAAACCTCCATTTTAAAGACAAATGTATGGATCCCTCTCTCTGCCATACCCAGCTCCAGGAGGCGTTTGGTGAGGGCCATGGCCTTGCCCAGGTCCCCCTGCTGGTACACGGCATAGCTCAGGTAATCCAGGATGTAGACTTTGTCTGCAGAGGACACTTCTCCCTCGTCCAGCTGCTTCAGAGCTTGCTCCATCCACAGCTCCGTGTGGTAGTAGTCAGCCTCCGTGTAGGCAATCTTCCCCAGCTCAAAGCAATCCTCAGCTGTTAAGAAGGATTTGTGCTTCACACCTGCATTTAAAACCAAAAGAATTTATTTCTCCCTTCTGCGGCTGCTGTTTGTTGAAGACTCAGAAGTCTCTTGAATCCTTGGCAGAGCACACAAGGAGTCAGTTTTTCAATCCCACAACAACAGCAACAAGTTAAATGTCTTTGCCATCAGTGAAAACTAAAATAAAATGAACCTTCTTCTAAACCCCAACCACCCTGAGCAACAGTAAAGTGAAATGTGAAGTTTCAGAAATCGGTTTTCAACCACAACACATTATCACTCTCAAAGAGTTACTGAAGCCCAGCTTGTTAGTGACAACTGGGGGAAGGAGGAAAAGGAAAACATCAGGCAGTAAATTCCCAGCTGCTCAAGATTTTTTGAAGTCAGTCATTTTTAGAAACATTTCAAGTGACCTCTGAAAGATTAAAGCACTGGGAAGCAAATTACAGATTCCTATTTTTGCCTCTGGAAATAGAGGCCCGATGAAAAACCAAATTTAATCTTGTAAGAAGGAAACAGGACCTGCCAGTTTTCCAGCTAAAATTACACTCCTGATTACATCTTAATACCTTCTGAATTTCTAAGAGCAGCTCTGCAGCCCTTTAAAGAGGGGAGCTGTTCTGCTGAAGAGGCATTCCATAAAAATGCAATACCCCACAGAACAACTTTGTGTTCCCGCTCCCTCAGTGAACACCTGGTGCTCCATCCTGTGATGGGCAGTGACCACATGTTTTCTGAGCCTGAAGCTGCAAACTCCCAAAGAACACAAAGATTTGGGAATGTGGCAGGAGATGAGCCAAACTGGCCCAACAGAAATCCCCTGGGAAGGAAGACAAGGAACACAAACAAGTGACCACACTGGATGATTTCCTCTAGAGCTCCTCAGACTCCAGCCCCTTCTTTTTTATACTCCAGAACTTCCACGTTCTGCCATTACACTTCACTACCCACAGGCTGGACAGTTCATTGCTTCAGAAGCAGCACAACCCTCACCTTTTATTTTTGAGCTGTTTTAAGGAAACCGTAACAAACTGCTTATTGTATTAGAAGGGATCTGGTGGTGCCAGAGATGCCCTTGGACCAAGCCCAAAAGCAAAGTTAGACATCATAACATGTAAAGCCAATTACCCTTGGTTTTATTAGGCAGCTGACCACAATGAGCACCTGCAAAAACACACATGGATTGGGCAGAGCTGAATTCTTGGCCACTTGGCACACGACTGGTTTTGAACAGAGGAAACAAGGAGTTTTCTAACAAGAAAGAAGTGTGTCTTTTCCTGCAGAGCAACCTATTAAAGGTCAGCCCAGGCTGAGCTCAAATCTGTGTGTGCCTGTCTTTTGCTTTTCAGTTTATACACTCTGTGAAGTTTAACCCCAAAGAAACTTCCAATATAAAGTCCTTCTCCCTGAGAGGGAAAGGGACAATAAAGGACAGAAATGCTTTGTTAAAATGCATGAAGTCGTGCCATAAAACCAGTGAAACACCCAGGCAAGGCTGTATTGCTACTTATTCCTCATTAAAAGTTATTAACACTGAATTTTCTTACCATAACTAGAAGATGCAGATTTCAACTAAAAAGAATTTTCTTTTCAGAAATTTTAGCCAGCTCAACCCTTTTCCTGTTGTTCCCTGAGCAGTTGAACGAGGTGGGGCAGAGTCAATAATTTACATCTGAAGTCCCCAGTGTCTGCTGGAAATAACAGGGATGGCTCTTACCTGGCAAATTCCCCCTGGAGAGCGTGTCTGTGTCCAGGTTATACGTGTCCTGGAGCCTCAAAAGGGCTTTGGCTGCACCAGTCTGATCCTCATCATTGGGGAAAAACTGCCTCTGGATAGTCATGTTGGAGATAAAACCTGGGGAAGACAGGGAGAAGCTTGGCCACGGGAATTCTGTGAACCCCACGCAGGAAAGATCCACAGCTCTGAACTGAACTCATGGCAAATGCTGCACAATTAGCATTTGAGAGGTTTTTTTTTAATTAAGAAAGCAAAGGAGCAATTGAAAGGAAATCCTTTTTTGGAAGCAGCATGAGGGTGGTGTTTATTGAAATAATTTTTTCTCTTCATGTTCATAAAGAATATGAAATTATAAAGAATATTCTCTCAAGGAACTGTTCCCCTCTTTTGCCCCAAGTCCCAGAGGCACGAGCAGCTTTACATGATGCTTATTAAATTCATCTAATACCCACCAGCAGAAACCTGACCAACGTGTCCAAAACCAGCCCAAGCACACTATGCAACACTCAGCTGCAAAGACATCCAAAAAATAATGAAAAAATGGACAAATCTGTGATTTTTGCCACACTCTAGTAGCCCTTTGTAACTATTCAGAATTCACAACACTATTACTTTATGGGAAAAAATACAATATGCTTTCCCTCCCGTGCTTTCCTTCTCTTACTCCACTACACTTCCCCCAGTATTTTCCTTTTCCCTTATAACAAAAAACACACTTTCTCCATCACCCTCTCGTTCAGAAGGGCTTAAAGAGACACTGGTCCAGATTTTTGGCTGGCAGGTGCAGAGCCCTTTCAGTTGGCCTGTTCTGTCTCTCACAGCAACAGGGACACAGAATGTGCTGAACCCTGACCAGAGACTAATCCTGGGTCTTTCTGAAAGCTCGGCTTTAGTTGCTTACCACAACCCTCCACCAGGCTGAGAACTTCTCACATGTCAAATGTCACCATCCTGCCTTCCTTTTGCTAAATACCTTCCAGAGTTTACCACTTATTTCATGTCCTGTTCCCCGCTGAAGCAAAGAGGCAGCAAAGTTTCCCACCCTAGCTGAGCAAGCACCAAAATCAGCCCCGAATTCCAACCCCGTGAAAGACGCAGCCAAATTAACTGCAATTAGCGGGTGACCCTGGTTTTCCCGCAGGCACACTCACCGTCTGACATGTCCTTCAGGACCAGGCTCTCCAGCTCCCCCCACTCCGTGTTGAGCCGTTTCATCAGCTTGAACGCATTTACAGGGTGTCCCAAAAACCCCTCGGGGTCTTTGGTGGCAGTAGCTGTCAGCTGATCCAATTTCTCTGCCCACCTGTAATGAAAAGACACGTTCATTAAAGTCTTGCACCAGTCTGCTGATGCTCCGGAGAACTGATTTCAAGCCACTCAAGTGTCTTCACTAATAAAAACCCAACAGATACCAAGAGCATTTACATTAACTATACATACAGCTCTCCTTCCTCAGCTGCAGCTCAACCCTCGTGCTGCTCTTACAGCCTTTGTTGGGACCCTGACTGAAGGAACTCCTTCCTACAAGCCCCCAAAACCCCGTGCCAGCAGAACCACAGAATATTCTGAGTTGGAAGGGACCACACTTCCAGGACAAATCCAAAACAAAGCTTTACTCACAATTTGCAATCTTTTATTTTTAAATGCTTTCCCCCCCCTCCCTTAAAGTTTACAAAAAGTCAGTCTTGTCTCAAATTATTTTACATCCACACACACAGTCTGATACATCTGTGGTATGGCCCTTGCTTATCCCTTCACAAAGCTCCATTCCATGCTGGAAGGGACAAGGAGCTCAGATCCAATTTCTGGTGGAAATTGGTCATTCACAACCCGACAAACAAGCACAGCTTCCCGAACAATGCACATCCACAGGGGCAACAACGCCCTGAAATCGGGATAAATCAGTGCTGCAAAGCCACACCCCGCAGACAAACCCCGCACAAAATCTGCAGCCCGGAGGGAACTCGCTCCCCCGTGCAGGCGTCAGGCTTGTTCCACAACCTGGTTCCCTGAATTAAGTTTGCAGGATTTCTTTCAAGTGTCCTCTGTTTGATCAAAGCCTCCACAAAGCCTGAACCATTCCCGGCGTTTCAGGGAGTAGAGCAACATCCCCCATCACCCTTCAGCCAAAGGGCAGAGCCCAGCAAACAATGCTGGCAGTTCTTCCCAGGTTCTCTTATCTCCCTGGGACAGAACTAAAACTCTTCTGCCTTGACAGCTCCTCTGATAGCACAGAGACAGAGCTGCAACACTTACACACTTGCAGATGCCCAGCTGGCACTGCCCATGTTAGTCTGCAGCTCTAAAGAACACAAGAACACACTTCCAACATTCCCAACCTGTCAGCAATTCCAGCTCTGCATTTGAATGGATAAACATAAACACAGTCCAAGAGGAGGATCTTGCTTCCTGGACAGCACACCACCAGAAAGGAATGCACAATAAAATGAAGTTCATCCATCTAAAACTGTCTCAACACCCTCGTGACAGATTCGTGCACATTTTCAAAGCCAGGAAACCATCCTGAGCAGTGATAAAGTGGGTTTATTTCAAGCTGTGACAAAATCTGACATATTGGGCTGTGCTGCTCAGCCCTGTAGGTGTGAGTACCACAATAATGGCAATGGTCAGGTCTCTGGTTGTTTTTTAAAAGCAGTAAAGAAGTTTTATTCTGTTTTATTCTACTTTTAAATCTGAATAGAGTAAACCTGTAGAAACAGCCTGTGCTCCTGCAGTGGGTAATTCAGTGGCCACAACAACACTTTTTAGTGATGTCCATCTGATGTACCACTCGTTTGGAGACATCTTGGGGTTTAACTTCCATTAAGCAAATTGTCATCCCCAGAACTCCATCCCCTCGGGAGTGCTGGAGTGCCATGGCTGTACAGAAAGTGGGTGGGGGAGATTCCATCCTTTGAGAGCAGCACAACACCAACCCAACGGCTGGGAGGGAACACCCAGCAAAACCTGCTGCTTTGAGCTTCGCCTCAGAGGAAAAATTCCACGAATTTAATCAGCCTTGGGAAGAGCTCTTTGCATAAGGGTGCCCTCAAATTATTAACCATTTGCATTATGAAACAAGGTGCTTACTTTTTGATCTGCTCCAGCTTGCTTTCCTCTGCCTTGATGTAATCTTTCAGTGACACCACCAGATCTTTTTCTGTGTTAATTAAGTCTGTCATATGACCTAGAAAACAAAGGAGTTTGGTGAGCTGAGGGGAAGCAAAAATCTCAGGGAATTAAAGGCATTCTTCCTCTTTTCCACTTCCTTCCCTCCTACAACTCTTCCCTCCCCAAAGTCCTTCTGCATTTGCTGAAATAACCCTGAAGGAGTGTTTGAGTAAAGCTTTATTTTTCTTGAAGGACAAAAATCTCCTGCTGGACCAAGCTCGTTGCCATGGAAATTAACATAATCCTGCATATTTATTATTAGAACTAATTTAAGATTCATTTGGAAAAGGAAGTAGGTTGCCACAGAGTAATCTTTCATCCAAGCATACATAAGGCAGAGCAAATAAAGAGAAAGCTACAGCAACACACAAAGCCTTCGTGTTTCATACACAATCCTAACCCAGGGCTATATTTTTAGGATGAATTCCATGACTTCAATGGGTCCCTGGCATTAATTAATAATTGCTTCATTTCCTGAACTGGTTCAGTCCCCACCTTCAGCTGCATCCAGGGACATCAGTACCCACTGACATTCTACATCATTATGTGGCTGTTCCATTTGCTTCTACACATGTGTGACAGTCCACACCAGAATTCTGCTTAAATTCCAACACTTGTCAGAATAAATAATGACTACAAAGCTTGGCCTGGGTCATCACAGTGCCTGGACTGGCTTCATGCATATTTATCCCAAAAGGAAAGTCAATAACGTGGTAAGAACTAGGAACTGTGTTTAGCTCTGCACCGATTAAAACCTTGGGATGATTAACACTCAGCAAAATCAGTACTGGGAGCTGGCAAGAAACTCCAAAGGATGTCTCACCAATGGAAGTGAAGAAGTCCGTGTGGGCACAAGAAAAAGGCAGCAGGAATCCAAGGACACACCAAACCTTGTTGAAGGCCATAGCTCAACAGCTGTCACCTCACCACGGACCTGTGACAGAAACAAAAACCAGGTTAAAAAGGGATCACCAGAGCTGGATCGAACCTCAGCTCAGTCCCTTGGGGCTGCCACTGGTGCTGGAGGCTTGAGCAGCTCTCACAGCACACTGATGTCCTTCTGCTGACTCTCTGAGACCTTTGTCTCGTGGTAAGAGAAGAAAGAACAGCTCAGACTATTTTTATAAACATTTAAGACAGGCTGAAGATGGAGCTGCTTCACAAAAAGCACCAAAATCCACCAAGATCAGACACTGAAAAAAAACCCATAACACCACATTAAAAACACATATTATCGAGTCCATCTGCTCCCTGAAAAAAGTTCCAGTCAGAAAGATGCCAGTGGAACAGGTCTAAATAAAAACCCTCCACAAGAAGCTCAGAGAGGGAGTTGTGTGAGCGCTCCACACCTGACACAAAAGGCTGCTCTGTCCCTGGATCCAGGGTAATTCCATGGCAGGCTTTCTCCCATGGCCAGCTGCCAAGCCCTCAGCCTTTCAGGATCCTGATCCCTCCAGCAGCCCACGATTGCCTGGCTCCTGCATTCTTCACAAGTAATTATGCTGTCGTGGAATTCAAAAGGTTTACTTTCCCCCGACCCCCAAGGAAAGATTAAATTCCCACATACTGTATCTGCTCAGAAAAACGAACAGAAGTGCATCTGCTAAAACAAACTGGTTTACAGCTCTTCCAACACCAAGATTAAAATGAAAAAAAAAAGCAAAAAAAAAAAAAAAGCTACAAGTCAAGGTACAAAGTGGTTTGTACTATTTAGGGATCTCTTCTCCTACTGCTCCTGAGGGTCAGGAAGCAGCTCCCTCCTCTCCTTTCCACATCCAGCTCTCCAGGAGGAGCAGCCCTGGGGTTCAGATTTCCTCTTGGACAGGACAAGAGCCACAGAAACTGGGTAGGAACCCAGAAAAGCAGCACAACCTCCGACTCCTGTAAATCCCCTGAATCCTGCAGGGCTGAAACGCTCTGACACACTCACTGGCAGACAGCACGTTGTAAATCTGGAGAGGGAAGCCTGGAGTTCTGCTTTTTCCCCAGTCAAGCCAGGCCCCCCAGCCTCACCAAGGCAAACATAAGTCATAAAACCCACCGACATGTACCTGCACTCTCACTAAAACCAGCACTCAGTTTGTATTTCACCCTTTAAAAAGCCAAGTGCCTCCTGCTCATCGAGCACCGAAGCCAATACAAATCAATGCCAAAGCACAACAGCTCTACTACACCATAAATATTTGCCAACCTTATCAGTACTGGGAATTCACTGAGCTATTTGTTTACTGCACTCAGGGAAACGAAGCTTCAGAAAGTTTACTCTTTTTTTTTTTAATTATTATTAATCAATAGGAAACTTCTCTGAAACACAAGGAAAACGAATAAACAAACAAAAAGCCAACAGCCAAAAAGGTGATGAAAACAATGATTCCTCTCCATGTAGTTTTCCACCTCGTTTTTCCTCTCCTCCAGCTGCCTTTGCTGCCTGGTCCAGCTTTTCCAAATGTTGTTGCAACCCTATTCCCATCTTCTGTCTCCACAGGCACACACAGAGACAGACTGCAACCAGGGAAATTCTGACCAGGTACAAACACAAAGTTTCCCCCACTTCAGCACCAGAAGAGGCTGCCCAGCCAAACTGGAAGAATTTCAAAAGGAAATGGGATGAGCCCTCGTGCAGCCAAACCTGCCCCCCCCAGGCTGGCCCAGCCAGATGACATCCACAGGTCACCTCCAGCCTGATTCTTCCTCGCTTTCCCACATTTCCTGCCATTCCCAAGGTCTCAGACTCCCTAACAGCTCTCAGCCACCCTCCCAGGCGGAATTCAGAGTTGGACAGGGAGCCCGAGGCTGCCCAGCAGCAGTTGCTAAGGAGCTGAGCTTTCCAACTGCTGCAGCCGGATCCCAAATCCAGCAAAACACAGAGACGCTGGAAATCTCTCGGAGGCACGAGCTGCCAAATAAGTAGGTTTTAATTTCTTCCTGTCGGTGACATGAAGGAAAACAAGAGGAAAATCCTCCCTCCGTTATTCCTGTCAGTCTCGCTCTCCTCCTCAGCCGTGTCCCGCAGAGATGGGGATGGAGAATCCTGGAGAGGAGGGAATCACTGCCCACGGAGAGAAGTGGGAGTCCAGCTGACAGCTTTCACACAGGAGCTTCCAGACTTCCCAGAAATGCATTCACTCAACGTGGTAAAGCAGAAAAAACCCACACAGGAATAAATAGTAAAGAGCAAGCAAACGTGTAGATTTGAGTCCAACAAAGCAGGAAGGGGAGGAATGGCACTGCCAAGTGCAGCCCAGGGTTCCCTGGAGAGCAGGGACACAAAACAAACACCTTTTCAACTGATGGAACTTACAGAGGTGGGGTTTGGAGGACTTTTAGAGAGCTCAGCTCTGCTCTACAAGCCAGCAGAAGGAAAAGTGAGGACAAACTGCAGTGACAAAACCTCACCACGGCCAAGGTCACACCGAGCAGTGACCAAAGGCTGAAGATGCTCATTTCACGAATCTCCTCACTGCCAACTCCGAGCTCCCACGTGCTTGCCAGGATCCAGAAAACTGGGCAAAAAAGGGGAACTGAGGGTGCCCCCCAACGTGGAATTATTCTGGAATTGCTCTAACTTAATTCCAAACAGCTTCTTTATCTCGGTAAGGAATCAGTGGCCTACTCCACATAAAGTCTGCAAGGCCACAAAGCTGCGCCACCAGGACCCTCAACATTTGATTTAAATACTGCTCCATTCTCACAGTCCTTACTGTAAAAATACAATAATAAACCCCCCCAACCAGTTAAACTGAATTTATGGAAAATTAAGAGGATGACACCAGAACTGATAGCTGCTCGCTGCCCTGAACTCTCCTGTCACAAGGACAGCCCAAGTTACAGTCTCATGACAGAATCACAGAATCACAGAATATTATGAGTTGGAAGGGACCCACAAGGATCATCTAGTCCAACTCACCATCTAACACCCGTACAGAGACCGAGAGCACATCCCAGAGCGAAGATGGAACTAACTACTGCGCAAAAGGAAAGAACTTTCCCAGAATAAGTACCAAGAACATTTATCTGTCATCATTGCTTAATGGTCTCACAGGACAGATTCGCTAGAATCCAGTTCCCAAGTCCTCCAGCACATCCAAAGCTGGTTTAAAATTAAGATTCAAGCAGTGAGAGGAGGAAGATTTTCCACAATTGGTGCTACAAGAACAGGACATGTTTCAGGCTTCTTTTAATAACAAGGTTACAATATGACCTTATATACATAAATAATAATCTATTAAGAGATGAGGATCAATTTTAGCCTCAAGTAAGGGATGTGTTTGAATCATTTACCGCCATGTTGAAGACAACATTTGTGAGCCTGAGGACAGAGCAGCTGTTTCTACCTGGAGGAAGTTTTCCCCTGGTTTCTTCCAGCCCAAGACTGAACGGACACAGCCCTCAGAGTCCACTTGCTTTGACTTCCCAAGCCCAGACAAAGGCCACTGGGGATGGAATATCATGAGAAGATGGAATTATCTCATTAGACACAACCAGCAGGAGCCTATCCTCCTGCTCCAGGATTAGCAGAGCATCCACAGATATACAGAATGTTTTCACATATCTAGAACGATTATAAAGAAAGCAGGACAATCCCAGTGATCCAACAGTCAGTCAGGTTTATTACAAGGAGAAAAAAGCCTCCCTTATCTCTATCAGCCTCAGCATGGAGGCAGAGTTTTCCTCCCCCGAAATCTCTGTTTATCCTCACTCTCTTCCAAAGTGCAACTCACTGCTGTCATTTCAGCTCGTCAAACTGCACCGGGCATTTTCCAATTGCAAGCCCTGAAATCAGAGCTTCGAATGGTAGATTTTAACCCCTTTCAGTACAGAATGACATTTAAATCTCTACGGGTCAGAGAGCTGGCAGGGGAAGAACACAAAGAGAGAAGAAAGTTAATCAGTACTGGATGTGTCAGCACATATTTAAGGAGCAGTGCAGAGCACTCCAGGTCAAACCAGACGCTCGGCAGGGTGGTTTATAGCATTAAGACACATGTAGCAATGGGTGCAGAGCAGCAGGACAGGGAACATCTCTGACCCAAACGGAGGCCTCTGCTCCCCAGACAGAGCGGGAACTCACTGCCCTGACTTTCCGCCCCTGGCTGAGCACTCTCTGCACACTCAGCCAGCAGCCCCTGGCCCCGCGGGAAACCCGCATTGATTTATTCATCCTGGTAACCAATGGCTTCTTTCATTCACTAAAACCCTGTGCACCGAACCTTTACTTATCAGACGTAAGTCAGACTGAGGTCAGCAGAGGGGGAAGTGAATCTGAGCGCAGGGCAACCCCCGAAGGGCCGTTCCTCTGGGACCCGCAGCTTTCAGGCGGACTGGGACACTTCTGCTAAGTACACACGACGTTTGTATTTCCGCACCGGAGTTTCCCCCGTCCCACCGGAACACCGAGGGAAAGGCACATCCCGCAGGTGCCAAATCCTGCACCCCCAACCAGCGGCTGGGCACACGGCAGAGCACCGGGCAGAGGGGAACCCAGCCCACGAACTTTCCATCCCTCCCTCCCTCCCTCCCTCCGCAGGGACTGTGTTTAGTCTGGCGGGCGGGGGAAGCCGGCGCCCTCCCGCCCCCCTCCGGAGGCTGCCGGCTCCCGTTACGTAAAGGCCCGGGAGCACCGGCCGCTCGCTGGGAAGGCGGGGGGCGGCGGCGCGGCTGCCACGTATCGCACCCACCCATGCGCACCCACCCGCCCCNACCGGGGAGACCGCGGGACACAGGGGGACATCCGCACACCCGGGACAGAGGGGACCGGAGGGACACCGGGGACCACCCGGCTCCTCTGGCCCCGGGACACCGAGCGGCGTAGAGTGCCAGCCGCTGCCAGCGCGATAAGAAACGTGAAAGCGTCAAGCTGACAGTGACACGGTTTTGGACTCCAAGTTGCCAGGAAAGGGCTAAAACACGGGAATAGCTCAGCCCTGAATCCCAGAACCAGCGAGGTTGGAGAAGACTCCCAACATCGGCCAGTCCAGCCCAGTCCATGGCACACCAGTCTCATGGCTCTGGGCACATGGTGGAGCCCACGGGGTGTCCTGGGCAGAGCCAGGGGTGGGACTCACTCATCCCTGTGGGGCCCTTCCAGCTCAGGACATTCTCATTTCATGTCCCTGTTCCCCAAGAGAGCCCCGGCCTCCAGCCAAGGTCTCCCATGCAGGAGGGGATCAGGGAGGGGATTGGGGGGGGAATCACTCCCACAGCTCCCAGCAGACAGACACTCCTGAACAGCCATTCCAGCCAGGGCTCACTCCCTGACCACAGGGGTATGTGGGTGTTACCACCAGCCGCACAACTCGGTGTAGTCTGCCCAGGCTCTCTTTTCTTGCTGAGTCTCACCTATCTCCCTTCTGCTGCTTTCATTTCTGGGCATGATTGAGACTCGCCCCTCCCTCTCTCCAGCTGATCCCACCTGCTGCTCCCCCAGGATTTTCACTCACCTCCTCCTGCAGGCCCAAGCGAAGGCATTTCCACACCGACGGGCACCTTCCCTGAGTGTCACTGCGGCTGCAGCCTCCCCTCCTTCCAGGGCTTCCATCCAAACTCTGCTGATCCCCAAAGCAGCTTGCAAGGCACCAGCAGAACCTGCAGCACAAACCGCAATCAGCTCTCCCCCCTCTCTGGCACCTCACACAGAGATAAATGCACTGCCTGGATGTGTCTTGCCAGGACAGATAGATCTGGCTGCTCATCGTTTTCTAGGATTTCAGGGGTTTGTTCATTCCAGCAATTAGGTTGGAATCAGGGACATTCATATGCATTTTTTCCTTTCTTTTTCAGATGTGGGCTTCAAGTAATGAAGCACCTCCTCACTAGCCTAAGCAGCCCTCAATCTTCCTCCTTCCAAGGCAGATATTTTTGGTCACTCCCAGCTGGAAATATTCCACAACAATAACACAGAGGGCCTGAAACACCCTTAACAGGGGTCAAAATCCCCGTCTAACACACATTCTTCAGCAGGATGACTTTGAGTGAGGTGGTTTTAAGCCAGTTCAGAGGAGGGAACTGGAGGTCACAGCATGATCCATAACTAAGATTTCTTCCCCAAACTGTTCCCTCGGCTCCAGCTCCCTCAGCAATGCCCTGAGAAGGGCAAGCTTTGGGTGTTACATCCCCCTCGGTCATTTCTTGTCCAGCTGTGGACACAGATGTGTCCACACAAGGCCAGCACTGCGAGTGCTGCTGTGCCAGAGCAGGAAGGAGGCCAGTTTTCAGTGGAACTATCCGTCAAAAAATAAGCCTTCCTTTCCTCTCGTCTTGGTCGCCTTCCAACAGAAATACAACTCCTACAACTAGCAGGAAACGCTGGAATGATATCCAAGCTTCTAGCTGAGGCATCAAGCTAAAGCCCCATTATCCAGAGAGTCCATAACATGTAGCCAGGGCTTTAGCAGCAGCTTCTAGAGATCTGGCAAACCCACACACGCTGCGGAGGCACATCCAGGGTTTTTTTTCTAGCAAGATCTGCCGCTTTCTCGGCGGTTTTTTTGGCGCTACCCTGACATTTTTAGGAGGTCAGGCAGAACAACAAACAAGCAAGTTCTGTAAAACCTGTGCACACTGATGGATGGGTTGGTCAGCGTGGGGCTGGAGGCTCCAGGTAGCCTCACCCAGTTTCCCACCAATCTGCTCCTGCAATTAAGACATCGCCTGTCATCAATTATTTTGTGCAGTGCAGCAAATCAGCCCCAGAGTTTGAGGATATTCTGAGGGAGTAGAAAAGGCAACTCCCCCCTGTCACCTGAAACAATTCCCACTGAAACGCCAGTCAGGTGTTTAAATGTCTCCTCTCCCCCTGTCCAGGGATTGGGAGCACAGAGTGCAATCAGCAGATCAAATTAGACTCCTTCTTTCAAGGTCCCCGCCCTGATCGCGAGAAACCAGAGGATTCCATCATATCTATAATAAACTCACTCTAACTTTAGAGAAAAGCCAGATTTGGTTAGTTTGCATTTAAAATTTAATGACAGAGGGGAACACTACTCGTTAGCTTTCTCTTTAAAGGAGTGGTTTGTCCCTCCTTAGGCTCATACTAAAAAAAGAAGTATTTTTTTGCCTGAGGTTTCTCATGGCTTGCCCATAAGTTTTCAATAGGAATTTGCTAGTTTCATGTATTTAAGGCAATTAACAATTGTTTTACAAGGGCCAGCTGTTAGCAATTCTAGACCTTATTTCTGCTTATGTTATTGGGGGCAGCTGGAGAGACACAAAACAGAAAGAAAAACAAGATTAGCAATATAACCATTATTAGCCTAGGATTACACTTTACAGCCATTTTTTTTGGCTTGAAAAACCTTTTACCAACTCCTAATCCCCGTATGAGAATTTTACAAAAGCAGATTTAAAAAAAAAATAATTAATCTTAGCAACACAGGATGAAAGATCTGACCTGCTCTGCAATCTTGTTCATGTAAGAGATGACAAGCATTTGTTCTCCCTGCTCTTCTTGCATCAAGAGAGTCTCAGGGATTCACTTCCTCTGGGGACCTGCCAAAACTCAAATTAGAAGCTACAAAAAACTCTCGGAAATGCATTTGTGTATCCAGGCCTTCACTCCACTCCCAGGATTGCTCCTAGCATGGAGTACAGTGTCTTCAGGGGATTGATATAGAGAATTTATAAATGCAATTCCCACAGCTGACAGCCCCAGAAACGCTTGCAAAGGAACAACTCGGTGCCAAAGCGACAACTGGTATTCGTGCTCCTTAAAACAAATAATGAAGTGAATAAATGACAAGAAAGCCTCTGTTTCAGAATCATCTCCCCTGCTGATGTGCTGGAGAAATATCCACCAGGGCAACTCATGTCAATTAACTCCAGGCTGCAGTGCAGAGCTCTGCCTTCAGCCCTTGGTGTGCCAGGGTGCACTCACCAGAAGAGTGACAGCTTTGGGCTGAACGAGGTGGAGAGGCTCTCCCAGAATTTGAGGTCCAAAGTGTCTCTTCCCTCTAAAACCAGCTCTTCTCGCAAGATCCTTTTCTGGGGCCAATTAGGGTCAATAAATCTGTTAGTTTGTTTTAACAGCAGGGTGGGTACTTCCTTTAGAGATTATATTTCAACCCTTTATCTTATTAAGGGAAGATGTGTTTTGTCCATTAATCCAATTAGCCTGGTGGATTAATAAAACTGGGCTTGCTCTGTTTCAGGAAGCACAAGCAGCAGTCAAGCATAACGAAACCTAAACTTGTAAGTAACTCTGGTAACAAGGGTGCTGTCTCCCTGCATATTCTGTTTGTTATTTTTACAAGCTCTCGCATGACGTGAATTCTCCGTTAGAACTCAATTCACGACCAAAAAGCAAAGGGGCTGCCCTGAAAACATTTACTTTCGTATGTTTATAAAATTCTCTTTGCGCTAAATATAGTCACGTAGGTTCCAGCCCGGAATAATGTTTTCAGTACCTCAGAGGGATCTGTTTGTTCGCTTATAAAAGGCACGAAAATAATCTGTCGTTATTCTGACATGTGTCCTGGCACAGCACAGCCCCTGGCCAGAGAAATTCGCGGACAAACCCGGCGCTGGGTTTGGGTGCTGGAACGCTGAAGAGCTCCAGCCCTTGGATTTACAGAGCCCTTGGCTCCCGTCCCTGTCTGGGGACATGCGTGTCCTTGACTTTAAACAACGCTCTTATGTTGTGGATACAAAACCCGGGGAAGTTTGGAAGAAGAAAAACAAAACAAAACAAAATCAACAACAACAAAAAAAACCCCAAACACCCAAGAAGAAAATAGAGAGAAAGAAACTGTGCACCAGGAACAAACTCCTCTGCTGAGAGCGGCTGGGATTCTTGCAGTAACTCCTGCTTGGCCGAACACGGGATTCCTGATGGAAAGGAGCAGGTGTGGGAGGGGAGAGGGGGGGGAGTGAAAGAAGAGTTTATTCTCGTGCAGCCTCGCGAATTGCAGCAGTTGCTGCAGAGCCGGAGCGGAGCGTCAGCAGAACTACATTTCCCAGTGCTCCCAGTGAGCGCAGAGCGACTGGGACGCGGCCGGAGCCGCTCCGCTGCTTGTTGCGCTTCTGCAACTGAGGTGAAAATTTGGGACCTTCCCGGCTGCTGGTCAAACCCCGGGACCTCCTGGCGCTGGAGGCAGCGCGCAGTAAGTGGGAATATCCCTGGGCAATATCCCCGGGAACGGCCGGCACGGCGCCTGGTCCGGCTGCGGGGCCGGGGGCGGGTCACGGGCAGCCTCGGGAGGTGTCAGAGCCTCGGTGAGCCTGAGGGGCTCCTCCCGCTGAGCCAGGTTGCTCTGAGCCCTGCCCGGCCCGGGACACTTCAGGGAGGATACTCGGCTAAGCTTCGGCGTTCCTGGCTGACCAGAGCTTGGACTCGGTGGTGGCAGGGAGTCTTTTCCAGCCTCATCGATTCCGCGATCCCAAACCTGGCCCCGTGGGCCCCAGGGAGGAAAGGGTTAAAGTCCCGCAGATGGTTCCGGGGACGAGAGACTCTCCTTGTCCCCTCCCGGTCACATCCAGCCGCTCATTCCAGAGCAAAGTGCAGAGCTCCCGGATTTCACACGCCGGGCTGCAGGACTGTCACACCACAAACCGCCTCAGTCGCTGCTCCCACCCCCAGGGGCTTCACCGCATCCCAGGGATCGTCCCAGTCCCCTGAGACAGAGGGAAACAGGGACCGGGCCAGAGATGTCGGAAGCCTCCCCGTGCTGGGGAAGGACTCTGGGGCTTTTCCTTGGCACTTCTTGTGGCTGTGAATGGAAGCAAACGTAACTTCCTGCCGAAAGGGCTTCGAGTGCCCCGGCTGGAAAGGGAAATGCTCGAGGTACTCATTGAGGGCTATGGACCACAGTTCACTTTCGTCAGGGGTGAGCGGAGTTTGTGGCTATTTATTGACTTCCTGAAGCCGAGGTCGCCCCTGCAGCCTGTGACTGGAAACGTGGCGGGATCCTTTGGCTCAAAAAACATTCATGGCTGGAGGTGAATCTCTGCTCTAACTCAGGGAATTCTCTTCCACAGCTGATATTTTGTCTTTCATTCTCTTCGGGCATCAGCACCTTTCCCACAGATGCAGGGTGTGTTACAGCAGGATGTGTGGTTGGATTGTTACAGCTGTGTAGGGAGCAAACGAGAGCAGCCACCTTCCCTTTTCACCTTTTTTCCCCTTCCCTGCCCTTTTCCCCAGGGACACAGAGATTTGGGACAGGAACACTTGCTCTAAGACTAGATTAAGTTCTGTAAAACCTGTGCACACTGATGGATGGAGACAAAGTGAGGTATCTTTAAACAGCTTTGAAAATGTCCTGAAACTGGGTTTGACGTGTGATTAGACACTAAGACCAAAGTGATAAATTTAGAAAGCAGATTCTGCAGGCTCTGTTAGAGTGAGATTTACCTGGTTAGTGCATCCTTTTAAATCCAGCTTAAATTTGTAAAGTGGCTGCATTACATTTTATGCTTCTCTCATTAACAGAGCCCAGCTGTAGGTGTTGGCTATGGCTGCAGTTTATCAAGCACTGCACAGAGGAGCTTCCTCCCACCTCTGCAGGTTACACTCCACCTATGTTAGGAAAATGAGGTAAGTTCTCGTCTGGTTCTTGATTACAGGGAGAAGACCAGAGCTCGGCCCTGTGTCCACTGCCACCAGCAGCCCCACCTCCCTCTGAGCCGGGGGTTAATCTTTGAGCTGTTCAGCCATCACACATTAATTAACGCCGTGTGAGCTCTGTAAACCAGCACAGCCAAAGGCTCTCTGCTCCCTTCAGCGCTGGTAGGAGCTGGTTCCGTGTTCAGGAATGCCTGTGCTTGCTGTCCTGCCTAGAGCTCTCCTACAGGACAAGGCAGACTCAGGGTGATGGTGCTCACCTCGTTTTAAAGGCTACTGTAAACAATCTGAAAGAAGCACATGCTTACACCCTTTTCCCAGTGATTTTTTTTTTTGCCTAACTCAGGCTCCAGCCAGCTGTGCCCTAAGACTTCAGCTTGGTTTTTACCCCTCCCATCAGTGTGACAGGTAGAACGTATCCCGCAGGAGTGTTTGTAGCCTGATGGGAACTGAGTTCCACACGTTCCACTGTACACAGTAGCCTGGCCAAACAGCACTTGGAGCCCTCCAGATGGGGGACTAAAAGAAAAGATCAATGTTTCCTGCACACAGATGATGGTGTCTTTTGGATTGAGAGGCTGGGTTACTGATCTTGGGTGTCCAAGACTCAAGGCTGCTCATGTGCTGGTAAGAACTGCAGTGTTTCTGCCACACAGCCTTTCACTAGAGGCTGCAGCCCAACCAGGAAATGACCCAGCTCTTGAAACCTCTCAAAACACGTGCAGTACATAAAACTCGTTCTGTCCATTCAGCCCCCCTGCTCTCTGCAAAATAAATGCCTCCAAATAAGCACAGCACTGACAGTCTCAGCAGTCCTGAATTCACCTTCCCAATCATTTTCCCACTGCAGGTACTTAAATAAGCTGAAGGAAGATGACAGCCTTTGTAGACAAGCCCAGACCTCAGGAACTTTCTACCTCTTCCACAATCTCTCCCCCTTCCTGCAGCAAGTTGGGAAGAAATATTTGGTGCCACAGATCAGTGCATCAGGTAAGCAGGTGTCCGGAAGGAGAAACCTCCTGGATCACACAGCTGAAAGGAAACAGAGACATTTGCAAGCAAGCCCTTATAAAGGGGATGAAAATCCATGGAGCTCTGCAGGAACATCCTGCTGCGAGCAGCACTCTATTTGGTAACAACCAGAGACTGTTTAGAGTTGAAACCTTGGCACACAGGCATAACCTCATGCTTTTCAGACATGTGGTATCAACCCTGATCTGTTTTGAGATGATCAGTTTTAAACATTTTGGACTGTGCCTTTCGAAGAGAAAAGGCTGGCAGGAAAGCGAGCAAAGTGTTACAAAGGTTATTTTGGTGTAATGCAGGAAAAGTTGTCTTTGAGAGAAAGGTGTTGGCTNTCTTTCAAAGAGAAAAGGCTGTCAGGAAAGTGAGCAAAGTGTTACAGACAAAGGTTATTTTGGTGTAATGCAGGAAAAGTTGTCTTCGAGAAAAAGGTGTTGGCTGGTGTAGGACAGAGCCAGTGAACAGCTGCTCCCCAGGCATTGCAGAGCTTGGACCTTTAACTTGGAGTGGTCAAAACTTCCAACAGCTCAGGAGGAAAACGATTGAGTCTCCACACGGGTAGGGGCACTTTTCTGGTGCCCTCTCTCACATGGGCACTTGAGCCAAGACCGCCCGTGCCTCGAAGATCCAGAGAGCATCCCAGTTGCATGGATTTGCTTTCACCACAGCTTTCTCTTCCCCTTTCCCTGCCATTTAGAGACGAGGTTGATCCTGGGGCAGTTCCAGGAGGCTGAGCAGTGGATGGAGAAGTCGGTGCTGATCGGCTGTTCGGACGAGCACGTGCCCCGCTTTGCCCTGGATTTAGGTTGGGATGGCTGCTCTGCCAGCATCAGCTGGATGCACTGGGATGGAGCATCCCTGTTGTGGGGGGGGATCAGCTGAGCCTCTGCAGGAGCTGTTGGGAGCGTGGCAGGTCACAACCACGGGCTGCCCTGCTGCTCCTGTGCCTCTGTGTTAGCAAAGGTGGGCTGTGGGCAGGCCACCGAACTTGGGGGAATGTTGCCCCTGATGTGGTGTGGCTTCCGTGGAAACTTCCAGAAATTGGAAACCGGAACAGTGAAGGNTGGAACAATGAAGGGTGGAAAGTTGGGATAATAACTGAAATTAATGAGATCAAAGATGTTGTTTCTTTTGTTTGTTTGTTTTGTTAACAGGAGCCTTGGAGAAATCAGTCATTGAGTCCGAACTGCAGGGATCGTTTACTGACCTAAGGAAGGCTCTCTTTGTAGTGGAGGGGAAGGACTCTCCCTTGCTGGCTTCGGTATTGCACCAAGCTCTTTACTTCAAGAAGCTGGGATTTCTAACATCAGCCCTTCTCCTCGTCTCACATATTGTTTTTAAGATGTAATACCTGTTGCAGAAATACCTACTGTACACTTTCAGGGGCCTAGGTACAGACACACTGTAAATTACACCAGTTTTCCCAGATTTGGGATCCCAGAAGCAAGGTGCAGTAAAAAGAGAAACAGACAAAAATGATTACAGCAACTTGTGCCATTTAGCATCCCCTTGCTGTATGTCCAGTGGGGAATGTGCTGATCTCAGCAGCAATCCCAGTTTGTCCTCAGCTCTACAACTATCAGGCACCAGTTTTCTGCCATCTGGACACATTTTCTCTCAGAGCTGCTCTTCTAACACTACTCATTTATAAGCTCTCCAGATGCCCCCTGTTTTGGAAGCCC